>VWZS01003636.1:68755-113935 GCA_013397075.1 Rhabdornis inornatus
CAACCACAACTGGAACAAATAGGGGGTTGCAACAGTGGGACAAACCATTTAACATAGGGAAAAAACAAAGGTAAAACAACACAATGCAACGCACAGGTAATAAAAGATCTCTCAGGCCTTCTACAGGCAGCTGGATGTAGCCCAGGGATGTTCCCCAGGGAAAGTACTGGCTTCTCTCTCGTTTAACTCATTCATCGATTAAGTGGATGAAGGGCCAGAGTGTAAGTGTGCTGACAATACAAAACTGGGAGCAGTGGCTGATACACCAGAAAGCTGTGCTGCTATTCAGAGAGATCTGGACACGTTGGAGACTTGAGGGGAAAGGAACTTAATGAAGTTCAACAAAGGCAGATGCAGGATCCTACACCTGGGGAGAAATAACCCCATGTACCAGCACAGGCTGGAGGCTGACCTGCTGGAAAACAGCTCTGTGAAAAAGGACCTGGGGGTCCTGGTGGACAGCAACCTGTCCACGAGCCAGCAGTGTGTCCTTGTGGTCAAGAAGGCCAATGGGATCCTGGAGGCATTAGGAAGAGCGTTGCCTGCAGGTCTAGGGGGGTGATCCTGCACCTCTACTCAGCCCAGGTGAGGCACATCTGGAGTACTCTGTCCAGTTCTGGGCTCCTCAGGACAAGAAAGACAAGGAGCTACTGGAGAGGGTCCAGTGGAAGGCTGTGATGACTGGAGCATCTCTCTCATGAGGATGGGCCAAGGGAGCTGGGCCTGTTAATCTGGAGAAGAGACAAGTGAGAGGGGATACTATCAATGCACACAAGTATCTTAACAGCAGGTGTCAAAGAAACGGCACCAGATTCTTTTCACTGGTTCCTGTAAGTGTGTTTTGGGCTTTTTACAGGGCTTTCGCACCACTAATTAGTGGCTTGTCATCAGTCTCATCTGTTTTGTTTTGGATCCAGGATTATTAGAAAGGCAGTAGTCGAGCCAGTTTCTCGTGTTCGGTCTTGGATGTTTATTATATCTTATCAAAATTCACAGGAAGCATAGCAGCACTTCTAGCTCCTTGCTAGAAGTGGGAAAAATGGCTCCAAGCTGAGCCTGCTTCAAGGCCTTTTAAAGCTAAACAGACCAATAAAAGTTTAACACATGTATTATTTATACTTTAGACCCAATAATAGATTCCCATGATGCTTAGAGTGACTCTAGACTGACCAATCCAAAGGTAGCTACCTGAGTTCCGTGAAGAAGCAGGAAGAGAAGAAGATGAACAAGAAGAAAGACACCACCCAAAATTCTCCATCTTGTCCCCTACCTAACTACCACTATACATATAAACCTCAAATTTAAAACCCATCACCGAGTGAAAATACACATATCTAACCCACTACACATTTATGATTTCTAACTTATTATTTATATTTACGAATCTTCTCCAAGGTTTCAGATCCAGTGCAGTGTTTTCCAGGGTGTCTGTGCCTAGAAGCACAGAAAACTCAAAAACTCCAGATTCCTGAGATCCAACAGTTCCCAGCAACAGGACAAGGGGAAACAGGCAGAAACTGATGCACAGGAAGTTCCAGTTGAACTTAAGGAAAATTCCTTATACTGTGGAGAGCACTGACAGAGTCTGCCCAGAGAGGCTGTAGACTCTCCTTCTCTGGAGGTGTTTAAAACCTGACTGGACATGACCCTGTATAGCCTGCTCCAGATGAACCTGCTTTGAGGGGGAAAGAGGATTGGACTAGATGATCTCCAGGGGTCACTTTCAACCCCAACAATTCTGTGACAATCTGTACCTACCTTTAAAAATTGTCTTTGAAACTATTAAACAGTAAAAATTCTCTTTGGACTTAACAAGACAATCTATCTGGGATGGAAACTAGATAAATAAAAATAGAAGATTTCACTAAATTTTTAATAAAAATTAAAATTTATTTTTTAATAAGAAACAAAGATTTTATTAAATTGTTAATATAAAAGAACCAGTATTCTGGAATATAATTACTATAGACACATTTACTGGCAAAAGCTATGTAATATCTCACAAAGACAAAGAGAAGCAATCTGTAGCCAAACCTAAAAGTCCATCTTTTCAGGTGAACCTGTACTGAGAAATCAATCAGATAAAGCTGGAAGAAAATTTGGCTTTCTTTACTGCTTAATGGGAAAGTAGAAAATCCTAGATAATTGCCTCATTTAGGAACACAGAGGAGCTATAGATCAAGAAATGTCACAGAATTACTCAGTAGGTATCTGGGTGGGGAGAGAGGAGCATATTTTTACAGCAGCTGGAGGACTGTGTTCAGTTTGGGTATGAGAAATGAACAAACAGGTCAGTAGGCAGCAGAGAAGAAGAGACGTTTCATGACTTGACAGAAAGATAAGGAAGAGGGACAAAGATCCAAAACCCAAATAAAATTCTGCTAACAGAAAATAGAAGAAAAAATGCTTCTGGGTTTAAGCACATTATTTTCCCCCCAAGGTCTGCATATTTTCCATGTCAGTAAAACAAGAAGAAATGCACTGTTTAATCTCATGTAAAATGTGTGTGTGTGTACACCTGCACACACATCCTTGAGAAGTGAGATCATGGAGCAGTGATTCAAGGAAAGGTGTGCCTGAGAGCCAGGGCAGCCATCACTGTTTGCAGGAGTGCAATCAGATCTTTCCTCCCATGCAGGCATAGCCTCAGGATCCAGGTTACAGGAAAGAACATTACTGCTGTCTACCTAAGTGAATAAAAGCTGAAGATCAGGCAGGTAGGGTGGAGTGACACTTTCGTGGCAATCTGGAAAGGTTCCAGCTGAATGGATGAAATCCTTACCTAAGGTGATTAAGCGGAGTCCCATTTACTTCAGCAGAGCTGTGACATTTTACACTCAGAGAGGATGTGGCCCCGTTTTCTCCTTTGTGTCGTGTTCTTATTCACAGTGCACAGGAAGGCAGAGATTGTGACCACATTACACCTCCTTCAAGATGTGAAGACCTGTACACCTGCTGTTACTCACTGTACACCTTCCCTTCTAGTTCACTGGGATTTCAATTGTGTGCTTTCATTTCCTGCTTATGCAAGTGCAAATATGTCTCTTTAATTCTACCTATTAGCATTGTCTTCTAATCCTATCCTTAAAATAGCAGAACAAAGGTAGTAAGTAAAATCTGTTTTGCTTGAATGTATTTTTTCTAAAGGCAAAACACCAGATTTTCATTAGCAAAGCAGTTAGTCACCCTCTCGACTGTCCCCAGAATAAATAAGAGCTGCATTTGTTGAAATTGAAACTGTATGCTTTTCCTTAATGGGTAAGTGTCTCTAAGGAGAACCTGGTAGGAGAAAGCTATCAACCTTTTTGGGATGTTGTTCCTCTCTCCTCAGCTGTGAAAATTAATTATTTTTTTTTTTAGTTCCTGGAAACACAAAAGGTACACAAGATATAAAACTCTGTTCTTAGTTGCTAGCAAAAAAGGTCTCTATCACAAAAATTTTCATAAGGGCATTCCTACAGTCATGCCTGATATCACATCATTCATTATCCTTTCTGCTATTGACAATATTTTTTGTAGTGCAGCAGTTTTACTGAGAAACACTATGCATGAACACATAGAATGAGAAGATAAAGACAAAACGTGAAAGCAAAATAAGAAAACAGCATACTAGCAAAGAGACAGTCTCACACACTCGATTACCTTAATTAAATGTCATATTCCTACAACAGTCCCATTAACCTCATAGATAAATGAGCACTTAAAACTTATGAGCATAACAGAATTTGGCCTAAACTTTGGATCAAAATAAGATGGTGGAACACTGCTGTGCATCAGTTGCCTATCAGGGATCAAGCAATCACATCAGTTCTCCAGAACCAGATTTTGTCTGTCCATTGCTGAAATTTTCACTAATCCGTGTTGTGTATTATAAGCATTTGGGATGTGATTAAACTGAAAGAAGTGACAAAACAACGGTTTTGTGTCATTATCTACTGCCCCTTTTGATATCTGCTTGTGTGCTTCAGAAAACAAAGTCCCATGATGTTACTTACACACTTGCAAAAGTCTGGGCTTTCTCTGTTTGGTGACCAGTCCAAATGATTTACCTGAGATCTTGTAAGGTTATTTGAAATATCCTTCTAGGAAGCCCAGCAGCTTCTGACTATTTGTGTATGCACTTGCTGTCATAAGAAACCTTGCTGGCTGCCAGGTACCAATTCCTTGGTATCAATTCCTTGGAACAGCAGTCAGACAGGAAAACCTTTGGAAGTCAAAAGGTTACTCTGAAAATGGGACACTTATTTGGCAAATGACTCCCTTAGTCAGTGCTTGCTATTCTTTGCTCTGAGTTTGCCATGGCAAAGGAATGTCACCATTCCTTTAGAGGTGGGGAGTCACATTAGAACCTTATTTTAGCATAGAATTAATCTTACCTGTTTATTTCTAGAGTTTCAGTCAGTCTTATGAGCATCTTAAATGACAGCACCTGCAAGTATTCCAGAGGAAAGTTGTCACAGTTTTGTGCAAAAGTACTCCACTGCCTGGTATATTCCCTTTATTAGAGAAGGTACTTCTGTTCATTCACTCCATGTAAAATTTAATTCTCCTCTCTATATACCAAGACTTAGGAGGGCTCTGAAAGTTTAGGATACTCTTTATGGTCAGGATTATATGGGAAGGCTGGATTCCTCTAGAGCTTTTGAAAAAAAAGCCCCTCAGCACTGAAATTTCCTTCATTTATAGATAATTAACACTCAGTGACTTAACACATTAATCACACACAAACCCTGATCAGGTATACCAAATCTTTAGCCATCCAGAAACTTTTACTGCATGCATGCACAAACGGATGCCTGTGCTGAGAAACCATAGATTTCTTTTTCAGAACGGCAAGCTATCAGCACCACAACCATAAGGGTAAGTGCACAGCACCAATGTAAACCAGATCCTTGCTATACATCAGGCTGTATACTCATAACGTGGAGCAGGGAGTATGCATATGTATATTTGGAAATGGCAGACTTTCTTCTGTTGTGCTAGCAACAAAATTGCTCTGACAGCCATTTCTTCTTCCATCATCTGTGAAGATCTCTCCAACATTCCCTCTAATCCAGTTAGGGTTTGTAGCACAGATAACTGGGAATTCAGTGCAACAGTCAACTCTCAATAGCAACCCAAAAAAGAATTCCTTCAGGCCAAGTGTTCCCACAGGTATGTATACTCAAATCCCTCTAATAGCCTGCTAAGCCTAAAGGAAATATTTCAAGTGACAGAAGGAGGGAAGTGTTCATGTTCTTCCCCTTACAGTCATCATTTGAGACCTAAAAATTGCAAAGTATATTTCTCCATATATTTCTCCAGAATAATTTTTACAAATGTTTCATCATAATATAAATTTCAACAAAAATGGACTATGGCAGAAGAACTTGATGATGAGATTCACACCAGGATCTCCATGCTTTATTTCTAGTTCACTGTCTCTTAAAATATTTATTAGTGACATTTTGCAATATCTTACATCACTTGTGACTGCAAGCCAAGACATGATGTGACTAACAGAAAAGGGAAATCACACATAGTGATATGCAGCTAAGTATAAATACCCACCTTACTTCAAACAAATAAAAGAGGAGTGGAAAAAGGGGGAAAGAAATTCTCTGTGACATATATTTTTAGACATATTCATGAAAAAATCCTTTTTGGAATGGGTTTGATTACTCATTTTAGTCTTTCAGAGCTTCAAGTACATTGTTACAAGCTGTCTCCATCTGTCAAATCTCTCTTCAGTGATGCAGAGGTCTATGCAGAGAGAAAAAGAAAGAAAAACCAGATTTCCCTTAAAAAGCTCTGGGCTGAAAACTAACTATTTTTAAAACTAAGAGGCTTGTAAAGGGTTTGGTTTTGGGGTTGGGGTTTTTTCTGCTGGTGAGGTTTTGGTGGGTTTTTTTTGGACAGTCACTGCTAGTACAGATAAATTTTCCTGTATCCAGACACAAAAAGAGAAATGCTGCCAAAGAAGCGTTATATTATAGGCAAATCACCTCTTCTGTATTTGTGTGTTCCTCTTAACTCACTCATGTTTGCTAAAAGCCAGTAGGCTTGCATTCACTCCTAAAAGAAAATCTGCTTTAAAGATGAAGGCAGAGGTAGCTACTGGGTCATTCCAGGTTGGAGAAAATAAATACACAAAATGTTTCTGTATGTAGCTCCTGTGTCTTTGACTGGCTTTTTCGTTTGTTTGTTTGTTTGAATCAATAAATTAGAAAATTAGAAATAGAAATATTTTTCCAAGATTTATTGAGCTTTCTGGTGCTGCCTACTTTCAAGCCTTCTACCCTGATACTGATTTCTGACAGCCTACATATGCAAGAGATAC
Organism: Rhabdornis inornatus; assembly: GCA_013397075.1. Taxonomy (NCBI): domain Eukaryota; kingdom Metazoa; phylum Chordata; class Aves; order Passeriformes; family Rhabdornithidae; genus Rhabdornis; species Rhabdornis inornatus. The sequence goes on from VWZS01003636.1 coordinate 75,075, forward strand.
ATGCACTTCTCTGCATGAGTCAGTCGACAAGAGAGAGATTCCAGCAGTGGTGGGAACCCTGACTCCCACCCCATGCTTATGCACTAGCTGCTGAATGCATTTGCAGATGCTGTTATGTCTCATGGCATAACAAAAAAGCTCCAAAAGCAAAAACAATCAAACACCCTTTGGAAAGCCATTGCAAAGAAGTTTTCACATTCTTTGATTAGCATCCACAACATTAGTAGAAAAATGGCCTCTAAAAATATGTACATAATGTCGTGCTACAGAGGTGTTCGACCTGAATCTGAAAATGTGAAGCATCCAGTACCATGCACTGATACTCTTCCCGTACTCTTTAACAACCCAAGGCAGTCACTACTGCCTACCACTAGGTATTTTCTTCCTTTTCCTTGAGCTTTTCCTTTTCCTTTTGAGGTCCCTTACAAGTCTTAAATTCTGCATATCTCTGCCTGAACAATGACTGCAAGAAATGTAAGCAGTTATTGCTGATCCATTCAGCATCTCTGTAATAACTTCTCTGCTCCAGGACTGAGTGTGTAAACAATTTTTTGGCCACATAAAACTCATTGTATTTTTTACTGAGAGCATCTATTAATTCAAAGAAAATAGTATGTATATAAATGGAGAAAACAGTGTGAATATCAAGGGATGAAGTCTAGACAATTCTAACAAGAAAGAGAGTCAAATCTTTTCTATTAAGATGAGGTCTTCTGGATGATACAGCGACCCTCAACATGCACTAAAATCTGATATTCAGCAAACATCGAGAAAAGATTTCTAAATGATAGATTACAAGGAAAAAAACAGAATGTCAAATCCTGAAAGAGAAGTGATGTGTATTTATTCATTATCAAGGTTTCTTTGCACAAAAGTCTATTTCATATATCAAAATTAATATCAATTTGCCCTGACTTCCTCTGTCTCAATAAATAACTTTGGAAATGCTGTAATTCTTCAGCTGCATTTAAAACCTTTGATAAGCAGCCTTTTTTCTTATAGTGATATACAATTTATATATCTGAAATGTGCCTTTAACACAAATCAGAAGTGAAGGGATCAAATAAATCTCTGGTATAATTACAAGGCTTCCAAGTGAGCTAAAGTAAGATGAATTTCACTTGAGGCTTTATATTTAGCCTGGAAACAACCAGCCCGGGCATCTTGAATCAGGCAGACCCCAGCACACGTGCAAACGCTACAGCTGCCACCGTGATGCAGATGCTAACAATTCAGCGGCTTTGTACCCTGTGATTATGCATGTGCTGTCTAGTGGTGCAGATTAAAGAGTTAAACAAAGTGCTTCTCCCTCCCCTCTTGGCGGAAGATAATTCAAACCCATCTGATACCCACAGACAGTTGGGCAGCAGCTGAGGTTTCATTAGGAATCCCACGTATGGCCAGAAGCAACATACACCTCGGTGTTTCCGGGAGCCACAGGCAGCCAGAACAGATGGTAGAAATCATCATCCCCAGACAGTCATCAGGGGAACCTCAGGCCACATGCTTGAATTTTTCTCAATGAAGCGCATGGAAGGCAGGCAGGCAGGCATTCGATCCGTGTGACGGCAGCTGCCGGCTCCTGGGGGAGCGGGAGGCAGCGGAGTGCAGGAAGGCTAGCAGGTTATTAACAGGTCACGCTGTGACATTAGCAGCCCGGAAATATCGCCTCTCCCAGGGGGCTAAAACAAAAGCAAGGGAGAGGTTCCTCGTAATTCAAACGCAGTTCAGTGCTTACAGATTACAGCACATAATCTGCTTGGCAACAGCGCAGCGCACAGAGACACTCTGCTATCTGACTTCCCTCTTTCTGCTAGCTGCTTCCACTAGAAATGTCAGAAGGAATCCTTGATGCAGCAAATGTCCTATGCAAATCTCGAGGGAGGAAGAGCACAACTTCCATGCAATTTTCAGAATGAAACCCGGAGGCAAGGCTGATGGTGACAGCTCAACTACGCAGTTCACATGTCCCTAACCTTTTTGTTCCATTTGTGACATGCTATATGCAGCATTCCTCATTGATCATCACTGCCAGTCTGAATCACCCAGTCCCTTCTGTGAGCAGTGAGACTTGCTACAACTGTCAGCCTCATTAGAGGGAAAATTTCCTTGGTGACATTTTGCAGGAAACAAGGCATTTGGAGGAATAGACTTAAAATATTGCATTTGACAAAGTGGATTTAAAAATCACTGTCCCAGCCCTACAATTGCCTAGCTCTTCAGTTTCACCACAGCTCTCCTGTGCACAGCCAGCCATGCAAGCTAGTCTGCAGATGGAAACTCTCCAAACCCCAGGCCTGCTTTAAACCTTCTTTGCTGACAGGTCAAGACCGTGGTGCTCAGCCAAGCACTCCAGAATTATATCCTCAAGAGCACAGTAATATAAATACGCATATGCTGTGGGCTTGTGTGTACAGAAATAAATGTGTGAGGATGTTTGTGCGTATGCATTTGTAAATACAAATAAGATTGCTTCATTCCCGGAAGCTACTTCCTTTTTGATTGCTTACACATTCTAAGTATAAAATGGAGTTCATCAGGATCTGAAGCGGACAGATTTTCCAATTAAATATGTTTTAAGATTTTTATTATGCTAAGTGAAGTATTTTACTAGTCATCTTTCTCTGTTAAAAAACTACCTTCTTTGTAAGTCTTAGGGCTTTCTAATTTTAAGGAGTTCCACTGTTTCCTCCCTTGCAGAATAGACAGCTCCCACTCACACTTCTGGTCTTTTTTCCAGCTGTGCTGGATACTGCATTTCCCACTCTCTGCTTGCCTGTTCATTCCTGGTATCCCCTATGTAGATGGATCTCAGCTGATGCTTCTCAGCTTCTCCGATAAAATTCAGTGCTCACTGGATGTTGGTTGGAATAAAAAATCTTTAGTCCTGTCCTAGAGGATCCTTTGCATTGTTTGTGTTGTACAGGGAAACCGTGAGTGTGGACTGTGCAGTGCCTGGTACACTGCAGCTTTCCAGTAGCCGTTGCATATGACCTGACCAAGCAGCAGAAACCTGGATTTCCCTTGCAAACACCGACCATTTGCCCAGGACTTCCAGGAGCCAGGAAAGCTGCCTAGGAAGTGGGAGAACTGAAGCTGTACATGATATTGCAAACTGATAGAGCATTCAGCAGTCTATTAAACCCTAGGAAAAGTGCCAGGAAACTGACTTAAGGCCATTCAGACACTGACCGTCAATTTTTATTCCATCACCATGTATCCATTACCTTCCTAAAACATTTCTAGTTTACATGGAAAATCTTTAAATGAAACCCTCATTTTATGAAAGGATTTCCAGAGTCATAAATATTTTGTGTTGTTCCTTTTTAAGACTTGAAGTTTTGCTTTCGAAACAGGGAAAAGAAGCAATTACTCTTTTTAAGGGAGCATTGTACCACTGACCTTTACAAGATGTGAAGACGTCCAGTTATGTCTATTTTCATTCTCTGATTCAAGCTGACAGCTCAGTTGCTTGTCCACCCATTTCCTGCAGGTGATAGAGACAATATTGGTCAACAATGTATCAATGGGAATCTATGTATTCATGGGAATCAACAAGGCTGTCCAGCAAATTTTACTGTATTCCACAGCCTCTCAGGCACAACAGCACAGCATGTCTTTCCTACTAATATAAGCCAAATGTCCATGTTTTATTCCAAGAAGGGCTCACAAAAAATCAATAACAGCAAGCATAAAAATCTTAGCTTTGTAAATAATACCCACATGAGGTTCTGAGCCCCACAAAATGGTAAGAAAAATTGCAGTAACGAGGCTGAGATGTTGAATCACAGCAGAAGTATGTTGCCACATACCATATATTAAGGTAATAATCTGTGCGAGTCCTGTGGCATTAGCACAATATGAACATCCTCCAGCAGAGTCACGACCAGCACATTCCCTTTGGCTCACTGTGGAGTATAAGGACAGGCCTTCACCAAAAATGTATGGGCTCATTTGCAGACAAAGCAGGGAGGATATTACAGCTTCTGGCAAGGCGATGAAATATGCAAGGCTGAGAAGGAGCAAATTAGACCACAGCAGAGAGAGCAACTATCTCAGAGCAAGCTCATGCTATTTTCTTACCCTGGCACAGTAGTACAACAAATCCTCGGAGTGTCAGAAAGAAGCAGGCTGAGAAAGGTGATGGGAGGATACTGGAGATGCAGCATTAATTCAGTGTGATCAGTCACTCAATCCCTGAGTTACTGATTGCTAAACATAACCCTGCACTTTCAGAGAATACAAGCACACAGAAAGATTTAAGAAAAGCAAAGGTACATTAAAAGCATGCATGAGAAAGGCAAATACTGAGAAAATAGTAAGGACCAAGAATGACAAACAGAAAAGGAAGCACAGAAATAAAGGCAAATATGGACAGAAAAAGCAATGGACAGAGAGAAAGGTAAAAACCTAACTAAAAGTAGTGATTAAAAGAAAGGTTATCCCACAAATCTTTCAGTAGATTTTTTTAGTCCCTGAAGAAGGAATTCAGTTGTAACAATTACCTTTCCAGAAGGGAAATGAAGACCTGCTTTGACTAACAGCTATACAAAATTTATAGTTGTAAATCATAGACTTCTCCTCTTATATTGATATCTCTCACAGCTGTTGCAACAAAAATCTGAAAATGCAAATGACAAAGCATCAAAATCTATCAAGCGAGTAAAAAAACCTGGAAAGGATGCTTTTTATATTCTAGTGAACTTTGGGTGGTGGCAGCAGTGAAAATTCTATAACCTTGCTTTGTCATCACTATATCAACTGTGCCAGCTTTTTGCATATACAAATACTTGTGCATTACTGATTGCCTGATGTGAGAGCAGGAGTACTCAGTCCTTTGAAGTGTTTTCTCCGTTTAGGATTACAGGGTTACAGTTAGAGATTTAGTAAAGCAGGGTTTCCCTTTACAAAAGGGTGCAGTTTGCACCAATATTTCTTGTTGCTGTTGAAATTAATTTCAGATAGCATAACCCAAATGTCAAGGAAAAACGGTTTCTGTGTTTTTCTAACAGTGTCAACCTCAAATATTAACAGTGTCTGAAGGAAAATCGTGTTGCACTTCTGAAAGACCTCCCACACATATTTGTCAAGTATTTTCTGTTATGAAAAAATGGCCATCTGAATCAGCCCAGCAAACTTCTAAGTCAAAACTCAATATCTCAAAAAGTACTCTTAGCAATAACAAATACATACAATTGCTTTGTTGCATCTTTAAAAACTGTAAGAAAGCTGTTCCATTGAACAGCTGGCTTTGACAGGAGATTACTTCCCAGGAGAAGTGTTGGGTAGTTAAAGATTTCTTTCAAAATTCCCCTGGGACTATTTCTATGGACTTAGAAAGCTATAAATGGGACCCCTGATTCTCCACCTCCTCACTCAGTGTTCAGGGCAGACTTTAGTGTCAGAAGTGGAAAAGACTTCCCTGAAACAAATGAGAACACGTGCCACTTATTTAAGGATTACATTAGGTAAATCTTTATAGACAAACATTGGGAGACTGGAGGAGTTCTAGCAAACAAGACAACACCAAGAATACAATACATGTCTTTTTCTAATTACTAAGCTAGGAACCTACCATAAATTATAGAACTACTACAAAATAAAAACAAGCAAGCTGCCCTTCTTCTTCCCAACAAAAAAGTCTTTGAGACATGAACTATAATCAAACCCAGCTTATATGTCATATTACAGATTTTTATTAACTCAGCATAGAATCACCTCCTACTATACAACATCTTGTGCTACTGATTCTCCTGTCAAAACCATGGACTGTGATACACCAAGGTCATGACTCTTGCTCGAGTGTGCTCTGGTGCAAAGTGGAATGTCTCAGAAAAAAACAAATTACATATTTTAATTTTTTTTCTCTAAACTTGGAAAAACTCTACTGTAGCAACAAAAACAGCTGGAGCCATAATATACCTTTAGCCTCAAACATCAGTCTTCCAGCAGCCTGGATGACACATAGCAAGGTGGGGAACTGCAATGAGGTAGAAGTGAAACAAAGATGAGGCTAATCTCACACAGAGGTGATTAAGAAAGAAATATCCTAAGTTCTTCCAAGGAGCAGAGGAATGCCACTCCAGAGCTGCCACTGGCTCCTTCCTTCCTTCCTTCCTTCCTTCCTTCCTTCCTTCCTTGAGTGATGTAAACCATTTTAATTCAAAAATTTAATTCTAATTAGCATATACTGTACAGCAGGTGTTCTTACAAAATCATAGGCATCTGAATAAAAGCTTAAAGGCCTTGGATTATCTTTTAACACCAGAACAGAACACTTTAATCAGGTCTGCTGTGTCTGGCACATACTGAGAGTTAATTAGGTTTAGTAGTAGTAATCATAACAGAAATGCTTGGATTTGGGGGTCTGGGTTGGGGTTTTTTCTGTTTTACATTGATAGCAAGACATGAGGAGAACTCAGCTTATTCTTTCAAGGTGATTTCTGTGCTACCTTGGGGGTCTGAGGATTTGTTTTCCTCTGGTGGATTCTGGTGGCTAAATTCCAGATTGTGTTACTGTCCCTGACTCTGCCTTCCAGATAATTACTTAAATGCATCAAATCTAGAACATGCTACCAGGTTAAAACTGAGATATGTGCAGCTGTAAATTAACATGCAAAGCACCCATTTTTCCTCAGGGAAAGAAAATATTTAAGAAGTGACATCTAAGAAAAGACATGAGTGAGTAAGTGTCTCCAACATGAATTATTAATTAACCCAAAAAACCTTCTGTTCTGAGAAATATGTTTTGAGTTTCTTTATTTATTGCCAGTTGATGCATGAGCCAGTTGCAGAAACTTAAATCTCCTTAGTTTGAATAAGGATTGCATACCTGTTCCCTTAGATTGCATGTTGTCCTGAAAAATCATTAAACCTATTGATTATCTGAGGTATTAACTCAGCTTCTTCACATTTCCAGTAAACTAGTTTGCAATGTACTACAGGAAGCATTTCAACTCAAGCCAAAGAACTTCATTTTCTTTCAGTTATTATCCTTTTGTATTGTAGAGTCACAATTTACCAACTTCCTATGAAAAATTTATTTATGCTTCAGCACAGTGGCATCAAAAGCAGCCAGCCAAACAAAAACAACAACAAAAAAGCATAGAGGCCATAAAAAAATAATGCAGGGGGGTTGAACAGAAGGAGCTAAGCTACTTCCACATTAAGAACTGGCCTCCCAGAGGAGACATTGAGTACTTGCATGATTAGACCAATGAAAGTGATTTCTCTTTGGAATGAATTTATGACCCACTTTCAAATCCCTGAAGAAAACAGGGATTTAAAATGAGAAAGCTGAAAAGCCACAACAGCAGCAATGCAAACGTCTGTTCTTTTTCTAAGTTTTATAATAGTGTCATGGCCCTGATGTTAAAAAAAACTAACAGTGTGTCAGCGACGTGCTGGAGGCAATGAAAGTTATCAATCAGTAATATGAAGGGGATCTAAGCAGCTTAATTGAGGGCAAAATTCAATTGATTAATGGTTAGGGAAGTACTCACTGACGTGGAGGTTTCAAGGAATTACAATCTGATTAAAATTCCATTTTAGAAATGAAGGGATATAGGATGCTAATCAGTTCTAAACCACAGATTATTAGTGCCAGCTATTTGAAACAGCTGGGACTATTGTGATAAAAACAAAACGTGACTCAATTTTTGTGAGGGGGGATAATTTATTTCTTTTGAGAACTGGAGCACATCAGAGTAAACAAAACCCTTGCACTAAGCTTGCTGATCTCTGTCTGTCATTTTACACACGAACACCTAGGTGTCTTTTGATCAGCTTTGGTTACAAAGGGAAAATCTGGATCTCTTTATTCATCTACAGCACAATATGGTTCTGTATGTTCACAGAACCCCCTCATGAGGCTTCAGAGTCTTCTGCAAAGCACTTCAGTCTAGGGTGCTTTTGGAACAAATGTGGATTTACAGACCCTGCCAGAAAAACAGAAGTCTGTAAGAATGTTTCTTTTAGACATGTCATGGTAAGATAAAATCAGTGTCTATAGTCCTAAAGGGTTTATTTTTTTTTCCTCCTCATTTTAGGATGAATATCTATTTGGGCTAGGAATTCAAACACTCAAAGAAACCCTTCAGTAAAAGTAGCTGAGATCTGCCTCATCATACTTCTGTCCCACAAAGTGGAACTCTCATGGGATTGCTTGAGAAAGAAAGATTTAAGGCAGTATTTCTCATCAGTTCCTAAATTGAGCAGACCATGACTGCACTGCAGGATTTATATCACAGTTTTAGTGGCTTCAAATTTGAGCTTTTCCAAATCATGCTTGTACTGTTTCTGGAATGCACTGTCTTGTGCTTTGTGTGTTTTCTTTCAGCTCTGCTATTGACAGCATTGGTTTGCTCTGGCATGGCTTCTAGTTGTGAATACAAAGAGCTGTGACATTTCAAAAGATGTGTGAAGTCATACTCCTTTCACTGGAGCCAAACATCTGTTATCAATTGAAGTAGTGAGCGCTGATCTTAATTTGGAGTTATTCTGGCAAATTAAGTCAATTTCTAAAGATTTATCAAGACAACATTTAAGTAAGGAGATTTGGTCTGGGTAAGAAACAAAGAGAATACATTAATAATTCCTAATTGCCACATATCTGATTCTCCAGACAAAAACAGTATTTGGCCCTGGGAAAAAAACCAATATTTCTAAACTATTTCTAAGTACATACCTACAGCATTAAACTAGACAAAAATGTTTATCACTTACATTTTTTAACTTGTTTTAAAAAAACTCACTTCCCTAATCTTAATGAATGTAAGTTCATTTGGGGAAGATATCACTGATACAAAGAGACAATTAAAAAACCAAAAAAATAAAAAACCCAAAGAAACAAAAAAACCCAAACATAAAGCCAAATTTATTTTCATCCAGCGAAGACCCCTAGCATTCAGACTTCTATGGCCTAATTTAGGCAATTTTTCACTTCTGGAGATGACCTCATACTATGAAGCAGAAAATACCTGGGGCAAAATGAACATCTGGTAGACTTGAAAAGATTGCATTTTCCTCACAGGCCTGTTGTTTTTCCTGCCTAAAATAAAGAATGTGGATAACATTCTAAATAGAGCTAACAAATCATTGGGAGAAAGTCAGCAGTTCTTCAGATGCGCCTAGCTTTGCAACTTACCTTTCCAGGTAAAGAACAGTCCTTTTATGTGAGAGACAAAATATTTTCATCTTAGTGCCACCAGAGAGCTTGTGAATGGACACTACTCCTGGCTTTCATCCCTCTCTCTGTCACCCACTGATAGAGGCATGTTCCTGACCTAAAAGGCCTACTGGAAGGAAAAGTACATGGTAGAGGTGTTTCAGTAGTTGGGGTGAAAGCTGGAGCTTAGCAGACATTATTCAATGACACTAGATGGCAGAGCAGCTGTTTTGAATTTGTTAAAATGGCATCTTCCTGAGAGCTTTGCTGCTACTTTGTTTTATGACATCACAGTTTGAAACTGTGTTGACTTAGATATCTAGGCTGGCTTTTGATTTTAATAAGTTTCTTGGCTGAAGACTGAAGTCAAAAGAATAAGAAGATCAAAATAAATTTTATCATCTAAACTAGGGGTGACAAAAGATTAAGAAAGGGGATCAGAAAGGACAGTCCATCAGCCCTTTGGCCACATCAGCTAAATCTCTGTTCCTTTGATAAAGGAGGATGTAAAAGTCTGGGGTCTGAGAGAAGTTGTTGAACTGTGGAACTAAAAGATTTTGGACAATTCTCTGAAAAGAAATGTTCAGAGCTTTGATGTCAGAAATTTGGGATTAGAAAAGTGCTGGTTCTGGGCTTCAAGAAATAGAGAATGATTCTTCCTGATTCCAGGGCCTGACTGGGGCATGGCCCCCCCAGCTCAATGGGACCCTTGTCTCAGAGCTCCTCACATAGACTCCTGTGGACCTTTCACTGGCAGCACCTTCCTGCCACCAGAACTGCCAGCAGGTTGGTTTTCACCTTGTTGTCACTGTGCAGGATAAGTGCCCCTCCTACAAATCCAAATCAAGCCTAAGACATTTGCTTACCATAGCCTTTGGAAAGGTGGACATGTTGTGTCTGTTTGAACCCTCACATCCCAAAGAAGCACAATATGTGCTAACAAGACCAATTGCTCACCCAGCATTGCTTAACCTGTCAACACAGAAGTTTTACAAGTGTCCTTGTAGGGATGAAATTGTTATTGACCCTCAATGAATTTCCAGGAACACCCACACTCCCTCTAAAATAATAAAATTACTCTGAAAATATGAAAAGCAAAATTATGGAAAGCAATAAAACCTTTCCTGCTGCATCAGTTTTCACTCAAGTCCCTGCTTATAACTTATAAAAAAGGAAATGTACTATATCCTTGCTGCCATCAGACACAAGGCAGAAGCATTTGCAAGCATAAATTTCAGAATTGCACCTTTATATCACAGAAGAGATAGAGATAAAATGTAAGCAAGACAGCTTTTACAGCAGTGTACCATGAGATGAGAGTTGTCAGAGCCTTCTGATGTTTTTGGGTCAGCCAGAGCATGAGTCAGAATGCAAAGAAGAGAGCAGTTTACAGAGGACAATTGCTGTCCTTTGACTCTCGTGTATGATAAGGGCCATCAGCCTTTCCCTTACTAAGACCTGTTTCCAGCAGAGAATCACAGAACCACAGAGTGGTGTGGGTTGGAACCAACCTTAAAGATCACCTAGTTCCAATACCCCTGCTATGGACAGGGATGCCTTTCACTAGACCGGGTTACTCAGGGTCCCATCCAACCTGGCCTGAACACTGCCAAGGATGGGGCCTCTCCAGCTTCTCTGGGCAATCTATTCTACTGTCTCACTGAGCTCTGAGTTAAAAAAAAAATCTTAACATCCAATCTAATTCTCTCCCATTTTAGTTTAAAGCCATTACCCCTAGTCCTGTCACTATCTATCCATGTAAGAAGTTGCTTTCCCCCTTTTTCATAAGCCCCCTTGAAGCACTGGCAGGCTGCAGGGAGGTATCCCTGGAGATGTAAGATGTACCCTGCTGCCAGAACAGACTGCAGGCACACATCTGTAAAGACAAGGAAGAAAGATCATTTTGCAACTCTGCAAACTGGACAAAGCCCACAAAGAGAGCTGAAAGAATAAATTAACGAATTCAAAGACATGCCAGCATGGGAGTTGCTATGGAAGCAAAAAGAAATATTTTTAGATTGTTCTTGCATCACATATTCTCCCACACAGAAACTCCCATTCCCTCAAATTACCTTTAACAAGGATAGAAAGAGGAGCGTCTTTTCAGCTCATCATCCATCCAGCCTGCTTCTGAGCTGGTAGTGAGCCCATGTTGGACTTACATAGCAATCCCTCAAGAATCTGACAGTTGGTAAAAGACAGAAATATGTATCTGGCTGCTATACAAAGAAGGCATGCACATTTTTATAATTTGAAATCCATGGTGACTTCTCTGCATTCCCATAATGAGCATTCATTTCTTTTTTTCTGCAACTTCTGGAAGTGCAGCTTCCATAATATTAACTCAGCTACACAGATCTACTGTGCAAGAAACAGAAAAGGTGCCTTAGTTATGTTATGTGTATTATGCAGAGGACATAAACAGACCCATGTTTCTGCATAACTGGATGATTCCCTAGGGAGTAATTAGAATTTTGGCAGAGAAGCTTGCAACTATTTCTGTTCTTCTGCTAGAGAAATTTGATGGGGAGAATCCTGGTTTTGGTTACTAAAATACATTATATTATACAATATCTTAATGTAGCTACAAGATGTACTTCAAGGTAGGCAAGATAGCAAACTTTGTTATTATCTGTTTGCCAGTGACCTCCTCCCTCATATTCTCTTGCCAGTTTTAATGATAATTTTGAGATGAAGTATGAACTGGAAAGAAAGAGAAGTGCTAAAGGATGGTCTTTCAGAAGTATTGCCCCATCTTAAAAAATCTACATCTTTAAACAAATGTAATATTCGGTTGTTACACAATAAAATTGATTCAAAGTAGCATTAAGGAACACATTCTTTCAGGACAGGCAGATATATTACCCAGAGGAAAGGACTCCAACAGCATCTACAAGCCAGTGGGTTGTGGGGCTGTACAAAGACCTACACAGAGCTGCCACACTGCAGATAAGAATCACTTTCACAGAGCCTCTTCAGCAAGTCTCAGGATGGTGGGGAGAGAGCCCGAGACATCCGGTCCACACAAGTTCCTCTTTATAGTCACGCTAAGAAATGCTACGCCTCAGATAAACCTTCCCACAGCAGACATTTCTTCCTAAATCCAGTGCAGTGCTTTAAGAGGGTGTCACCAAGCCCTGCAGTGCAGCTGGGGGTAGGCATTCTCAAAGCCTTAATGTTTGTTACTACAATAGACTTCTTTAGCTGAAGAGGGGAGTAATACTCCCCTCTTTGGCTAAATGTCATATGCTGTGAAACAAATGGGGGATCCCACACTTGTTCCTTTCCCTCTGCAGCTCTACGTCATAACCAGCCCTTTTTCCCCATCCCACAGGAGAAAAAGAAGATGCTGAAGCAGCACACAGGCGCCTGCAATTTCTGTGTTTCCTAAGAGCTTGGGAAGGCTCCTGACAGCCTTTCCATACTGACAGAATTACTACCACCCACTCTGCCAAAGGCAATGAGATACACCAGAACAGCAAGCTGGAAATGGAGGATTTGCTCCAGCAGCAAACAGGCAGAAGCTGAAAGGAAACTCCTGGGAACAAGGAAGGAACTCTGTGATGAGGGGAAGTGAGTTTCAGGAGAGGGCTGCTGATAGATGTCCAGTGAAACCAACCTCATCCATTGTAATGTCAGGAGACTTCATTTGTTTATTATGGCCTCATCCTCATCATGCCAACCACTGTGCTTTATTAACAAAGTGAATTATCTTGCAGCTCTCAATAAATTACTGTTTGACATTATGTTTTGGCTGCTTTTGATTCGATATAAGGAAGGAGTCGCAACAGAAATCACTGAAAGGATTGGATATCACCATCCATCACATGACAGGGTGAGTAATGGTACTGCTTTGACCTTTTCCAGTTAGCTCCAACCAGGAAATAGAAAAGCAGCTTCTCTCTGTAGCCCTCCTTGGACACCCCTTCCCCAAACCAAGGATGCTGAGGGGAAGGACATCTGACATGGCCTCCATCACTGGGAGGACAAGAACAGATGGGCCACACCCATCAAAAAGACATAGCTGGGAGCAGAAGTCCATAGAGCTTTCCTCTAACATAGTAGGAAGAAGAAATGCTTAGAGAGGGGTAGTTTGAATCTGAAAGTAAAGTTTGAAGTAAAGTTTGAAACTTTACTTCTCTGAAGCATGGTGTACAGAGCTAGGGCTGAGATTTTTAAGTGCAAATGATTTTCAGTTTGAAGACAGGGTTTAAAGTTACCCATATGGTACATGCCGCCTCTCCAGGGATAATTTGCTGAAACACATGAGAATGGAAATTTTTGGAAAACTTTGTATGGCCTCTCCCTGCAGATTACTAAAAATGTGTTCCTCTTTCAATTTTTGTGAGTCCTGTTTTTCAATGGGCTGTTTACTGCCCTGATTTCTAAAGTTTACACCTTCCCACACTGCTTTATGAATCTTAATCATTATTTTCTCCTCCAATTATGCCTTCAAAACAGAGTTAGATCCCTTTTATGCAACTCAGCAAAAGCCCATGTTGCTGACTTGGGACAGGAAGCATTCCCATCAAGCTGAGCCATGTCTGTAAAAAATATCCAACAGACCATCTCCACTCAGGGAAGGTGGAAAGCATGAAATGCTGGTGGACGAAACCAATTTGTTTGTAGCAACAGAAATATCATTTGAGACAACAATTGTCAGTCCAAAATCAAGGTGGGAATGGGCAAGGTGATTCTAAACTTGTTGGTAGGCCAGTGGGACGAGGACAAGAAATGAAATAAAACTACAGCACACTGTTGTTCAGCATGACAAAATTGGATTGATTGATGAGAACAACTGAGATCTGCAGCAGTGAGACTGATCTGGAGAACAAATAGATTTAACTAAGTGATTTAGCAGTGACTAGGAAATGAGCATCCAACAAAAAAGGGTTTTATCAAAACTCTCAAAAAGCTTGCAGCAGGAAAGAACATCAGTGACTGCAGCAAGTGATGATATTTTATTCTGCAGAGACACCTGGGTTGGACAAGGGCCACTGGAGTGATTAATCAGGTGAGAAACTTAATCTACCTTCCTAGACCATGGAAGCTCAGAACTCTGTAGTACTGCCAAGGATAGTATTGCTGGGTAAAGTGTTTGCTCAAGTCAGAAAAAGGCTGCATTGTTCTAGAAACAAAGAGTGTGCTGTCCAGTTCTCCTACTGCAGTGTTCTGCTACACCTTTCTCACAGCCACATCATGGAAGTAAAAATGGATCCTGTCTGGGACGTATTTGTCCTCTAAACAACCCAGAAAAAAAGGGGAGAATCTCCTTGAGATACAAGATACGTTTTTTCCTGGGGCTGCGACCTTGATTCCCTGGCAAGGTGTTTTTGCTGGCAAGAGGCAAGAAATCACTGCACGTAAGTAAAATATTAAATGGGTTTGGATCCACTAACCACATCACACCCATTTAGTCAGTTCCTTCTGTGTTCCTCCCTTAATACATACAGGACAAAACCTCAACAAAACTACACAGAAGGAACATAATGTGGATGAAGCCATGTGGTGCTTGCATGTGATGCAAGCACTGCAGCTCTGCTGCTGAGGTTGCAGTGATGTGGGAGGCACGCAGGGCTCTGCATGTGCTCCACTAGCCCATGCCTACACAGGGACAACATGCACTGCAGCAATAATGGCAAGAGATGTAGGGCAGCAAACCAAGGACTCATCTTCCTCATTGTAGCATGGGCCAAATAAATCTACCAGAAAACAAGGAGGAAAAATTTTTTGAAAAATATATTTCTTCACTGGGGCTTTCAATGTGGGTAGAACAAATAGAGCTTGGATATGTATTTCACAAAGAATTTTAGCAGAGCAGGATCAGCTGTGCCAGTGAAGGAAGAAAAGAAAGGAGTTAGCAGGTAGAATATAAGAAATGTGAATTTTCTGGCTTAACATCGTTGCCATTTTTCCTTCTTGTTTTCTGATAGTTCTCTTCCCAGTTGGCTTTGTGACAATTGCTTTCTCTGTTCACTTCATCAGTCACTGTGTAGTAGATATTATATCAAATAAAACTGTCTGCAGTGGAAGATGCACACTCTTCTGTTTTTATTGTTGTGAGAAAGTTAGTGTCAGTAATCGCTCCTTACCCAGTTTATCTGCCTCAGTGATCCTTCCTTGACTGAAGTGAAAACTTTTCTTACAAAGTTTCAATTTTTTCTCTCACCTTGGTATAGTGATGAAAAGGACTCCATAGTTGTTACAGACATTCAAAAATAGTTCTCATTAAGGATACTGTTAAGCATTCTTAAGAGTAGGACAGTGATTTAAAAAAATCTTTCCTTTCCTTTTAACAGGCTTTAAAAAATCTCTCTTCTTCATTAGTGATAGAAATAGTTTTCTCCCCATCATAGATGATGGTCTTAACATTGGTTTGTTGCCTATTATATGTATATTCTTAGTTAAGCCATGCCATTCATATATTTTTATATAATGTCAAAGTGATAAATAATATGTTTAGGATAAGGTTCAAATTATCCACTCTAGGATGGCAGAATAGTTTAGGCATATTGACCCTAAACAGCAGTTCTGGAAAGTCTTCCTGATGGCACTGGTTTACATCAGTCATGTTTACAACTCATACAACTCCAGTCCCATCTTTGGAGCTCTCAGGTTCGTAAGGTCCTTGGGTGCAGTTACACACATGTGATGAGCCTGGCATTCCATCTAGCATCTAGGCAAAACCTGTGACCTCTGAGGATGTACATGCTGCAGGGACTTAAAGCAGTGATCACAACATGGAGCACCAGGACTATAATTAGTTTGAGTAACATTCAGCTTCAGGTTAAGACCCCGAAACATGGGTGCCTACTTATGTGTCAAAATTCCCATCACATTCATCAGACATCTGGACAGACAGGAGAATGACACCCTGGGATGGACCAAGGTATAGAAGTCTAATGCTATTTTGGCTGTTGTGGGATGTCCTCCCTGGCCTCTAGCTGCCACACCAGCAGTTGAGTATGTAGTCCTATAAGTCATAGGTAATTTCTACTATCCTTCTGCAGACATTCAGGTGCTCTGAGGATTCTAAATGGCTTTGTGTGGGCAATTGAATTGCATCCCTAATGGCTGGTAAACTGAATATCACTCTCAGCTCCGGTGAGACTGTGCTGATTAGATGTACCCTGACTTTAAAGGACCATAGAAGCAGGTGCTTTAATCTCAATCTGGAACTCACCACTTCATTAACAAAAAAATGCTGATGGCAATATCCATTTCTACATGATTACTTATTGGTCAGTACAGTCATCCAGGGAACCAGGGACTTGATGTGAAGCTTTGCCTAAGGCCAGGACTCAGACATCTGGACTTGCCTCTGTATCTTAAGAGTGTACCTAGATTACTGTGCTATGTACTATCCAGAGGACAAGGATGACATGTCCCTTCTTTCAGGATGAAGAGCCCTGTGCAATGTGGGGAAATGGAAAAGTGTATAAAGAGGAATTTGTCTGTGAGATGTAACAGCCACAGCTTACATCTGTGTAGGGTCTGTCTTCTGGATCTCTCTGTCCACAGGGCCTGATAATAGACACAGAGAGGAACAAGGCCAGGTCTAGCAGTTTATACAGCCAAGATCCTGCCTCACTGATTAACTTGTTGGGCCCAAGAATCCATCACATAATCACAGACTCACGATGTTTTTAATCATGTATCTCATGTTAGGCAGAACTTCAGGATCACATATCACAGGCCATTATATTTTACCTGTACCTAGGTCAATAATTTGGGATTGATTAAAATTTGATCTTCCAGAAAGACATCCAGAGCACATAAATTATTGCTTCTTCTGGAAACTTCTTTTGAAGGTTAACTTCATACTCATGGTTAAAAAAATGCGCTCTATTTTTAGGTTGAATTTGTTCAGCTTGAGCTGAATATCTATTCATGTTACATTTTTATCTAGTAAGTTCAACAATATTATTCCAATCAATTTTTCCATGCTGGTTCTAGTAGTCAGTAACTGAGACATCTCTTAATGTCCTTTTTTAGTAAACTTTTATTTGTGCTTCCTCATCCTCACTGCAACTCAACCTTTCTAGTTCTGAATGGTTCCTGTATCCTCTTCCAATAACGCTGGCTCATTTTTAAACTGCCATCAACTGACTTGCATCTGTTCTGACCAAGGGTATGTGAAAAGGCTAAACCATGACAGGTCTTTGATCCATCAAACATTGGCCAAAGGACTGCACACGTTGCTCATCTGGAATAACTTGTTGCTTTCTTTTACCTCTCTGGCACCCTTGTCCTTTCCCAGGAGTGGAGACTTCTGAGCTTGTGCCTAAGACAGAAGAGAGGAGAAAAAAAGGAAGAGAAGCCCTCTAAAATGAGAGGATGATCCACATGGCTCTTAAGGAATGGAGCAACAAGGGCTGGTAGTGGTGAGCACTGAGGGGTTGGAGTCCAGAGGAACTTGCAACAAAACCAAGAAAATGGCTTTGTTTCAGAGCTGATTATAATTTTAAAAGCTAGTGGAACGGAATGATTTCTGATACAGACCTGCCCCCTTATGCCTCTTGTTTTAAGATAAAGAACAAGTAGTATTATAGAGTGGAATTTCCACAATCAACCCCCATGCTAGGGCTGCTAACAGGGAGTTAGCTGATGAAGTGCATTGGATGTACTTGATGAAGTGGCAGCACAGGCTCATGAAATTGTTGTTCACTCAGGCATGTGAAGATTTTGACTATAATCCCAGCTCTGATTGTTCTTCTGCTTCCAAAAGTAACTTAATCATAATTCATTTCAGTTTCCTCAATATCTTTCCCTCCCATATTTATCTACCTCTGTAAAACCGGGACTTAAAGTTATCACATATTTTAATAAAGAACTCTGAACCCACTCAAAATCTCTAGGCATTACTTTCATCTCTTTCCTATTCTCTCAGATCAGTAGTGACAATGGAATTAGGTGCAATGTTTCTGCCTAATTCCTGTGGATAAATATTCATCCTATATCCAGTTTTCCTTGTGCTTTCCCATCCAAGTATACAACAGGCCCATAATTCCCTACCCTCTGGCTACACATCTCTAGGAATAGCTCTAGTTAGTAAATATTGTATTCATCCTGACACCCAAAATGCCACCAGTGTCTTTGATGTGATACTGTGGGGACAAAAATGGCAGGAATGTAAGAATCATTAGAGTGTAAGTTAAATGTTGTGCTTTCTAGAACAGACACTTCATGCAGCTGCCAAAATAACTCTGCTGAAAAGCAGACCCGCATACCAATTCTCACATTTTCAACTCTTACACTGTGCATACCAATGCATTTGTAAATAATTTTTAACTTCTACAACGGTATTATTATACATTCAAAATCTGAATTTATTTCAAGAAAAGACACCTAAAACTACCTTGTAATAATTTGGTCATGTAACCCTACAGGAAGGTTACTGAGTTCATAAAGGTTACTGATTTTAACTTTTGCCTGTATGAGACAGAATAAACATTTTGTGTTTTACATCATGCACTATGAACAAAGTTAATTTTCCTCAAAGGTTTAATATATCAGACTTGAATTTCATGTCTTACCATGTCTAAGTAATACTTCAGTTTCATGTCTCATGATGTCTACTAAAACTAACAGGGTTAGTTTTGCTAGATTCAAGTCACCAACTTGGTCTCATGCCAACATCCACAATTGCACTTTGGGTTGGAATGGGTCTTAAAATTTTGAACCTCTCAATTTTTCATCATAAAAAATATAAACAGTGTTAATAGCTACTAGCATTTCCAGAATCACATTTGACTTCTGGAAGGGGATCCCCTGTAACCTTCCAGAACTGATGTCTGCTGGGGACAGCTGTCTTTGTGAGTGCCAACTGAGTTCCTGCTGGGAAGGGCTCACATCCAACATCCCATCTACAGAGCAGAAGGCGGACAGAACTAGCAGTAGGATAGAGAATACATGTCAGAAAACCTTGAAATCAGCATGGCATTCCATTGATGAAAGAAAAGGAGGATACGGAAAGAAAAAAATCAAGCAGCTCTCAGCTTGTATGTAAACAATAATTTTATCATTTTAGATGTTTTTATTTTAAAAATGTAATGAAGATTCAAAATTAGAGGAAAAAAAGGTACACATATTTTAAATGGGTTCTGCTTTTGCCCACCAAAGTAATTCTCTTCATTCCTTTTCAAGTCTTGCATGTTTGTAATTTTACACATCTATTTATGGGTAAAGCAGTCCAATGCAACATTCAAAGAATTAATCTTATCACCACTGAGGAAGTACTGGAAGATAAAATCATGATTGCTCTTTGATCATTAAATGGCTTTAGAATTCTACACACAAACAGATCTCTCTTTCCCTTATCAAATGTCAGAGACACAGTTATGGCTGCTTGTGAAAGATATCTTTTTTCCTGCTTGCACATAATACAGAGATCGTCAGATGGGACACACGCCCTTTTATTTTCCAGTCTTTAGCAGCCAAATAAATTGGTTTTATTTATAAGCAGCAGGATGGAAATTTTTGGGTTTGTTTTCTGTTGGGGAGAAAAGAAAGAAGTCATATAAAGTAAAATAGGGCAAAGTGAAAGAAGGATCTATGTGTCATATGAAGGTGCTTGCAATCTTGGAGCACAGCTACCCAGCTGCAGGAATGTAATCTCACATCCACAGTATGCACCATGTTCAAATATGTGGGGAAAAAACCCAGTAAAGTATTACTATAAAGATTTGCAAGTAAATCCCTAAACTAACATGGGAATGTTTTGGGTGATGTTGATATGCATAATAAATATACCAGTTAGGATGCATTTTAGAACATAATACACATGTTCACTATATTTGTGTGTTCATACTAAAGTGGGGCATCTTTATGATTCACTATGACTAGCCCCAGACTGGGGCTGGGCCATGGTTCATGCAAGACCAGCGTGGGCAGTGGCAGAGGTGTCTGAAGAGCAGGGGCTCAGCAGTGTGGAGGAGGGAAACAGGGGCACAAGCCGGGGAAGGGAGTCTCCAAGTAGAAGGTTAAAACACCAACATAACCAATGGGGATTTTTTTTTCTTTATTCAATTTTCAGCAGCAATTAGGGGATCTGATATTAATAATCTCATTAGAAATCTGGGAAATTGACTTGGTTTGAGTGGTAGAAGGTCAAGTAGAAAAGAGGGTAGAGGGATTTCCAGTTACCTCTTCTGCATCAGCCCCTTTGATCCAGGTTTACTGATCACTACTGCTCGCTGCCATGCAGTGGAAAACAAGGGAAATCCTAATTTCACTGAATGAGAAAAAAACCATTTTGGCTGAAACGTATTTTAAAAAAAGATGATTTATTGTTTTTCTATCAATCTGTGCTTTTCCCAAAGCCCAGCATTTTCCTCACCCTGCTCAGGCTCTCAACAGACATATTTCCTGCGTCTGTTTTGCAATGGAGTATTTCAGAACATGATCACAGACTCTACTGTGTGCTGAGAAACACCTAGTCCTAATGTGCCCTAACAGAATGATGCAAAAAAGCAAATTGTTGGTCATTCTTTGAGGCAGATTAAACAAATTGTTAACTAAATACTAGATATACTAGATACTTGCTTTAAATGTTTTTTTTTCTTTTTTTTTGGCCAGGAAAATGTTTTCATTGAGTGCATTTGACTAGATAAAACAGATAAATACTGTTAAGCAGACCACTTGAGTCAATAAATTAATCAATGAGAGGAAATGCCCTCAGAGTTAATATCTGTATATAACTTGGTATTCACATACAGATACACACACACACTGCTATTGCTTGCTAAAGGCTCCCAGAAACCCAGAGACTGCATAACACCTTGGTAAAATTTCCTCCATTTTCTGATAATAAGAAAGCAACATCTTTTTGTTTGTGGAGAAGGCCACACACCCCCTCAATGTCACTAATCTGAATAAACCTGACAGAAGACAGCAGGATCTAGCTCAGCATAGAGCCCAGGAGTGGGTCATGGCATAACAGGTCATCTTAAAAGTGACACTTCCCAGCATGTGCACAGTATGTTGAGGTGCTTATTTCAAATCTTTGTACAGAATGAAGTCAGTGAAATTACACTGGGGATGAATTTAGCCTCATAACTTCTTCTGATCTATTTCCTACAATTCTCTTAAGTATTTAGTTGCTTCCTGCTAATTATTTTTGCATTATTTTACAGCACGCTAATGTGTGCCACATGGGGCTTATGTAAAATGTTCTTTAATCATTGTTGCTCAAAATAATTTAAGTTTCTGAATGAGATTATACAATAGTAAAAGATCTGTTAGAGAAAAACTTGTGGTTCTTGTCTTATGGGTTATTAAAGTGCACGTACTTTCCATAAAAATCTACATTAAAATATTTTGCTAAAGCTCAACCCAAGCTGAATTTCTTCTTTGGTGAATTTAATGGCACTCACCAGATTCATGAGAGTCTGGCCTGGATAGATCCAATTGCATATTTAAGGAAAAAAGGACATGTTCAGACCGTGGACTAAACTTGCAAAAAACAGCTTTCATTTTTAAAGTCTGACTCCAAAACCACTTTTTTGTGTCTCATATCATAAGATTTCCTATTAGCAGGCAGAACTAAGCATGCATCTTAGATCTAGGACCCTTCCATTTTTAATCAGTTTCATACCAATAAGGAGTAGGTCTGGGATATTGTGAAAATATGTGAAAACATAAAGATGGTTGCAAAGCTCAAGAAGATCAGTCTCCATTAGGGAAAAACTGTACAGGTTGACCCTGGTACATGGACCAGTTTCTCTAAAATTAGTACTATGTAAGACATGAAAGCAGTGTCTCAGACTGTGAGACTACTCAGATTATGAGCAAGCTCCATTTACTTTAGGTGTCCTGAATCAGGTTTAACATGGTTTGGCATATGCCTGAAAATACACGAACAATCTCAAGTTCTTTGCTTTCACCTGCATGTAGCCTTCTCCAAGTAGCAGACGCTTTTCTGAGTCATCTCCTGTGTGGATTAATACTAGAGTTTTCCAGATTTCTTGCAAACTATTCCAAACACTGCATTTACTTGAACAAGCAAACACATAAACAAAAAATAAATTGTGGCTTCACTGTCATTTTCAAACTTGGCCAGGCCAGGCCCAGGATACCATGAAGTCAGACTCAGCCAATTCCTACTCCAGTGCTTTTTCAGCATTTCTATCTTTCTGAAAGATGTTAAAATATGGTCCTGCAATCTCTCCAAGTGTTGGTAGGTGCTTTTGCTAGTAGATTCAACTAAGCTGTCAAACACTTTCTCAGAAACAAATACAATTTGAGAGTGGAAAAAAGAAAAAGGTAGGTTTTACCTTGTTAATGCCATCCTTGTAGAACATCTAAAAGGTATCTTAATTCTATATGGCTAGTTCTCTTCTTATGTAAGTTCTATATTTAGTTGGAAGTCTGCCATGTTTTCCACGACCAGGCCAGCCACCCTTTGTTATTACAATTCAAGGTTCTTTAATTTCTGTTCCAGCCAAAGTCTCACCACCACAACAACAGTTGCAATTCCACAAGACATCTCAGTAGCTGAGCCGCATCCTGAATAGAGGCCAGCTGATCTCCTGGCTTCTTTTCCAAAGGCTGTGCAGCTCTTATTCGAACATCCTCTCTGCATGAGTTATCTAGTGTCGATTTATAATTTACCCCACTATATATCAGGCCCTTGAGTATTATTTCACGGTCAGACAATTATTCCATTCAGCTTCTTTAAAATATTCTCTGCTGCTTTGAAATAGGAGAGGCTGTGGTGCCTAGTACATAGTCTTCAAACTCTGTTCCTGCAGCTGAGAGAAATGACTCACGCTGCCAATGCGGATTTACTCATCAGGTCTGTTGTGCTAGTAGATGCTCTGGGGAAACTGACAGTGACCAAATATTTTCTTTTTATCAGTGCAACTGTTTCCCTCTCATCTTGATGCAAAGCAGCTCTGGTTGTCACTGGTATGCGCTGCAATCTTATCAGATCTGCCTTCTCTTTCTTTCCTCCTTTGCTCCTGAGAAGTTACTCTACTCAAAGCGTATTACCAGTGCTATTTCACAACCCCATCTCTTTAATTGTCAAAGGCATACCAAATATTTTGGTCTCGAAGGAGATAAATCTATTCAGAGGCAAAATGAGTAGCACCCACATGTTTTAAAACATCTTGTCCCTGTCTGCTCTGCACTGGTGCAGCCTCACCTTGAATACTGTGTGTAGTTTTGGGTGCCATGACATAAGAAAGGTATTAAACTATCAGAGAGCATCCAAAGGAGGGCAATGAAGACAGTGAAGGGCCTTGAGGGGAAGCCATATGAGAAGCAACTGAAGTCACTTGGTCTGTTCAGCCTGGAGAAGAGGAGACTGAGGGGACACCTGATTGTGGTTACAACTTTCTTATGAGGGGACAAGGAGGGTGAGGCACTGAGTCCTTCTCTGTGGTGACCAGTGACAGGACCTGAGGGAGTGGCCTGAAGCTGTGTCAGGGGAGGTTTAGTTGGGATATTTGGCAAAGGTTTTCCACCCAGAGGGTGTTTGGGCTCGGGAACAGAGTCCCCAGGGAAGCAGTCATAGCACCAAGACTGACAGAGTTCAAGAAGTGTTTGCACAATGCTTTCAGGCACATGATGTGACTCTTGGAGCTGCCCTGTGCAGGGCCAGGAGGTGGACTCAAGGATCCTTGAGTGTCCTGTCCACTCTCTGTGATGGTGTTTTCTGCATTCTGTGATTCAGTGATCCTCCTGTACAGAGTCTTCTTTTTTTTTTTTTAATATGGCTTCCAAAATTAATTCCATCCCAATCTGTAAAATCATTTACTAAGACCCACAAACCCTCAAAATAATTGGCAAATTTAACTTTTCAAATCATACCTTTATGCATGTGTGGAGCTGAAAAAACTTTACTACATTTTTCACCAGTTTTTGTATTTTGTCTAAGAGCAATGACGAGAAAAACTTCCCAACAAGGAATTCAAGGATTGATTTTGTCATAAGCTCCATAGTCACAAAAATAATCTTCTGTCACTGGAGTTCCAAAGCAACGGGCTTGACACTAGCGGCTTGGTTTGGTGCTGCACATGAAGAGTCTGTGGTGGCCCAGACATTGTGCTGCAAATGTTCCCCAGTTCTTCTGCTGCTCCTCTTAGAAACCACAAGCCTGTGTATTCGGTTCATCAAATTAGAAGATGTGATTAAGCCAAATCAGTTTTGTCATGAGTAATTACTCATTAATTAGTAGTCAATGAATAGTAGTAGCCCATCATCAATGCAGTTGTTTTTTCCAGGTTAGGTGAGGAATGATTCTGGAAGAGGAAAATAAAACTGCTCTGGAAGTAAAGATAGAAAGATCACAGTAGCAGCATGCCCCCTTTAGATAATGAATTTAAATACTGTGGTTATCTTGTCTGTGGGTAAGAAGAGAGTTGACAAAGTGATAAAGTGCTACCTATATTACTTCAGAAAGCTGCCTGGTATTAAGGTTTTAGTACATTATATAGGCAAGAAGATAATTTATATCAAAGTGAAGGGGTTTTACCATGAGGAAGGATTGAACGTTCCATTTCATAAAAGTGTATCTATAAGTTTGCGCAGAAATGAAAAATATCTAGACTTAGAATAAGTGATATGCTTGACAACAAGCCTTCTAAAAGTCAAGCAGCAACTTGCTTGACTTTTTCCTCTGGAGCAAAAAGGCTACAGAAAATTATTTTTTATGAATTGTCTTTTCACCAGGATAGAGCTGATATAAGTATAGGATAACTCTTTCATGTTCTTAATTACTTTTAAATTATCCCAGTGTTCCACAGTGCTTAATCAAGCAGAGCCTCTGATGTTTATGCAACTAGACCATGTTTCTTATCTCCATGGTTCACTCACTACACTCTGCTTGTAATTCATACACAAAAGAAACATGCACGGCATTCATATGTCTGTTTTTCTTCTTCACTCTGCTCCTATGCCAATATTACAAAATGTGTGAGTGACAATTTCCAATTTAACTACCTGGCTTCATATGCTCAGTCAGATATAGAGCAGAGCTCTTAAGATAGGCACTAGAGATATATGAAAACAGCAGCATTACAAGCTGCTCAATTATCATTCCTCAACAAACACTTTTTAGGGTCCTTGGATTGCAAAGCCATTTGGGCTTTGGAATCTTTCCATGTGAGCAAAGTTATAGCTTTTTGATCGTGCCTCTGGACCCTATGGGATGGGCACCAGCCCGAAATGGCATGAGCTATTTTATGTAGATTGTGTTGAAACTTTCATAGGTGACATGCACTTGGTCTGAGTCAATAGAATAGAGGACCTGGAAGACCTTAAAATCTTGTTAACCAATAGTTTGAAAGTATTTTTCTCTCAGTCCCTAAATAACAAAATGCTTGGCCCCCCTCACCACATATTCATTGAAAGAGATTTACACTAATAACCCTGTCTATTTCTTTTAGCAAGTCTTTATAACAAATGATCACTTTCATAGAAAAGAGTTCTACAATGAACTTTGAGGATATGTCTTCAGTGCTAAGTAACAGAAAGTCTGGGAGGATGTTTGAACACTGGAGCTCTGACTGTCCAGACTGTTTTATTATTTGCTCTCTGCTGCCAGTTTTCTTCAAGACAATGCTGCTATAGAAGGGGCAGGACACGAGCCAGTCCGTGTGACTGTCCCAGGACCAGTAATCAGCCCTGAGGCCANCAGAGTCTTCTTTTTTTTTTTTAATATGGCTTCCAAAATTAATTCCATCCCAATCTGTAAAATCATTTACTAAGACCCACAAACCCTCAAAATAATTGGCAAATTTAACTTTTCAAATCATACCTTTATGCATGTGTGGAGCTGAAAAAACTTTACTACATTTTTCACCAGTTTTTGTATTTTGTCTAAGAGCAATGACGAGAAAAACTTCCCAACAAGGAATTCAAGGATTGATTTTGTCATAAGCTCCATAGTCACAAAAATAATCTTCTGTCACTGGAGTTCCAAAGCAACGGGCTTGACACTAGCGGCTTGGTTTGGTGCTGCACATGAAGAGTCTGTGGTGGCCCAGACATTGTGCTGCAAATGTTCCCCAGTTCTTCTGCTGCTCCTCTTAGAAACCACAAGCCTGTGTATTCGGTTCATCAAATTAGAAGATGTGATTAAGCCAAATCAGTTTTGTCATGAGTAATTACTCATTAATTAGTAGTCAATGAATAGTAGTAGCCCATCATCAATGCAGTTGTTTTTTCCAGGTTAGGTGAGGAATGATTCTGGAAGAGGAAAATAAAACTGCTCTGGAAGTAAAGATAGAAAGATCACAGTAGCAGCATGCCCCCTTTAGATAATGAATTTAAATACTGTGGTTATCTTGTCTGTGGGTAAGAAGAGAGTTGACAAAGTGATAAAGTGCTACCTATATTACTTCAGAAAGCTGCCTGGTATTAAGGTTTTAGTACATTATATAGGCAAGAAGATAATTTATATCAAAGTGAAGGGGTTTTACCATGAGGAAGGATTGAACGTTCCATTTCATAAAAGTGTATCTATAAGTTTGCGCAGAAATGAAAAATATCTAGACTTAGAATAAGTGATATGCTTGACAACAAGCCTTCTAAAAGTCAAGCAGCAACTTGCTTGACTTTTTCCTCTGGAGCAAAAAGGCTACAGAAAATTATTTTTTATGAATTGTCTTTTCACCAGGATAGAGCTGATATAAGTATAGGATAACTCTTTCATGTTCTTAATTACTTTTAAATTATCCCAGTGTTCCACAGTGCTTAATCAAGCAGAGCCTCTGATGTTTATGCAACTAGACCATGTTTCTTATCTCCATGGTTCACTCACTACACTCTGCTTGTAATTCATACACAAAAGAAACATGCACGGCATTCATATGTCTGTTTTTCTTCTTCACTCTGCTCCTATGCCAATATTACAAAATGTGTGAGTGACAATTTCCAATTTAACTACCTGGCTTCATATGCTCAGTCAGATATAGAGCAGAGCTCTTAAGATAGGCACTAGAGATATATGAAAACAGCAGCATTACAAGCTGCTCAATTATCATTCCTCAACAAACACTTTTTAGGGTCCTTGGATTGCAAAGCCATTTGGGCTTTGGAATCTTTCCATGTGAGCAAAGTTATAGCTTTTTGATCGTGCCTCTGGACCCTATGGGATGGGCACCAGCCTGAAATGGCATGAGCTATTTTATGTAGATTGTGTTGAAACTTTCATAGGTGACATGCACTTGGTCTGAGTCAATAGAATAGAGGACCTGGAAGACCTTAAAATCTTGTTAACCAATAGTTTGAAAGTATTTTTCTCTCAGTCCCTAAATAACAAAATGCTTGGCCCCCCTCACCACATATTCATTGAAAGAGATTTACACTAATAACCCTGTCTATTTCTTTTAGCAACTCTTTATAACAAATGATCACTTTCATAGAAAAGAGTTCTACAATGAACTTTGAGGATATGTCTTCAGTGCTAAGTAACAGAAAGTCTGGGAGGATGTTTGAACACTGGAGCTCTGACTGTCCAGACTGTTTTATTATTTGCTCTCTGCTGCCAGTTTTCTTCAAGACAATGCTGCTATAGAAGGGGCAGGACACGAGCCAGTCCGTGTGACTGTCCCAGGACCAGTAATCAGCCCTGAGGCCAATTAGACATAGCCTGAAAGGTTATAGAGCCATCTTTTCTTCTCAAAATAGAAAATACACAGTAATCTGTTCTGTTTCTATATGAACCAAATATAATCAATGAGCTCTGTGGCTGAATACTCCCAAGGTTGTGCTGCCCAGCAACTTCCAGTATTTCTGAATTTTGTTCTGCTCCCACTGATATCAACAATCCCTCAGGGTCACAAATGAGCATGAATAACTTGCTGCCACCTCTCACAAGACTCAATTTGTAGTATTCCAGGAAATTATAGTATTCCAGGAGATTTACAGTAAAATAATCATTTGCATCACTTCTCAAGCCTTAGGATAGAAAGATAGTCCTAATTGTAAGGGGCTGTAATGCCATCTCCCTGCACTCTCTGCATAGACGCCAACCCACATATCTCCATGAGAACAATTGGAAAAACCATTCAGTAAAGTAATCTCAAAATTCTCCCTGGGCTGTGAACCTTGGAAAACCCTTGGGAATTCAGGAGGTAATTCCTAGCAGAAATCTTTGCAACATGTTTGTTGTCTATGAAGTATAGCACAATAACCTGTCTTAGATGATGATATATGGAATCAGTACAGGGCATCAGTGACACTAATTTCTCTGTTAGACTGCAGTACCTCTCAACATCTTCAGTATGGCTTTATGAAATTGAATGAGGACAGAATTTGGCCTGGTAATTATACTCCCTAAGCTGAATAAGGCCCAATTATGACCAGAAATATTAGTATTGTTACCCTGAGTCAAGACACCAGCCACTAAGGGACATAGGGATTACTATTCATCATTGAGGCAATGTAGATACTTTTGTACAACTATTCACCAAAGCAAATATTTTTAACTCTGTGTGGGTGGGTGTATGTGTGTGTGTGTGTGTGTGTGTGTGTGTGTACATGGATTTTTACTTTCAGATTAGCTGGGTTTTCTTCTTTCTTATTTCATTTTTCCTAATGCAAATAACTTACAGGAATAAAATTTAATAACTTTAGGGAAAGTTTCACTTCTACCTTCATAACAGACCTGAGTTCTCAGAGCATGCAATATCCCTACACAGGACTTGTACCTGCACATCCAGCCTCAAGTCCCTTCTGTTTCCCAGGCCTGTGAGGCAATGAGATGAAGAGCAGCTGTTGTTAGGATAAAACCCAGCAGCGGAGAAAAATGTAGTCCTCTGTCCCTACCACCATCATGAGTTCCCAGATCTCAGAAAATAGTTATTTTCACCAGGTCAGTAGCCTAAGCACCAAAACCTTTTGTCCTGTCTGTAAGCTGTGAGCAGTTCAACAGCTGCCTCCACCTCCTCTATATTTATCCACAGAAGTCTTGTGGACGTCCCAGGATGCTGCTCAGTTGGTTGTGCAACACTCAAAGTCCCCGTTGTTACAAAAGAGACTCTTTCAGTTCCTCTCAGTAGTCTGCTATGCTATTGGCCTTCAAATCAGAAACAGACTCATCTGGGGTTCCTCTTATTCTTCTTAATGTGCCTTCTCCCTAGAGATGCCTCCCCACATTTAAATTGCCTTTCCTCGTTTGCCAGTGTTAGTGTTATGCATTAGATATTTGGCACAGATGCAATTTATATTTCCTCCCTCCCAACTTCAGCCTGTATTTTGTTCCTAAATGAAAGCAGATTTCAGGGCATCCACCCCATGTGGCCAATCTCTCTGTGCTACACCTGCTTTCACCTCGTGCAAAACACAGGGAATCATGAACAAAACATCTCCAAAAATGCCCATGTGCAACTTAGAAAACCCTTAATAAATTACCTGTGAAAGTATGGCACTGCTCTGGGGTGCCTGCTCGTGTACAAGCAAAAAGTGTACCTGACATGCAAGTGTAGAACGGAATGCCAATACTTGAAAAAGATTTTTCTGGATCATATCTTTCTGGTTTTCAAACTGTTCTTTAGACTATTAAGACATTTTAGTTCTATTTTACCTTTCAGAACATGGGCAACATGATGTCCTAAGCCTCTTTTTAAAGTCTCACAGCTCTAGAAAAAAGGTGATTATTGTTTACAGAACACTTTGTTTAAGAAGTTATTCCCCTCTTCTTGCTCCACCTGTGGGAAGAAAAGGAGTAGGAGTTGTTGCAAAGTCAGTCTCAGACAAGAAGAATCTGAGGCAATAGTGGCAGCCATTGTGTCATACCTCTCCATGATGTCTCTGCTGATCTAGCACATGCAACACCTCCACCACATTTGCCATAACTGAACACATCAGGATCATTACTGAAAATGCTGAAATTTACCTAAATTTCAAGATTGCTTATCAAAAACACAGTATTTTTTCTTATCCCCTACAACCAGCAGCTTGCAAAAAAACAAATGTATAATACTCGCTTTTGGTAGACTCTGCAAGTGTGTTTAGGTCTTTTCTGTTGTTAGTATGGTGTTTTGCTTTGAAAACAAGATCTGCAGTATTACTATTGACACTTACTTTTTGCCTTTGAGGAAGTTCCCACTACCCTCACTTGCGTGGAGCAAGGCACCACCATGCTGTCCACGGACAACATGTAAAAATTAAGCATTTATTACACAAATTGACAGGGTTTTCAGTGTGTAAGAAGAAGAGTGCAAGCCTCATTTTCCAGATGGGGAGTTGAGCTGTGAGAAAATTGATTTAGCCAAAGTGCAGTTGAAGCCTGGTCATATTTTCCTTACCCAGTAAGAAAAATGTCGTGGTTTCATTACAGATGCATGGATAGTGTATCCCAGAATCACAGAATTAACTAGTTTGGGATCATCAAGTCCAACCTAGACCGAACACCACCTTATCAATTAAACCATGGCACTGAGTGCCACATCCTGTCTTTATCAGTTTGTTGTATTGAAGAGGTAGAGGACATAAAGGTCCTTTGGGGAACTCTAGGGCCAAAATCCTAAATTCTGGAGGTTAATATTGCAGCAAACAGATTTCACTAAAATGATAGAGCCCCAGTGAATGCATGTGTCCACTTGAGCTGCTGGAGGCAGGGATCAGGGGGAGCAGTTTAGTCACAGCTCAATGAGAAATCAAGGTCAGGCACAATGAGTCTGCAGCAGTGCTCAAGGATGTGGTAAATGATCTGCAGTAGCTGGAAACTGGAAAAAAATAGTGTCGATACTAGATTTCAGAGAAGTACTTTAAGGTGGAATTTTTCAAGATGAAAAAATTCAGATTTTGGTTTTTTTCTTCTCATGGACCAAGAAGAAGATGAGCAGCACAGCTTGTTAGACAGTTTTTCCTCAATGTTTATAAGGTAATAAAAATCCACTGAGTGTGTTTGATCTTTCCTGTTAGTATCTTCATGTTTCTATTGGAGACATCAAAATCTTGCAAGCCAAATATTATCTGTATGAAACCTTTGTCCTAGTACTTTATCCTCCCTTGCAACATCATTCACATGTTAGCTGTTCTGTTGCCAAATTCTTCAAAACTCGGGTAACATCCCTTTTACTGACTCTCAGCCAAATCAAGTAACTGAATGCTTGCTGTGTTCTTTGGATTCAAGTTATAAACTGCCATACAATGCTACTGACTAAATTTATTTCAGTTCTCCCATTTCCCCTTTTCCTCCCATATGGGTCAAACTTCCCCTCCTTTGCTGCTTTCCCTTACTCCTTGGGTGAATAACAACATATGTCTCAGTGAAACACAAGCCCACCTGTTTTTAAACACTGTCACACCTCCTCCCCCAAACTCAACGTCCCCAAAGTCCACATGTTGTATAGAAGGTAAAATCTGGTCTTGATTTTGAATGGTCACAGATCTAGACTGGCGTTTTTTTCCAGTTGGAGGGATTGAGATTCATTATGGTTGAGACAATTGGCATAAAAACAAAGCTTTTTATTCACAAAATGAAACAAAACAGCAACCAAAAAAAAAAAAAAGAAAAAAGGGCTAAAATTTGCCGTCTCAAATAAAACAGGACTTTAAGGAAAATGGAGAATAAATCAAAGGCCATTGAAGTAAAGTGCAAGCTTTCCATCAGTTAAAAGACAGTCAGTCAAGCCCTCAGAGTCCAGAACAAGCTCCATTTTTTGAAAGAATAGCTAAGGCTAATTTAATGAGATTCTACATATAAAACCTGTCAAGACCTAAAAGAGAAGACAAACTAATGTTTTTTTTTCCTGGGATGGGCACAAGAACAGTGGCAGTCCAACAAAGCAGGATTATTTCAGGAAACAAGCTCACATATGAGAAATACTGTTTACTCAGGTGTCTGTGACTTCTGCAGTTGCTGTTAAAACTGCCCCAAAAATATCATGAATCCAAGTGGTATCAGTGGATACCACTTCAGAAAGGTCCATTTCTAAGACCTTCTTATAGGGAAGTATCAGTGATAGGGACCTCTAAAAGGACAAACCTCTTCCTGTTAATTATTTAAGGGAAAAGGAAATACAAAAGCTGCAGATGAGGAGGTAAAAAGAGGAAGGAACTAGTCTCAGAGCATTACAGCACAAATCTGTTGTAGAAAGGAATATACAGGTCCAGTTGGGAGGTTTGCCTCTGCAGATATGCCAGAAATAAGCCCCAACACTAACATTACAGCCATTACAGCTCCCTTCAGATTTAAATAGCACGACATAAAGCAGTTTATTTTTTCCCCCAGAAATACTGCTACTACAGATTTGCAAACCAAAGTGGAAAGGATGCTGCTAGAAAAGGCAAGAAAATAAGTGTTTGTAAAATATTGGATCCAGAAAAAGGAATACACATTTTCAGAAATCTCTCAAATTAGAAGATAGAATTTTGGATTACATATGTTTAGGCACAGGCTGAATCTGTCAGGATTGTAAATGCCTCTGCACTTTAAGTTCCTAAAGACCCATGCATGCTTTACATGTGAAACACATCTCTGAGATTAGTTCTTTAAGGCTTCATTTTAGTGAGCAGAGATAATATATGGAACTGTTAGGATGTGATGAGCAGATATTTCAATCATATTTTGCCAAAGTGTGAATGATTGTGAGAGGACTAAAGTGGTAAAAAGCATGGCTGAGGTATGATAAGCCTGAACAGATATATGAAAAAGCCACTTTGTATAGGAAATTCATACTAAGCTTAGTGTTAGCGAGCGGAATGCAGTATTGTCCAAACTAACCTCCACAAGTACACAAATATACCAATTTTAATAGTGTTTACAGCTTTCTAGACACACCTTGAAATATTCAGCTTCAAACATGCTAAATCCAAACTCTTTTAAAATTCTGTTTGATCCAACTCTACCCATAGACTGTCACTGTGCTGTTCGACCTGCATTACCCTAATGACTTTCATGCTTCAAAAATGTAACTATTTTATGAGGAATGTGGGCTAAGTTTGCTCACATCTAGATAAAAACATGCAGATGAAAGAGCAAATGATATCACATAATGTATCACGAATCATTCCCTCAGTGATTATTAGGCTTTTTTCCTTTGCCAGTCCTTCATGTACACTCCCTCTCTGCCTGTAATTCTGGAGGTTTACTGTATGATTTAGATGGACATATCCTGCTCTGCAGATAATCTGCCAGGAGAGCACTTCAGCATTAATTACCGTGTGCTATTAGTGGTAAACAACATGTCATTTAGGCTATATGGTTTACTTTGTACTATCTGGTTGTGCAATGGCAATGCTGAAATAATGAATGATGAACATACTTCCCAGATGAAGTTTCAGATGAATGACTATTCATGGTAGCTACCATAAGAATTTCATGATTTACTTATGTTTTCCACGAGTATGCTTTTACTCGTCCAAGCAAAAATTCAATAACCAGAAGAACAAACTTGTTCTGCAGATTCTGAGAAATAGTCAGGTCAAGAGTTCCCTAAGCTTCAAGCCCTTTTCGATATGTAGAAGCGAATTTCAGCAATTACAAAGCAGATAAGTGCTGCATTTCTACCCGGTTTTGTTTTGGTTTGTTTTTTTGTTTGTTTGTTTGTTTTTGTTGAGGTTTTTGTTTTGTTTTGTCCCTGGGGGGAAAAAAAAGTTGATTAAAACTATTGGGTTTTTCCATGAAGTTTTGCAGGAAAGGAAGTTTGTGAACAAAAAACTGGAGGACAGAAGCTCCTGAATTTTAAAACCAGCTCCAATAGCAAATTTTTCTGTGCCCACTGGTAAATTTTGTGACTGTTGATCAATTATGTGGTGTGACACACCAAGAGTGTCTGTTTCAAGCAAATAACGGGCAAAAAATAGCATCTCTAATAAAGTTGTCCTTTCATTTGTGAAAAACCTGTCATCTGTTTTCAGTTTGCTCACACTATTAAACTTATACTTCATTCATTTTTGGATTTCAAGGGGAGTATTTTTGTAACTGTGAAAGGAACACAACATGGCCTTTGGAAGGCTTTATGGTCAAAGGTGTTGTATAGCCACCAGTTCTTTATTATGAAATGAATGCACTCTTCTTCAAGTGAATTCCAGAACGAATATCATATGACATGGCCGAGAGGAAGTTTGTTTATCCTATAGACCAAAGTAATGTTTGTCTTAATAAAATAATAATGTTGTTCATTTATCTTTGGAGAATTAAGCTGGTATGTCTGTCAACTAAGCTTTAGGGCCAGATTTTTCCGCCCTGATTCACCTTGTCAACTATTTTTTCATGTGAACAGGCCTACATAAAGTTCAGGTCATATTGTGTGTGAAAGAAAAGAAGGAACAGCCATGTCTTAGGGTCTATTCTGGGCAGCTCTGAGTCTAGCAATTACATTGACTGCGAATATAACTGAAATAATCGAGCCAGTAACATTCTTACATTGGAAATAAAGCAGTATCAGCCAAAAGAAAAAAACATTTAGATTTAATTAAGCTAGTATATAAGAAAGATTAGAGACAATGGCATTTCTTCCCTTTGAAAATAAAATGTTTCAAAGTAAGCCTAGCAAAAATCTACATAGAAACAGCTGGAAGAAAAGGATGGCTGGCTGGATGGCTGGCTGGCTGGATGGATTATTCAAATAGTCTTCTAAATATTTAGAAAACTAGAGTAAACTAAGAGTAGTAACTTTGGTGTCAGTCTGCAGTGAGAGTGAGTTACAGCACCTTCTTCATTGCTCAAAAGCCTTTTCTCTGTGGGAAAAGATTGGAATGAAACAGACTAGCATGTATAGAGCAAAATGTGCTTTTCTTCATAAAAGTGATTCTAATCTGCCAGTACTGCTTGTGCAAGATCTTTGTGGAATACTGTACCCATAATAATTCAATGAATGCCTTCCATTTAACAGATATTGACCATGATGTGAGTCCAAGGGCCATGGCCATCACAACAAAAGTTATGAAATGTCATTTCTCACTAAGCAGTGGCATACAAATCACAAAGGCATGGAACACATGATAGTCAAGACATGTCTTTCCACCTTCCTCTGAGAGGCCATGTCCAAGCCTGTGCCTGAGCCAAGACACAAGACTAGCCAGACCAGCAAGGTCTAACTCGTGTAGCAAATCCACATTTGATCTGGATCTGAAGTGTTTTCTCCACACACAGCCTGCAAATAAACTCACTCTTATCTCTGTTTATTTACTCAGTTATCGATAATAATGACATCTCCTATGCGCTCTTACCCTGAAAGAATCAAATTCAAATAAGAGAGAAAATAAATATATGAAAACAGAAAGGAAAGCAAAGCAATCTGGAAGAAAACTTGCATGATCTTCAGTAGGGCCATGTTTGCTTTTGTATTTTAAAATTCATTATGTAAAAGTCTCAATTCTTTCTGACTCCTATGCATGTGTGCAACATATAGCTCCAAATGCATCTTACAAAAACATCCCTCTGATATGCTCCAGACCAGTCCCCATGTTATTTTACTTCTTCAACTGAAAAAACCCCTCCAAATAAAGCAATTCTTTTTCTTTCATATTATTTTGCAGTTATTTGCCCCTCTCCACTCCCAGGAAATCCACCAGAACCATCCTATTTTATTCAGCATTACAGATACAGCCCAAATTTCTCCACCTTCTATTTTGAAATTGAATGCTTACCAAAGAGTGACTAGCACACTCACAAACATTAAATCTGCATGATTTATAATATTTTACCAGCTCTCTCTTTGAGGAATATTTGGGTGCTGCTGTAACTCCTGGCAAGATTCGTTCCAAATATTTACAGTACTACAATTCAAACTGTGGCTTATGATTTTGGTTCTGGAGTTCTCAGCTTTGGTTCTCTACATTTTGTCTACCAGGTGACTGCCATGCTGTAAACCCGGCTGGAAATTTATGACCATGCAGTGACACAGTCATGACTGTGACTATAAATCTAAGCCTGAATGCTGTCAGCAAGCTTCCCTTCCTTCACTGCTGCATTTTTAATGCCTTAGCTAACTAAGATTATTCGAATTGCTGCAACCATTTAAAATATTTATGCTGCTACGAAAGTCTTAAGGTCATAAAGAAATTGCTGCTTATAGAAGCAATGTATTACTGGAGTCAGTGTTTGTGATTCTTAACTTTTTCCTGTTCATGACTCACCCCATTCAGTTATTTAGAAGTGCATATTTTTTAAAAGGACTGGCTCCCTTACTAAAAGGACTCTTTGCTGAGGTACAGTCATTGCAAAACGGATCCAAGATTCTGGACTGAGGGAGTGAAACAAAAAAGGAAGTATAAACACTGATTCCTGCATTATTACTTGTATACACTGGTATTGCACTACCAATGATCTGCCAGAGAAAGTCAAGCAAAAGACAGCAAATACAAAAATGTGTATTCAAAATCCATTGAAGACCTGGCCTGGAAACTCAGTTTCTAAAATAGCCAAGGCTAGAAACATCTCCACACTTACAGTTGGAAGCAACTATGAAGAAGCTGCTGTTTTATTCTACCATGCTGGTTCAGAGGGGAAAGAAGGGGAAATTTGCCTCCTGGTGTGGACTTACATTTCCTAGTACTCCCCCTGATTTTTACCTTGATCAAACTTAAATCCCAGAGCCTAAAAGGCAAGCAGAAACCTGGCTGTGTACAGGCTCCAGATCTGGGTATCTGCATTATTTGCATTTGGTACAGATTTCTAATTCCAGGCAAGAAAATACTTGGAGTAGTTTTCAGACATGGATAACACTGCAGGTTATCAAAACAATTCTCCTGAGGCTTTTCAGGGTACTTAATGTCAGTTTCCTACCTTGTCTCTCTTCCTTCAGCATCCCAGCTCAGCAAGAAGGGCAGGGCACAGTTGCCCTGTTCTGCACCTCTCTATCAGTATAAATCAATTTCTAGTCAGACAGCTTACAATGGGACTCAAAGTCCTAAAATATTTTGGTGCTTCTAAAATATTAAAAGCATTTGAGTGGAATTCTAGAGTTATTTGTTATTAATGGAAGTTTATTTTTACTGGAGAAATAGAGTGATTTCTGATAATATAGTGAACTTTGTTAATCAGCACATTATTTTTGAAGCAGGAACTAAAGAGGGCAAAATGTGGTGCTGGTTTTTTTCATTTCTTTTTCTAAATTAAAAAAAGTGAGATTTTTGATTCTACAATATGTAGCTTATGGAGATAAAATAGTCATAGCACAGACTCTGCCCCTCAGTGTAGACAGTATTTCATAATTTCAAATCTGTTTCCTAAAAATTCTTTCAAAGCCCAAAAATGTGGTACATTGGTGGCATTTTAGATAGTCTGATATGAGGCATTTGCAGCGCTGTAAACCTTATTAATGCTGGCCTGTAAGGCTCTGTTTATTTTTGTTTAATAATGGAAACCAGCATGGAAATATTTAAATTTTTAGAAAATATGCCTGTTTTTTTAAAGTCTGTAGCATAAGAGATAGTTCATGGCATAATTTTTTCCTGGTGGCACTGCTGTTTTTAATGAATGTGTGTGTGATGCAACCCATCAGGTCGCTGAATCCCAGCCTGGCTTGAAATGTTTGCACTGCTGGAACTTCAGGGACTGTGTGCCCGCAGGTGATCTCAGAGGGCTGATTACCACAGTGACCCAGCATACCCACCCCTGGAAATAAAACACATTAACCAGGTCTGACTGTGCTTCCTTCCTTGCCTTGCAGAATATGCAATATTTATGATTAGGCTTTGTTAATGAAAATCAGAGCAGTTTCTGTGCTCATTCAAGCTGCGCAGTCTTATTCTGGGTGATTCATTCATTGAGTCAGGCAGCCATGCATGCAGTCATTCATAAGTAATGCCACGCTTCCCTTCAGCATGCAAGAATGATTTACCTCCCTGCTGCCTTTCAGTGTTTGTTCAGCAAACACACTAAGCTAGAGAGTTGCTTTTCCAGGCTTTGTTCTTATTTTAAAGAAACAGTGTTACCTAAATACATGTGTACAGGGTGCTGTACATGGAAGTGAGCATAGGTCTGTAAGAAATGGTTGCAATCCGCTGCATCCCTCACTAAACATTCTGTCTCTTCTTGGCATCCATGAGAAGAGGCTTGTGTTTACAAGTAAGATTTCAGCTCTTTTTTGCTCATGCCTTGCCACAAAGTAGTCCTACTAAAACAGAGCCTTTTAAGCCTTCACCAGGACTCCTAAAAGAGGACCAATAACATCCAAGCCTCATGCAAAGAAACCTGATAGACCAGCAGATTTTCTTTTATCAATATTTTTTTTTTTGCTAATTTCAGCACCTAACAGGAAATAAAAACATAGGATATCACAGACCAAGGAAGAGCCTTTGACTTGTGCACTTTTAAGGAGCTATGAAGAATGAAGATCTGGCAAGAGCTGAAGATGGGCAATAATGTGTGCTTGAGTCTTGTAAATTCACAGCATAAGGGATTGACCTCATTCAACTTTACACAAATAGAAGAGAAATTATAGTGTAGGCTAATCCTTTTAGTATTCTCCCCACCTCAAGAGGAGATTGAGAGTAAGCTTACATGGAATGAAAGCACTATGTGACACTGCCTGTATGATTCCTTAGTCTTCTGGCACTAGCTAATTTCTCTTTATAGTGAAATTACAAGGCCAATGCAAGTAAATATCAACAAATACACAGCTCAGGGCAGCACTCACAACTACCAAAATTCAGAGTGCAGACACACTGGGTGAAACAGAAGGGTTATGCATCATGTGCCTCGTCCCCTTTTGGGGAGAAAAAGAGACTTTTTTTTCCTCATTCCTAAAGAGCTGGCCTTTGAAAACTCTTTTTTTTTTTTTTTTTTTTT
>VWZS01003636.1:113951-191296 GCA_013397075.1 Rhabdornis inornatus
TTTTTTTTTTTTTTTTTTTTTTGCGTATGTCCAGAGGAAAAAAAAGTGAATGAAAGCTAAGAAGTTTTCTAGATGTGACATGTTCATACCTCCCAAATATCTGGGGTATCACAATTAGAAACCCTTTGTGGATATATTTTCATTAGTCACAGAAAAATACAACTCATTTTTTCCCATTTTCTCAAGATTTCAAAGCTCTACACTGTATCCTTAAACATTAGTCATTAAATTATGTCTCAAGCTAAAGGAATTTCATGCTTTGAAATTCTTTTGAAGCTGGCAGATTATTTTGTCTCTTTTCCTTTTTTAATTTTGGTTCTTAAAAAAGGAACTTCAGTTTATCTTCCGTTATTGTTCTTTTTTCTAGCTCATCAAAGGACACCCTTATGAAAAGGTACATATTCATATTAAAGAATAATGGTTTGAAATTCTCTGCTGTATTTTGAAATACCTGGTAACAGTAGGACTTTAAAAATATATATTTAAATTATTTTCCTTTCTTCTTTTTAATTGGATTTTCAAGGAAATCAGAATTGTTTTGAATTTTTGCTTCTTTACTTCACAATGTATGTAACATATTGCACCAACAAAAAAGCAGTAACATTGGATGAAATTTTTCTGCTGTCTTTTAAGTTCTGAAGCATTTTAATTATAAGAATTTACACTACTTAGGACACTGTGTGGCCATTATTCCAGGTAGCAGTCTATTGCTGATCTTAACTGTTTATAAGAAAGAAAATTGCATTTGCAGACAATATTGGCATTGCCATGTTATGGATTTACTGAAGTGTCTGACTGAGAATTATTTTTAAGGGAAAAGTGAATTTTTTACCAAGCTATAATTTCTATAGAAATTGGTTGTCTGGTGCAGAAAATATTGATTGCTTCTCAAAAGAATCAAACACCCCAAAATCTGAAATAATTTGGTAGAGGTACTTGGTTTCTCTATATTTATGAATTTTGAGTCAGATTTTGTCCAAGTACTTAAATGAAAGTTGCATGCTAAAACTGTGAATGTTTCCTTTTTACTTCAGAGAATTTCATACTGATGCTGTGTTGGAAGAGCAGCCTTCCATTGCAATCAATAAATGGACTCACCTCTCTAAAAGAGATCTCAAACTCATACACAGTGAAGCAAATCAAGGAACATGGCAAAACCAGATGCAGATATGGATGGGGTAGGAGGAAGATATGCCTTGTAGTGCAGCCATGACTGTGGGATTTGACTAGTCTCACTTGGACTCAAGATTTATAACCCTACGTATTTTCTATAAACTTTTCTGGACTCTGATTGCGCATTCCAAGCATTAAAATCCATTATAGTTGACCACTTGTCCAGGACACAGCGCAAAAGCTTGCTCCATGGAAGTTATATGTTTAATTCAGTAATACTATTATCTCATATAGAGTAAATGCAATAGGTCCTTTCCTGGCTCATGTTTTTCACCCAGCCTAGCTGCTTTTCTATGTAGTTGGGTACTGACCTACAGTTAGAGCATGGAATGTAACCTCTTCCTGATTAAACAACATTTGTGAAAAAAATATTAACCTGAGGGGTTGCCACACTGGTTTTACATATCTACCTGATCAAAGAGACTACTGTTCTCTCTTTGCCTGAGGCAGAACAGTGGAACCACAATCAACTCTCAGTGTCTCTCCTTATGTTACTTGACACTAATGCAACTATTACTCTTAGAGTAAAGCAGCGATAATCAGCTCTGTGGTTAAGTCCACTGTGTCCTGGCATAGAAACAACTGGGCAAGATTTCAGTTCTCATAATAAACCTCAGAACCATAAATTACAAAGAAGCAGAAATTTTTAAATTATATTCATTTTTCAGAATAGAACACAAAGCAAATGAACCTAAAGTGTGCATCAGCATCAAGACCTGAACCCAGAGCGTGTGAATTTGTTAAATCTCTGTTTGGCAGGTAGTGATCTGCCAGACAGGCTCCTTGTAGGCCAGTGCAGTCTTTTCTGCTTCATTTTTCATTCTTTCATTCACTTTTCTGAAACCTGATCAGTGACCCACTCCCTCTGTTATGACCTTGTGCTCTTTGTAGTGTGGATGTCTGAGGAGAAGTTGTCTTCAAGTTAGCTGAATGCAAATCCACTGTTTCTTTACACAAAAGGGAAGAAGTCAGACACAGCTGAAACATAACAACAGACAATAATTCTTTCCTCACGAAGGACTTGCTCCTGTTGTATATGGGCACATTAGACTGTCTACACTAACCTCTAATACAAAATAAAATCTTGGATTTCCATATACTGCATAAAGGTGAGTATTGGAAACAACAAAGCCTACAAAATAACATTCTTTAGCACAATTGAGCTGATGAGAACTACTGGCTATTAAAACTGCTCTAACTTGTCAGTTTGTCTTTGTACTTCAGCCAGTGTCCTTTATTAATTAACTGCATGCTATCTAAATTTCAGGTTGCAAGTCTTGTGGAACTGAAGTTGGTTTAGGATTATTACTCAGGACAGCACAGAGGACATCATATCCTCTCCAGTAGCCTGACCACAAGAAAGAGAATGAATAATCATCATTCTCAGTCTATAGAATGAGCTTGTTTCATATGTTAACCTCTGTAGAAGCACGAACACCTCAGTCATCAATATGCTGTTCATCAAGGCATTTCCAAATAACAGCTCCTCTAAGGACCAGGATATTATGAGTTTAATAACATTTCTGCTCTACTTTTCCCTTTCTCTTTGAATTCATTTAGGCACCTTGAAGCCACATGTAGAAGTTGCAATGACACTCACTGGAGGAGGCTGAGCTGATTACTTTCTGCTTCATGGTCTGCTGAGACTCCAGGCACCAGGTTCTTTATGGCACTGATTACCCTCGCATTTTAGCCCATTAAGCATTGCATATCTGCTGAGCTACCCAACTTTTATTCAGAAAGCAAAAAACCTGTGCCATCATCCAGCACTCTGCAGATGTCCCAGATATTACAGCGGCACAATCACTCTACTGTTTAGAGTACTTTGTCCCTGTCTCTGTGAATTATAGGGTGTCACATCATAGCATGTGCTGCAAAAGTAGGAGGTAACCCAGCATGACGTGACATAATGGGATGCAGCCTGTGGGCTCAGGGAGAGGGGTGGGAAGGGAAATGCAACTAGATCCACATCTGATGAAAAATCACTGACCAAAAATTCAGCTAAGTGGTTATTAGTATCTTATCAGATTATTCAGAAAAAAAAAAGAATCAACTTTTTGTTGTCTAGTGGCCTATAAGCAGAGTAAATTGATTACATAGCTATAAAAAGTAGACTCAAAATCTTTATTTGTATTTCAGTTAGCTCATAAATTCTGCTGTTTCTAAAGATGTCCCACTTAGTCAGCATTAACAGCTTCTGTAATTTGAAAAGTTCTGTAGAAGCCCTTCAGTTTCATCAGTCTGAAATAGACATGGAATGGGGTTCAAAGCCTGTATGTTTCTGTCAAAAACATGTTTATGATTTCCTGTGAGGCTCATCTCTTCCCACTCCTCCCAGCCTTGCAGCTCCTTGGCATCAAAAGGCTCCCAAAGTCCACCAGCCTCTCCTGGGTTCAAAATTCCCTTGTCTTCAAAAAATCATTTTAGCAGTTTTATTTCTTATTCTATGGCAGATCAGAACCAAATGTTACAGTGACAAAATTCTTTGTGGAAAGGCTTTACCTCTCTCCACACAACTCTACTCAAAAGCTATAGAAAGAATAAAATTAACAGCAAAACTGCTGTTGCCATGAGACATAAAACCAATTTCTTGGGCAATATTTAGGGTTTACTCACACACCAGGCTCCTGTCCCTCTTTCTCTCTCTCTACGTACACCTAAGTATACTCAGCAACAGGCAATGAAGAAGAGTGTCTCAAGAGAGGGATACATTAGCCTGCAGCCTTATTGTTATCAAGGGAGAAGTACTTTCCCTGTCCTAGAATAATTGTTCGTAATTGCAAAACATCCTCTGACTAAATAAAAACAAGATTCCCCTTGGCAAACTCAGGCCAAGTTATTTATTTTTTATAATATCATTACACATTTGAACTCAGTCATGAATCAGAATCCTAAGGGCCACCTTGTTACATACAGATGAATCTAAATGTCCCCCCATTTCTAACTAAGATTTTTATAAATGGGTCAGTGAATTAGAGAAATGCAGACAGCAAAAAGCACTGGAAAGACATTCCAGGCAAAGTGCTTGTCTTTTATTAATGTGGTACTTGTTCTATTGAGTGTTTTTGAGCAAAATGAACAGGGTTAGTTTCTGAAAGCAGGAAAAGAGAAGTGAAGAAACATTTTGAATGACTGAGAAAGTTTCAGAGAACAAACAAGTCTTTCACCTACTAATTAAGGAAATGCGTTATATACTGTAACCTTACTGGATGCATGCATTCATGTTCATATTAGATGCAACAGTTGTTCAGCTCTGGTTTTAGTATTTTCTGTTAAGGTCCTGAACAAAAACCAGGATTCCCTTCCATGATTGATCAGTTGCTGGCACCCAACCTTTTCTTGCAGCCGCTTGCTTGTTTCTGAAAGGTGACTCACAGAATAAGAGCTATGTGTTGGTGTGCCCCTGCACATTTAATGAAGACCTTTATTTCTCTGTTCCTAGCCTGCTGGTTCCATCAGATGCACATCAGAAGGATATGCTCTAGTTGCCTCTCTAACTGCACCCCTACATCAACAAAAAAATCTCTTCCCAAACATTGATTACGTCCAGAACAAAGAGTTTAGTCACTGTACGCTTTCCCTGCAATCTAAATGTCTATAAAAATCAACCTAAAATACCTAAAAATTCTGTCTGTAGGAGCACTTACACGACATGCTACAGATGAGAACTGAGATGGAACAAAATCCGCACCTCACTGCATCTTTGCTGAAGATGTCATACCTCTGAATATCAGAAAACATGAGCAAAAAACCCAAAGTACATCTCCCTGCTCCCTGTAGACAATTCCATTCAATTTTAAAGAAATACTAATGGATGTCTTCCTAGATGCATTTTAAAGA
This sequence comes from Rhabdornis inornatus, assembly GCA_013397075.1. Classification (NCBI taxonomy): domain Eukaryota; kingdom Metazoa; phylum Chordata; class Aves; order Passeriformes; family Rhabdornithidae; genus Rhabdornis; species Rhabdornis inornatus. The sequence continues at coordinate 118,965 of VWZS01003636.1, forward strand.
ATAAGAGGTAAACTCAGTAGTGTTTTATGCTTCCTGAGTTTACCACATTACTTTTGACTTTGCTTTTGTGTGAAGGTTTATAGTAAACACAAAATTTATTTTTCTGTATTTTCCTGTCTATTTGCCAGGTGTTATGTGAAGCTTTGCTGTGTTTTGAAAAAATGATTCAGCAAGATCAACCAGATGTTCTTTCTGGGTTGATTATTCAGCCTGGGCAAACAGAGGATGAATTTTGGTCTCATGGCTCTGAACACATTTCCATCCTTACTTAGACACAGTCCCTCCAATGGTGGAGAAGGATTCTCTCCTCCCAACAAGCATCTGAGACAGACCACAGAAAGGGGAGGGGAAAGAATGAATTTTTTTTTCAGATGCCTGATCTGTATGTATTGCTCACAGGCCCAGGGACATGCAGCTTCCCAAATTTTGAGTCAAGGAGGGAACTTCTTATTTCAGGTTCTTCTGGAATTTGTGAGGTTGAGAGAAGTAAATTAATTCACGTTTTTATGTAGCATGATTCACCTGCTGCTATGATCTAGGCATCTTTTAAATGATACTTTTCTTTTTCAGCACCAGTGACATTTGTTCACTCGTATCTTTAGACAATGATGAATCTGGTGGGGTGTTTTGTTCAGTTGAAATTTGAAGCATTAGATCTGACTGATGCTTTCCTAGGAATGGAGAGCGCTGTGTTAGACCAGGTGAAAGTGCTGCTGAATGAAAGCCCAGTAGCCAGTTTCCTGCAATGGCCCATCTTGGATATGTAGGTGGGAAAATAAGAACAGCATAAGCATGTGCAGAGATATTAATTCACACTACTTTCCCAGCCTGCAGAATGCTACCATACTGGAGGCTTCTGATCCAGAAATACTCTTTTCATGTTTAGCAGCAGCCCAACCTCACTAGATCTTCAGTTAATTAATTAAATATATCCAACCATTTCTTTAACATCTCCAACACGTCCACAAGTGGCAAGGAAATCTGACAGTGCCTATTGGAGCAAAGATTATCTAATTTAGCAAAGTAGATAATCTTTAGTAGGTTTTTAAATTTAAAATTTGGGAAACCTCTCCTTATCACTGTTAATTGTTGTCTTACATCACTCTCCAAATCAAGGAGAAAAATTTTCTGCCATCAAAATTCCTTACATTCCATTTTTTCTTTAGTAAGTAAAGAATTGTGTGCTTCCTCTGCAAAGCAGCATAGAGAAGCAAAGGCTACAATCCTTCTAAGCTTGCGCACGTACTGTATTTGTTGCTTTTCACATTCACATGGCAGCATAATATAATCAGACTATTCCCCACTCTTTTCTTTTGGTCACATGCAGATGCTGAATGGACTTCTCTCACATCACTTGGAGGAAATACTAATTTACCAGGATGTGCCCTTTCCTCAGGGTGACAGGTTATATAGAGAGGTTTTTCATCAACATGCTTTATTTCCTGCCAACCATATGGAAAACAAGAAGAAAAGTCTGGACTGAGTGACTGCTGGGAGACTTCAAATGGAGACAGAAGGGAAAGCACATCCATTATAAGTGTTGTTTTTAAAATACAGTTTTACAAGACTCTCAAAGTGTAAGAAATTGAAAATTATATTAAAAAAACTAGGTAGTGTGTAAGCATACACAGTTACAAATATTATATTTTGAAGATAGATTTGTGGATTTTAAGTTTAGAATGGGCTCAATCACTTCTCCTGCATATTATATCCTGCATATTACAGATGGACAAATGAGTAGGAGGAATCCACTCCTTCTTTAAATCTAAATTTATTCAGAGTGGCAACAACTGGTCCCATGTACCTGATGATCTGAAGGGTTGGCTGGTTTGGAAGAAGGAGGGTATGAAATTTTACAGCTGGTTTTAAACTGGCCTTTACAGTATACAGAATGCCTAAAATATTTTTTTTTCCCCCAGAAAGACCAACTTTATCTCAATTGTTGCTGATAATGTTGGATCTCTGAGGCCTTCACTTAAATATGTATGTCCTGCCAGTTTTAGTGATGTGGCCATTAGTGGGTTAAGGCTTTCATTTCTCAGTAGAGACTTTTTGTTTTGGTAGATCAGTGTTAATTTTATTATACAGTACCAACGATGGAAAAGACTTCTAACTATCAGTTTGGGGAGTGGGGTTTAAATGCTTGCTATAAATTTATCCCAGACAATGTGGAAGAAACACATGGCAAAAGATGAAAGCAGATCACATTAGTGGGTTTGAGAGAGTTATGTGAACTTCCTTCCTTCTATATTTTGACCAGATATTTTTGTTTAGTTTATTGTAAAGTGTGGCAGACTTGAAAAAATTTAGACTAGCCTTGAGAGAGGAGGAATACAAAAGAGAGTTTTAGATCAATCCATCAGTTACACAGCAAATGTCTTTGCATATTCTCTGGAATTTTCCTGTATATTCTGCTATTACTTTTTTAATAAAGAATGAAAGTACTCATAAAAGTTTACAGATTCTGATACAAGATCAGTAAGTGTCCTCACTTTAGGACTTTTCTTTTGAGAAACTAAGAACTCTGGATAAGCCTCATATACATAACCCTGACTCTTGTAGTAAAACTACACCTCAAACAAGAGTCAACAGCGCTTGGGTTACTAAGGGAGAGGACAAGGATCTCTAGCTCCTGGTCATCTATGGTTTAGCATAGGTGATTCTTCTGCATTTCAGACCTTGCTCTCCTGTGCCAGGAAGGTAGCTCCATTCCTCCAAGGAAGACTGTTCCAAGAGGACACCACTGGTGGAATCCCTTTCATGTTTCTCATGATCCCTGTGCTGTTTCATCTTTGACCCTCCCCAGATCCACAGATTCCCATGTATATCAGATATGCAGCAAGTTTTCTCTGCTCAGGCACTTTTCTAGACAAGAAGTGAAACCTGGTTAGGGAAGGTGGTATCATGGATGGCTGGATGCCATCTCCCCACCACTTGAAACAGGTACTGTACAGGAGCAGGGATGCAGTGGGGCTACTGGTGCTCCTCTAGGTCAGGCTAGGCAAAGTGGCACTGAAGAGAAGGCACTACCACAGTGCCAGCCTTGTAACACCATTTGTTTGGGTAATGTGCATATTGCAACTCATGGGACACCTGACCTAAAACACCTGCCACTTTTCCTCTCTCCATTCTGCTTCCCAGTTATGACAACTGAAATTCCTTGGATCCTTCTATAACATGTTCTACAAACATAAGTTATCAAAAATGTTTCTTTCTTTGCCATAATTTGGTGCTTTTTTCATCATTCAGGTCAAAATTTGTTCCTCTTTCTCACAGGATCAATACAATTCACCAGGAGAAAAGTCCATAGCAAAGGAAATAGAGGGCAAAGTACTGGTGAACACGGTGAGCTAGCACACAAGGACATTTTCACTAGCAAGTGAACAAAGATCTCACTTTTCAGAGTGTCCTAGCAACCAAGGACAAAACCTTTTCAGAGACAAGGCACTAACCTGTTTCACTAACTTCACTGGAAGCTGGCACTTGCCTGCATCTGAAAAAAAGTGGGGGTGGATTTGAACTTTAGAGAGCAAGCGGTTTAAGTCACCTCTATTTATTTTGCACCTGGACCACTATCTTCCTATGATCTGTACCTAAGGTAAGTCGTTCTTCTGTGAGCACACTATTTATCTTAAGAGTATTGCTCAAAACAACCAAAGTTCAAGTTAGGAGACAATAAAATACATCAATTCAAGTAACATTAGAAGTTCAGAAAGCCCAAGATATGGACATCTGTGGATGAACACATTTGAGGTTAACAGTCAGAATTGTTTCAAAATTCCTCTATTGGCTCATGCACTGAAGCAGCAATCAGAATTTATGAAAAATAAAATAAAATAAAAGGTCAAAATAACAAATGTTATAGTGACAGTAACTCATGCCCAGTGAAAAGCTAGCTAGCTATTTTAAAAGCATGTTTTTTCTGTTCCCCATCAATATGCAAATATTAGCCTTAACAGCTTTAACAGTCCTGAGCTGGAGAGCCATAATTCTTAACAGAGAGATTTCCCTAAAATGAGAAATTTCCCACATTATGTTCCAAGAGCCTTATGAATAGGAACCATGAAAAATGTTGTATAGTAATCTACAACCAGTCAAACCCCATTAATTTATTTTTATTTCTTCAATGTAATGCTAAAACTCAAAGTATTTTATATTAAAGAGGTTTCTGAGGGGTTATGGTATCAGTGCCACTGTGTCTGTACATGCTAAAAGCACAAAAACTACAGGGAGTCATTGACCTACTAAAAGGCATAAGAATACCTGATATAAAGTGCTTTAGGGCTTTGAATATTTTTTAAAACCAACACCCAGATCTACCCTCAGCATGAAAGCCTAAGGCAACAAGTTGTCAATCCACATCGCAGCACTGGGAAGAATGATTCCTAATAGCAGCCCAAAAACTGGGACACAGACTTTTGGAAAGTCTTTCCCCTGGGATGCCATGATAATATATCTTTATAGCAAAGGTTTTTGGGTATCAGAGAAGGTCCTGCTGAATAAATGAAGACACAATAGCACAGCCCGTGCACAAAATCTAGCTTGCTTGCCCAAATTATAAGGAATTGGGCAAGGATAGGGGCAGGATTTGTGAATTTCTCCCATGGAGAGACATGGAAGAAACTCCAGGCAAATTTCCTGAGGTCTATCCTTGTTATTGGAGCCTGTTCCTGCTTCAGGATTTTCTGTTGGAGAGGGGGTGAAAATATGTACCCAGAGCTGCATCAACTATGTACTGACTTGTCTCCCTGTCCAGCCCCTGTACAGTCAGTGTAAGAAACCTCACCACTACAGACAATCCCATCCAGCAGGCATCATCCTCACTTGAGAAGCTCAGTGTGGAAGGAGGCAATGAGGTCAGAAGGACACAGATTGAGAGACACTTCCTCAAGACAGTCTTGTGTTGCCTGAGCAGCTTTTGAAGAGCAAAAGGACAGCCTGCACACATGCTAGGAGGGAATGGACAACAGAGAAGTTGTGTTTTCGACAACACCAACACACACTGTGGTAGTTATAGTTGTTCACATCTCCTCTCAGGACTCAAACAATTTGACCTGGTTTCAGATATGCTTGCAAAGCCTCACTCTTCCCCTTCAGTGCTAAGAAAGTCCATGCTTGTAGGTGGCTCCCACATGGTAGGATGTGCTGAACTATCTTGCAGCATCATCTGCATGGAAACAAAACATTGTACTTCCCTGCCCTGAAATAAACTAGGCTCCACCAGCCACAGATCCACTGTTAACAGCCCCTCAGCAATAAAAGGTTTCTGTTTTCATAAGTGACAATGTTTGAGGCTTTGAGTATTTGTGAAGACAGAGAAACCAAATGTTGTTTTAAGTGGACAAGAACAGATGAAGTAGCACATCCAGACTCTTCGTTTATTTTCAGGTCTTTTGGGAAAAAATATTAGGAAATAGTTGGAATTTCAATGCCGCAATTTTCTAGAATGCTTTCCCCTGACTCATTCCTCTGCCAGGGTTACTCTGCCTGCTACTAAAAGAAATTGCATCACAGTCTCACAAGCAAATTAGCAGCCTGTCTGTGTCTTTTAGCAAGTTGTGCTCTATCATAGTTGTAAAAGGTGGCTTTTTTCACAGCTGAAACCCTGGTATACCCTCTTCTGCCACAGATGTACCTCTGCAGCACAGAATCCTGCTATCTGGCCTATATTTTCAGAAGGGAGAAAAAGGAATGGTCTGTCAGCAACAGCAAAACACACGGGAATGCTGGAACAGGGACAATTGTGGTAAGGATAAACAAATTTATACAAAGCTATGTATTCATAGATGTACCGTAACAAGGATTTTCAAGTCAAACAGGACAATGTCTTCTGGCCTAAAAATGCATTTTACCTTGTAATCAGCACTTGAATATTTCCTACAGTGTTCTATGAGAAATACTGGTGCTTAAGCATGAGGGAAGATAGAAATCAGTAAAATATTCTGTTTGGGAATAGAATTAATATTTATGCTACAATATGGTGATATAATTTCAGGGACTGGACAAATAACCCAAGGCATTTCCAGAAGAACGCCTTTCCAAGGCATTTCCAGCCTTTCCAGTCACCCAGACTTGTCTTAAATTGGATGAGCACCATGCCGACAAAAGCTCACTATGTCCCTTTGAAAATCACCCTCGAGTCAATGGATTCCAATGAGCTACAGACCAAACTGCTGCTGCAGCAACTCCTTGTACAACACTAACACAAGACAGAATTTTACAGATATTTATATATATATATATATATATATATATATATATATATATGCAATTAGTTTTGATTGAAATTTACTTGGGATATTTTGGTCATTTGAACAAGGTACTGAATTTATAACTAATATGGCGCTCTCCTTGATCATTGGCCTGTGCATAAACAGCAATGTTAACCTAAAGCCCCTGTGTTCTTTTCTCTTCATGCATGATTCTTCCTCACAGAGCTTCATGCAGAGCAGCTAAAAGAGGATTTCCAGTGGGGGGAAAATAAACCTTCTAGAGGCAAACAAACTCAGAGTTTTTAACACCAGAGCTGTCATTATAAAATAATAAACCAAACAATCTAGGAATATTTTACACAATTTACAGTCTTAATGTTTCTAATAAGGCCAAACAGCGTTAAGAAACATGGTCCAAACATCCAGTATTTCAGTTAACCTTCTATGAATGATTAGCTTACAGTAGCACATAAAGAAGATACCCAACTGATCTTAATTTACATTAATTAGTGTATCCTAAGCCATGGCTAAACGTACATTGAATATCTGATTAAACTCTGGAAAGGTGTATGATCTACCAGATAAAGCACAGGACCAGGATCCAACAGAACTGGATTCTGCTCCTAGCTAACTCCAAGGTATTCAGCTCTCTCATCTGTGACTCAGATACTCAATTGGTAGTTCAAGAGGACAGCTTTGCCTGAACTATATTCTTTAATACAAACCAAATCTCAGTGTTGCAACTTGCAAAACGTTTAGGGTGTACCTGCCTTCACAAGTCAGAGAATGGCAATGGGATGTCTTTCTTTCTAGAGTGATTAGCATTAAGTGCAAATGCCTCTTTACTGCTCCCCTGGACATGAATGACTAAGCCATTGAGATATCAAGAAATATAATTAGCCTCTTCTGCTCTCTATCAGCAATGCAACCTTTTCCTTGTCTGTCCCTAACTTGTTCCTTGTTTCAGGAAAGCACCTTCTTTCTGCAGTGCCTATAATCTCCTGCAGAAGCAATGAATGTTCAATTTCAGTGTTCAAGGTATGGGGAGCTCAGAGAGCGATAAAATAATTAGATACATTCACCTACATGAAAATACAAAGCCAAATGAGCAAACATTTTTTACTCAAATCTTAAAAGCTAACACTTGGGAACAGATTGTTGTATTATGGTCCTGCTGCCGAACAAACAGTAGGAACAAGGATTACTGGAGATCTCTTCATCACAACCTAAAGGTCCTTTTACACTTCTACATCGCCATCAACCAGTGACAATAGCCACAGAATGTGTCTCCATCACTCTGTTGTAGGATGCTTGCAAATTACTTTAGCCTGTCTTTTCTCTGTACTGAGAAACTAAGAGCACTTCTAGGTTTAAGGGAAGGTGGAATTCGGTGCCCAACAGTGAAAGTTTTCTTCCAAAGCTGTTGTTTCATCTGTATCACACCTCTGTCCATCCCTTTACTTGTTCTTTTTTCTCTACCATCTCAACTCTTAGTTTCTTTTTTTTTTTCTGGCCTTGCTTGGCCAATGGTCTCATCCATTTTAAAGACTGCTGACTTAGTCAATCCAAGGTACCAAAGAAGAATATCAGCAGCTTCTTGCATTTTTTAATCAATGCTCTTTGGGTTTTTTTCCTCTGTCCACTGTGTCTCACAGGGTGGAGCTCCTTTAAAACATCCTACAAGAAAATTCATTATCCAACCTGAACTTCCTTTTTCTGTCTATAAAAAATGCTACACTTACTGTGCCCTTCATTTCAATGCCAGCTTGAGCTTGCAATAGAGAACACCACCACTAAAAAGGCACTTCCCTCCCACCCATACAGATCACTACTTTTCTGGTCCCCTGACATGTGCCAGCAGAAACAGTTGTTGGCAGCACAATGAAGAATGAGGAAGTTGACATGGATAAAAATAACTATATTTTGCTCTGTCAGCTCTTTTCTGCATCAAGGCTTGTGCTGGGCTAGAGTGGCTGGTGAAGGGAGGGTGTACAGGGGATGCAGAAGCCAGAATGATCAGCCAGAGGAAAAGACAAGGCAGGGCTTAAACTGCTTGTAACATCATGGTACCAGGCCACTGGCCCCACTGCCTGCCATACAAAGATGTATCACTTCACTGTTTCCTTGTACCCTTTTGCCTCCTTCTATGTTGCCCTCTGCCATTTGTTACAATGGAATTTTGGAATGTGTTGGCTTTTGTATAGTGATTAGAAAAAGTAATCACAGTTGTAGTCATAGGAGAACATGCATGTAGTAAGAGAAATGTTTCCATTAACTTAAAATTATTTTTTACACTTTTTTTTTCTTACAAGACAAGAATTCTGATGCATGTTTCTTTTTTGGGCATAAACATATAGTGCTGAAAACTGGGGGAAAAAAATTATCCAGTAATCAGATGTGCCTGCATCAAAAACATTCCTAACACATTGCATCTCTCTGCTCAGGACTGTTGTAAAATATCACTCTTGCAGAACTTTTTTCTAATTTTTGAAGGACCTACCAGCAGTTATTCTACTGAGACAGAATATCATCCTTCTGAGAGTAACAGGAAAATCTTGCTGTCTTAGAAAGTCATTTCCCACAGCCACACAATCCACCAGTCTGAAATGCTCCTGAAAGGGCCATAGTAAAGCAATTTCTTTTGTCCCTTCTCCTCAGCTGTTGTCTCTCAGCTGCCTGAGGCTTTGAAGACACAGAAGGTGAAATAGTATCTTGAAGCATGTAGACATGGAAGTGGCAAGAGTGAATGGACTTTTCAGGCTGAAATAACAGAATAGGAAGCACATAGATCTGATGGAAATCCTGTGTAACTTGAGGCATCTCTAATACCTTCAGTACACTCTACTCCCTTCCTTCCTGATGAAGAGAACAGAGATTCCTCTGGTTGTGTAGTCCCTCGGGAAGATTCACAGGGCTAGAAAGTGATCTATAAAATCATCACTGACAGGGTTATCAACAGAACTTCCTCATTCCCTGGCAACGATGTTTGGAGAGCAATCCCCTCCTTGGCTTGCCTCCTTTCTTCTCTCACCTACCTACTGCCTTGCTTGCACAATCCCACCTGATTGCCAGATAACCACAGAAATGGCCAGCATTAATGACACCAAGAGAAGATGGCTGTGAAGCTCTTAGAGGAGTACAGGAGTCTCTTTCCTCTCTGTCTTCAGGAGAGAGGTGGACACAGACCGATCTCTTTGGGTTTGTGAAGAGCCCATGGCATTGCTGCACCCCAAATAAATCAGCATAAAGAAATAATGCTGCCAAAATGTTGCCAATTTTGTGTGTACTTTCAAGTGAAACATGACATACATTTCAAAACTGACTATTAAAATGTTCTCATTGGTATCTTCCACTGATTGTCGATAGTCAGTAGAAAAAAATCCTTCTCCCTTTTACATTTATTTTGATGATTTTAATGTCACTCTCTTGCTTTGTTAACATTCAGTTTAAAACTTCACTGGGCAGATTTGAGCATGAGCTATGTACATCTGGCTCTGTAATCAGTGTCACTAGGACTTAGGGATAACTTCTCCTGAGGTTTTTCCCTCGTTTTTCAGAAATCAACCAACTCATTCCCAATTTTTCTTGGTTTTATATGAATATCTGATCTATGTTAGAAAACTATCACAATTCTGTTGTTGCCTGAATGTCAGACCAGTTCCTTTCCCCTTTAAGAAGAGTCACAAGCAACAGGCAGAGTACCAGGAGTGCAAATAATACTTGTCAAAAGACTGTCTCAGTTGAACCAGAGTGATAACACAGCTAACAGAATGAGCACTCTGGCAGAAAACTTGTCTTTGAAGGTGCATGATATCACATAAAAACCAGGTACAGAACATTTACTGATGGCTCATAAATATTTCTTACCTCTGTCTAAACATAGCACATTTGAAGCAAGAGAAGAGGGACTACCTCACAGACAGGAAACATTAAATATATAATTACTTTCTTTTTTTTTTGGCACAAGCTGTACAGCCCCAAGCTTCTTACTAATATATAAAATAGGGTACACCTGTCATGTTCTGAATGAACATGAAACCAGGACTTGCAAAGTTAAATACATCTGAAAAAATTATCTCAGTTTCAAATTGGAAGTTATATTTGTAGTAGATAGTCATGTAGTAAGATAAATAGTTATGCATATGTGTTGTTAGGCAAATTTAAGTTTCTACCTTCTGTCTCAGAAGCAGAAATAGTATTTTGGCATACGGGCTTTTACTGAGGATAAGGGAATCAATATTTTTGATTTAAAACCTGCCCATGGTCCCTTTAGATTGATACATAGGTATATTCTTTATGTGACAGATTGAAACATCTTTTGTCCTGAAGGTCACAGAAATGAGAACTGGTGGTGCTGGGCCTCAATTCTAGCTTGCATCCACTGTAAAATCTTAGTCAAGACAAACCCAGTCCTTTTACAGTGCCTGAATCTGTTTTTACTTCCCACTTGAAACAAGGTACATTTTGAATAATTTCTCTATAGCTCCATTCTGTTATATTTTCTTTTCATTCTCAGGTTAATTCAGTCTGACAACACTCATTGTGAAATATGAATCCTTCCCAGAGAACACAGTGAGATTCAGAGTGAAACAGTACAGCAAGTTTTCAGTATATTCTCTTAGAAAAATAGAAAGAGGTTTCATAGTTTTTTCAAATAATACCATGGAGAAACCATTGCTTCTCCTCCCAGACAGTAGGGTGTTGCTAGAAGGAAGTCACATGTCATCAGCTACAGAAATCAAATACAATCAATTAGCCGGCCTGTGACTCCCTCAAAAATCAGTGGGAAGAAATGGCATCCTCCAGTCTTTGGAAAAAAACTATTAAAAAAAAGTATTGATTAAACTGTTAATTTTTTTTATCGTAGATGACACAAGAGGGATCAGTGTTTAGGATAGAGCAAGCATCACTCTATTGGTATGATTTCTTAATGCCAGAAAACCCAGGAAAAGCCAGTCCACTCCTATTGTTAAAAGCTCTAATGTCTGCTTTGGCAGAATTGTCTGGCTTCACAAGTGTCTTGCAATTTGGCAGCAGTGTAAATTAAATAGGGGAAAGAGTCACCAGAAACCTGGGCACCTGTGGCAAGGCAGGAAGCCAGGATAACTTGTGCAGTCATCTAATTTTGAAAGAGAACAAATTCATCAGGAAATGAGTAGGCTGGGATCTGAGAAATTTGGGGTCTTTTTTTTTTTCTGAATTGCTATTATTATAGCTCAAGAAGTAAAGGATCACTGATCTCTCAAATATGTTGAATACTCTGTTTTAGTAGAAATTCTTATAGCTCAGCCATTGCTTAGCATTTGCTGCCCTTTTCATCTATTGTATCTCAAGTATGTTTCAATTCTTTGAAGGATAATGAAAGCTCTCTCCTGAGAAAAGGGAAGTCACGAGTGATAGAGCAACTGAAATGGTACCTGAGGTTGGCTTGGCAGCAAGCACAGCTGGTGAGCTAATAAAGTTGACATTTCTTACAGATTCTTTTCATTGTGACCATGTCATGAATATCATTCTATACCATCTCCAATTCTTCATAGGGGAAATAGAAGGTTGGAGTATTTTTGGAATATACCTTGGAACATATGACAAAGTGCACCTTGATTGTTTGGCAAGAACTGATGATGACAGGGCACAACAAAAAAGGTGCTGATCCATTAGATCAACACAGATGACAAACATTGTGGGAGTGTTTCATTGCTCAGATTTCATTAGGAAGGATATTAGAGCTTTTGACTCTTCTTTCTGGAATAATGGCAGAGTGTTCGTTCAGTTTCTGTGACATTGCTAACATTGATTAGACAGGGGGCTTGAGTTTTAAATCATAGATTATTTAGGTGGGAAAAGGCCTTTAAGATCTTAAGTTCAGCTCTTAACCCAACACTACCAAGTCCATCACTAAACCATGCTGCTAAGTGAGATGTCTACATATCTTTAAGTACCTCCAGGCATGGTGACTCAACCAATTCCCTGGGAAGCCTGTGACTATTAGAAAGAAATTTTTCCTAATATCCAATTTAGAACTCTCCTGGTGCAACCTGCAGTAATTTTCTCTCCCCCTATTGCTTGTTACCTGCAAGAAGAGACTGGCCTCCACCTGGATATACCCTCCTTTCGGGTGGTTGTAGAGAGTGATAAGGTATCCCCTGAACTTCCTTTTCTCCAGGTCAAACAACCTCAGCTCTCTCAGCTGCTTCTCATCAGACTTGTGCTCAAGACCCTCCACAAGCTTCATTTCCTACTAGCTCCATTATCCAGCATGTCTATTGGAAGGGGCACAAAACTGAGCACAGTATTTGAGATGCAACCTCAACCGAGTACAGGGGAGCAACCCCTTCCTTTGTCCTGATACAGGCCAGGATGACATCGTCCTTCTTGGCCACCTGGCACACACTGGCTCATGTTCAGCCAGCACACCCAGGTCCTTCTTGTCCAAGCAACTTTCCAGCCGCTCTTCCTCCAGCCTGTTGCTTTACTGAGGTTGTTGTGATCCAAGTACCGGACCTGTCACTTTATTTTATTGAAAGTCATGTGATCGGCCTCAGCCCATCATCCCAGCTGTTCCACATCCTTCTGCAGAGCCCTCCTCCCATACAGCAGATCAACACTCCCACCCAACTTGGTGTCATCTGCTTACCAAGGATGCCCTCAATCCCCTCGTCCAGACCAGTGATAAAGGTATTAGACAAGGCTGATCCCAACAGTGGGCCCTGGGGAACACCACTGGTGACCGGTTGCCAGCCGAATTTCCCTCCATTCACCACCACTCTCCAGGCTCAGCCATCCAGCCTACTTTTCACCCAGCAGAGAGAGCATTTGTCCAAGCCACAAGCAGTTTCTTCTGGAGAATGCTTTGGGAAACAATGTCAAAGGCTTTACTGAGGTCCAGAGGTGACATTCACAGCCCTCATCTACCCTGTCATAGAAGGACATCAGGTTTGTCATGCAGGACCTGCCTTTCATACACCCATGCTGGCTGGTCCAGGTCCTCTGGTTGTCCTGCATATGCTGCATGATGGCACTCAGGATGATCTGCTCCATGAGCTTCTCCAGCACTGAGGTCAGACTAAAAGGCCTGTAGTTCCCTGAATCATACTTCCAGCCCTTCTTGAAGATGTGAAACACATTTGTTAGCTTCCAGTTAACTGGGACATTCCCAGTCAGCCAGGTTTGCTGAGAAATGATGCTGACTGGCTCAGTGAACACTTCCCTTGGCTCCCTCAGTACCCTTGAGGTGGGTCCCATCCAGCCCCACAGACAGATGTGTATATATAAGTATAGAAGGTCACAGAACCACAGAATATTCTGAGCTGGAAGGGTCCAGCTCTTAAGTGAAGGGCCCATATGAGGATTGAACCCACAACCTTGGTGTTATTAGCACCATGCTCTAACCAACTGAGTTAATTGACCATTTCCCCTTGCATTACAGAGCTTCATTCTCTTCCAGATCAGAGGGCTGGGTACCCAAAGAACAACCAGTCTTACTATTAAAGACTGAGGCAGAAAAGACAGTAAGTACTTCATGCTTTATTACTCTGCTGTTCCCCACATTCCCCACCCCCACATTGTTTTTCCAATAAACTGAAGAGTCTTTCAGATTATCCGCAAAGTAGATCAAATAAGAATGGCTTGAAAGAGCAGACTGCAGCATCACAGGGTTTTGCATCAGCGAGTTTCCATGGTCACAATCAGGTAGTGAAGAAAGCTTTTGTAAGCACATCTCAATGTTCTTTGTCAACATCTCCCTTCCGGTGTTGTATGGCTTTCTTAAACGTTATTTGTGTTTCATTCTGAATTCTTTTCATTACACAAGTGAGGTTACAGACAGGTTAAAAGTGATGAATGTATCGTGCTCAAGAATTAACAGGACTTGTATCTATGTAGAACACATGACAATCTTGGAGAAGGCAGTGACTATTTCTGGCTGCCCCAGCTCAGGCTACCTAAAGTTGCTGGAATAGCCATGCATGGATTGATACCTTCAAGTGACTGGACAGCAAGACTGCAGCTCAATGCAGTGTCTATCACTCCTCTGACCAATGTCCTGGATCATCCTGTGCTGGAAATGTGATTCTTTCTGTACAGGAGGGAATATGAATCTGCAGCAAGTTATAGGGGCATTCACTGGCTCACTCTGTGTCCACATGAGTCAGGCCCCTCTACCATCTGCATGGACAGTTTCTGTAATGCACTGTGTGATGCCTTAATGCTCAAACACAAACACTGCCAGCATTCTTGCAGTGGCCTCTTGAATACACACAGGCTTTACCTGCCTCTGTGAGGAGAGGAAATGCAGGTTTGAACCTTCTTTGTACTTGGAAGGAAACTGTAAGAGTTTTCCTGGTTTTGTTTTGTTTTTTTTCCATACAGCCCTGTCAGAACTGAGGGTTTTTCAGGTAATGAAGAGGAGTATAGACACTTTGTTTCCACCTAAATCTAGACAAGATGTCCAATCCCTCATCTGATTTAGGCATCACACATTCACACTCCTTGTAATGTGAGAAATGCAAATAAAAAAATGACAAGGCAGTGTAAGAAAAATAATTTTTGCTTCCCAACCACAATGGATCACATCCCGCTGAGGAAGCTGGTTACTAACAAAGTGGAGCTGGGAAAAACCCTGGAAAATCAGATTTACTGATTCTTTAGTGAGAATGGGAGCAGTAACTGCTGCCTCTGGAAATTGCCATGCCCCAGCAGTACTAATGGCTTTCCAATGTTCTAGCATCCACAGAACAAGCACACTACTACTACGACTAGTCACAAGCACTGCAGCCAATTTGTTGTTCTGAGGTGCTGCTTTAAACCACTGCCTATGCCTAGAGGAAAACCAGTGGCAGCCAGTGCCTGGCACCAATAAAGTTCTTCATTAAGAGGCAAAGAAATATTTAAAACTGTGCTGGAGGGATCTTTCAGGCCATTTGAATTCTCTGTACATGTGAGAGATTAGCAAAATTTCACAGGGAAAATTTTTCTTCTTGAAAAATGCATTTTCAAGCTGAAAGAAATTATCTGTGTGATGTTCTTCAAACAATTTTAAGCAGGGAAAACAGGGGGAATGTCCAACAACTCTACCTCTTGGGTTGTATTTTTTCAGAATGAAACACTGGAATTTTTTTCAAACTGTGCTCTTGAAATTTCTTTAAATATAATTAAATTTTGAATCAGAATAACTGACAACCCTGTAAACAGAACTTTTTGTTTTATGGGATTTCTAGAGGTGTTGCCCTTGGGCTGTGAACCAGAGAATCAGCCCTCTGTTGCATCTAGAAGCATGGCTTCCTTTCTCCAAAGATCAGAATTTTCTAGTAATTTGGTGTGCTCAGAGTAGCTATGACAACTCAACTCAGGAACTGCATGCCTCCTGCCTGGGCTCAGCCATGGCTGTGGAAAGCAGCTGAAAATAGGTTTTCCATGGGTGTTAAATGTAGATGTAATCTGGACACTGTGACAGGAGACAGGCAGTGCAGAGAGCAGGAATGTGCTTGTGGTAGTGGGAAGGGTTGTGAGGTGAGACTGCTACTTTCTTATAACTTAACCTGGGAAAAATTATGCTTTAGAGATTTTTGCTCAAGTTTTCTTTAAGCTTTCCTCAGGTATTTCAGTAAAGTAGTTAAATATTCAAGAATGCCCGGACTGAAACAACTCCTCCTGTTTTCAGTGATCTCAATGGGTTGGCAGGGTTGAAAAGTAAGGTTTTCCCTACAGAAGTGGAATAGCTCTTGGAAATGTTGAAGCAATTTGGGTGTGATAGACTCCAGCATCAGACTCTGGGATTTACACTGAAGGCTTGAAATTCTTCCACTGAATGCAAAGGGCTATAGTAGAATTTTTACATGTTTTTTTAATTATTCTTTTTCATTTTCCATAAACTATATGGATTTTTTAAAATTATAATAGATATAAGATATTCATTGTTGATGAACTAAACACATGAAGAATGCAACATAAGCTAGTTGTTTCAGGGGAGCAGAAGGAAATGACAAAAAATAGAGGTTTTTTTCCTTAAGTAATAAAGTATACAAACCCCAAAGTCTATTGTGAATACTCCAGATGGACAAATTTCTTTTTGCTACCCTGCACACAAACTCTAAGAGCTACTGGTAATGAGTGCTAACTTTGTTATAGCACACTTTAAATCTAAAGCATACTATAATTCTCTAATAAACTAAGAAAATAGCATATGTTCTTTCCTCACCTGCTAAACAGATGGCAAGGAGTGTAAATTCATTTATTTGACTTTCTTTTTCTTTATTGCTCTGGGCATCTTAAATTTAAATAATCGGACTCAAAGTACTAACTTCAATCTAAAACAGGCATGCTTTGGAGAAAGGAAGGATCCTTTTTCAAAGAAAAAAAAAGGCTCTGGTAAACAGTAAGCAATTAGCCACAACGTGCTACTAGGGGCTGTTTAATTGAGGCTGCCATACTAAATTAACCAGATACCTGCTCTTGAAAGGACTAGTAAAGCAGAACTACTTACAGATGTTTTTGATTATTCTATATTAAACCATGTGCTTTTTCTTTGATTTCTTTTATTTGTTTTTCCACTCCAAGAAAATTAAAATGCAAATCAAATTAGCCCAGTCCTTCTTTCTCCCTAAATGATAGGGCTTGAATGATTGAATATTAGCTGCCAAATTCTCTCTGGTCTACTCTCTGTGGGTGGACACATGAGACAGAAGTAACTTCGAGTTTTTGTCTGTCCTTAATGACAGTCTAATCAAGTTAATCTGCCCTAGTTTCAGGCTTTAAAGAGCAATTATGACTGCTTAGCTCTATATGTCCCATAGATGTGGGGAGCATCTGGAGAAGTGTAAATGAGTTCATAAAGTAGTAGGGCAAATGTCCTTGGTTTCACTTCCAGATAGAATGCTTCAAGTACAGAGAAGCTCTCTCCCAGCACTGAGTTAGAGGTTTTTTGATTCCTAGTTAGAACTGCTCCTTGAACAGTCTTGCAGTCTTATCTCTGAATTTCCTTACCTTGCTTTTTTGGGTTTTGTGTAGATATAATTTTCAGGAAGTTATCATCTCATGAATTCCTGAATACCATGTGAACTCCACTTGCAGTCTAACTATAAATTCTCTGTCCCTGAGGGCAGGGTGTAATTAGGCAGTATATGTTTGCACTAAGGGTAGATTTAACGTAAAATACCAGACATAGTTAATAAAGGAAATTATCTTACTTGAATAAGTCATCAATGAGATGAGCTCAAATCTTATCGTTTATTTGGAAAGAAAAAAACTCTCATTTTAAACTTCATTAGCAGTAGAATAGCTGGTATCTAAAAAGGCTCCTGCAGCCTTACATGAGGTACCAAAGTCCCTGAGCTTATGTCCCAAACTCTAGGCAGCCCAGTGGATAGTTCTGAGTCATCCCCTGGGACACCACACTATCTCCAATGCATCACCAAAATTTGTATAGTTTAAGGCTATGCACCTGGAATTCAGATATTCCAACACCAAAATGTTCTGTTTAGTATACATCATTCCCAGCATAGTCCTTGAACACAGAACTAGAGGGCCACTGGCTGAGAGCACTGTATTCAGTACAGAATCTGACGTATATGGGGTCAACCCGTGAAAGAAGCCAGCTGGCATGTGACTGTAACTCTGGTATAAGCATTCTGCAGGTGGACCCTGGACTCTTAGTTCATGCTCAGTCCAGTTCTGTACATTGTCTGATGGCTAGTAAATATAAGACATCCAGGCTAAGCAAAGTCTAAAACTTGATATGAAAATAAATTACATCTTAACCCACAGTTACTCAAACCAAGAAAAGATAATGTAAAGTTGGTACAGAGTACTAACCTACAAACTCTTAGAGGAGTGTTAAATTAGGAGTTTATTTACTATTATCTTCTCCTCCAGTCAGTGGTGAAAGTTTGGGATTTCCAGCATATATCAGGAAATCACCAAGAGCAGAGATCTACATAAACACAGGACAGGTGTGAAACGGGTCTGGCATAGGGCACAATCTGGATCCAAGAGAATCTATAATCAGAGTCCTGTGTAAACTTGTCTAAAACAGCTCAAAGTATCAGACTTCCATAAGATGTTAGATGTATTATTTAAAAACATTAATGAAGTCAGGTAGTTATACAGGATCCAAAAGAACATAGTACATAAGAAATAAAATGTGTTAATTACCTATTTAATATTTTGCTTCCTATGGCTCCAGAAATACATCGTTCTAATCTCTAGAATGAAAATATTTATACTATCCATTTTTAATCAACCCTTGCTCCAGAGTCCTGTATTTCACAAAGATGGTAAACTGTGTTGGTCAATGATTTTTGATGTTATGAATAATGATCAGTATGTGTACTATCTGACAACCAGAATACAACGATGAAGAGATCAGATGAATTCCTGTAGAATTATAAAGGTTGTGTGTCCCATTATTTAGTCCCATTCTAGTGCAATATCTCAGCACTTTAACTATACATTGTCAGCCTAGGTTTTTGGATGACTTGCCACACAACTTTCTAGCTCCTGTGGGTTTAAGTTTATCCCTAATGTTATTTTAATGTACATTTGTGGACTGCAATTTCCTTTGAGGATTTTATAGAAATAGAATTATTACCCAAATGCATTTAAAATATTAGTATCTGCAGAATGGAGGCAGGGATTGTCCTGAAGCCTGTAAGCAACTCCTGCAGAACAGGAAGCCATTAACTGCCATGAGCATATATAACTGTGGATATATTGTGTGGGATACTTATATTTACTGATGAAGATAAGGGGTTTGGAAGCTGGTTTTGGTTATAGAAATACTGACAGCAGCTGTATTCTTTTCTCTTTTTTAAGGTCTTATTAAAAAAAAAAATAGAGAGAGGGAAAAACCTATGCTTTAGGGACAGTTGTGAAGATTTTCAGAGCTTGCAGATTTAGAGAAGCCCACAAAATGGAAGGGGCCTCATACAAGTTATAAATGTGTGCAAGCTTAATTGCCTTTCCAGTTCCAAGATTCACAGCTAAGGCATGGCCTGTCCCTGGCTCTCCTGACCTTCACTTTTAGGAAAACAGATAAATCAATGTCAGTGAATGAAACACTGGGGAGGAAACACAAGCAGCCATTGAAGAGACCTGGGAGATTTATGACTTGAAGATGACTGGAATTTAACCCGAAGGTGAGTTAGTCACTGCAGTACCACAGGGTTAAAGATTCTTACTAATCTGCTGTGGTCAAAACACTGGCATTTCCATCCACTACACTAATACAATCTTCTGAATGGCCAGAAGCCAGTTAGCACTTTCCTCTGAGCTATAACAGAAGCTTGAAGATGGCTATTCACAACCATGGAAGATTACAGTTGGAACAGTACCCCTACAAGCTTGAAATTTTGATCTGTTCCCTCACAAGAGATATCTGAGTAAAGCAATAAAGAAATAGAACATCAAAACTAGACTCAATTTCAAAGAAGAGAATGGGAAGCTTAAAACATGAGAGAATTTAAAAAAAAAAAAAGTAAAGTAAAAAAAAAAAATCCAGAGGGAAAGTCAAGCCAAAGAAAAGATCATGTAGATCAAGGAAAAGAAAAATGAGACATTTATAGACAGCCAAAAGATCATCAGGCAGTGCAGTCCTCCTGGCAGATTCAGAGGCTGAGATAGCTTGTCCTTTTCTTCATTAAATTTCCATTAAGGCACTGTCAGGCTCCAGAATTTTATTAAACATTTATAAATTTAAGAGAGCAATCAAACTGAAAAATACACAAAGAAATAACAGTCTCATGACCCCTGGAAATTTAGTGCTTGCGTCCTGAGTCTGAGCAGACAGTGTGCTCCTGTTTTGAAGGATGTTTGTGCTGCTTGTTTGGACCAGATTTCTGTTGCATTTAATGCCACATTCCAGGGATCTTCTGGTAACTTGAAAGAAAGAGAAGAAATTGCACTCTTGCACATATTTTGTACCCATCTTGGCTGGGTGAAGAAGACAGCATTCCTCTGAGCATTCTAGGTTTGCAACAGCTGCAGATAGGATTTAGGCAAGGATTGATGAAACACGTGGTAGCCTTCAGTTCCTGTTCTATTCATAAGATTATCATGTTCAGGGTCTGACCTGTAAACCTTTCTGGAACCAGAACACCATTTTTTCCAGGTCAGGCAGGAATGCTGCTTTTCTTTGTAGCGTGTCTGCCTTATAAATTATCTAATGGGAGATTGAGTGGTTGCATCCAGAGGGTGATGGTCAGTGGTTCACAGTCCTGATGGATATCAGTGACAAGTGGTGTCCCTCAAGGGTCTGTACTGGGACTGGTGTTATTTAATATCTTCATTACTGACACAGAAAAAGAGAACAAGTGCACCCTCAGCAGATTTGCTGATGACACCAAGCTGAGTGGTGTGGTTGACACACCTGAAGGATGGGATGCCATCCAGAGGGACCTGGACAAACTCAAGAAATGACGCACGGAAATCTCATGAGGTCTAACAAGACCAAGTGCAAGATTCTTCACCTCAGTTGGGGTAACCCCTGGTATGAATCCAGGCTGAAGATGAACAGATGGAGAGCAGCCGTGCTGAGGACTTGGGGGTGCAGGGAGCGAGAGGCCGGACATGACCCAGCCATGTGCACTCACAGCCCAGAAAACCAAACGTGCCCTGGGCTCCATCCAAAGCAGAGTGGCCAGCAGGGCAGGGAGGGGATTCTGTCCCTCTGCTCTGCACTGGTGAGACCCCACCTGCAGTGCTGCATCCAGCTCTGGGGTCCCAGCACAGGAAGGACATGGACCTGCTGGAGAGAGCCCTGAGGTGGGACACTGAGTTTTCTGAGGGATAGAGCACCTCTTTTATGAAGAAAGGCTGAGAGAATTGGGACTGTTCATCCTGAAAAAGAGAAGGCTTAGGGTGGCCTAATTGCAGCCTTTCAGGACCTGAAGGGAGCCTACAAGCAATATGGATGGGGACTATTTAGAAGGGTATACAGGACAAGGGGGAATGGCTTCAAACTGAAGACGAGTAATTTTAGATAACCTGTTAGAAAGAAATTCTTTAGTGTGAGGGTGGTGAGGCTGACTGGAACAGGTCGCCCAGAGGAGTTGTGGATGCCCAGCCCCCAGAAGTGTTCCAGGCCAGGTTGGATGGAGGTCTGAGCAACCTACTCTAGGTGAAAGGTGTCCCTGTCCATGGCAGAGTGGTTGGAATTAGGTTATCTTTAAGATCCCTTGTTACCCAAATCACTCTATTATTCTATGAGTCTAAAAATGTTATTCAACCCTGTCAACTAGACAAAGTGAACTGAGAGGAAACATCTTTCCTGGTCGTGTATATAGTTCTAAATACCTGAAAATGGTGTACCTACTTTTTTTTGAGGCACCAACTGCCTTTTCTTTTCTCTACTCCTTCCCATTACTCTTTTAACAGTGGCTCCAAGCTCCAAGTGACTTGGATTTTAAGAAATGTGGCAAAACAGTGGCAAATCCACCCTTGTGGCAGATCTTTTTTCCAAATTTGGCTGCATTTTAAGACTGACCAAATCCATTTTAGATAATGCCAGTTGAGTTGCTTAGTAGTTTAGAAAAAAAATGTAGCAAAATGATGAACAAACTCCAGATTTGCACATCCAAGCTATGTGTAATCCATCCGCTATAAAGTCAATAAATACAAAAAATATCATTTCTGTAGTCACTACTCCCAAGAAGGAAGAAGGAGCTGAGAGTAAACAGCTGCTGCTCGCACTGACCCTCATTTTTGGCACAGCAGAAGCACACATCAGGAAGCCTCCTTAACAGGGTGTAAAAGAAACATGAGTTTTCAACATCAGTGTTCCTGTCCTACCAAATATTTGCAGAAGCTGCTGGTAAAATCTATGCCTCTTCCCATTTAAATGATGGTCCACAGAGAACGAAGGAACCTTCTCCAAGAGCTCAGGTGTTGTGCACCTTTCTACAGCACAAGGCCATTTAGAATTTACTTGCCACAATCATCCAGAGCAACAAAGCCTTCCAGTGTATGAGGTAGGAGAGAAACTGAAATAGGAAGGAGATTGGAAGAGACAAGCCATGAGGTCCCTTCCAGTTCTGTGTTCTCCAAAGGAAAAAACTGACAGCATATAGATAGAATTCCCACTTTAATTTTTGTAGGTTTTGTTGGCATAAGCCCAGTGAGGGAAGACAGCACCTTATATTCGCCCTCCTTTCAGTAGAAGTAAGGTTTTCTGGAAGTATGTATATATTGCTAAGATGGGACACGGAGACAAACACAGGGTTCCAGTTTTATCTCCAACGAGAGTTGTATTTTGTAATGCATTTTGGATTGGGTTGACATTGCTCACCAAGGAATTTGTCACCACCAAACAACACAGCTATTTAAATCGGAATTAAAATGTGAAGTGTACCAGGTTCTTTCAAGTTCCACCATTACTTAATAATCCCAAGAATTTAGAGCATTTTTCCAGGTTGTATTAAATCAACCAGAGTGACACATATTTTCAAGTCACTTTTGAACTGGTTTTATGCAATGTTGTTGTAAAACATACCCTGGTAGGACATGTCAGAACTACAAGCACAAGGCTCTGTGTCCATAACTCAAGGGAAATTTGACTACAGGCCAGTAACAATGGGCATTTTTAGTCATACCTATGCTGACTGGCTGCCAAACCCAATTACCTGGCAGTGGCTTAGACTTCAGGTTTTGTAAGGTTATGTACACACTATTAAAATGTATGAATGACTCCTCAAAAGCAGGGCTCAGCATTTCTTATTCTTAATTTATTTT
This sequence comes from Rhabdornis inornatus, assembly GCA_013397075.1. Lineage (NCBI taxonomy): Eukaryota > Metazoa > Chordata > Aves > Passeriformes > Rhabdornithidae > Rhabdornis > Rhabdornis inornatus. The sequence goes on from VWZS01003636.1 coordinate 141,896, forward strand.
CATTACTGTCTGAAATGTCACTATTTTTTATAACATAACTGGATATTTTGGTTGTAGGAAAGTACACACAGAGATATCATTCCTGAAGAACACATTACTGCTGCAAATGATCATATTTATATGATTTTTCAATGGTCTACATTTTAAAGCATGGATTTTGGCACTGAACGGTCTATGTTATCACCCAACACTGGCTTAACCTTCTTAACCTTCACCACCATTTCAGCTTCATTTGTCTCGTAGCTGGGACATCCTGAGCATAGATGGACTATGTAGTTCATGTCAGATACAGATCCTTGAGTAGCTGTGGTGAATTTCCATGATACAGCATAATACAGAGCAGGTTGATGTAGCCATTTTCTTAGGGTGAAACAGCCTGTGGATCCAAATTGCCTTCTCTGGAAAGGTAAACTGACATCCTACATGTTGTCCTTCTGGCACTCAAAGACAGTTCAGGATCTGCTATTAGGTACTACCACAGGGATAGGTACATTACTCTACATGCAATATAACAGTGGTGGCAAAAAATCCACATCTCTTTTTTAAAAAAAATCTTCTAATCTGTTCAAAAAACCAAAGCAAACCATTTGGCCCACACAAGCATATGGTTAACCAGCAGCATTTGTTGTTCAATATTACAAAAAAACTTCACATCTTCCAAACTATCTTCCCCAGAATCTCCAGCCGAAATTGCTTCTTATGCCCCTATTTCACTAGTCACCAACACACTGGTAGACAGGGATAGTTGTGATAAAGTACAGATTTCACTGTTTTCTGCAATGACCAATGTCTTCATACCCTGTCCTCCACTGCCACACCTAATATTCAAGCTGGAAAAATCTTTCTTGTGGAAAACAGCATGTCTTACATGTGGCAAGCCAAGTGGTGTTACTTTTTTCAAGTATAGAGATTTTAAACAAAATGTTCCCCTGCATGTGTGTCTGTTCCACAATGAACACTTCTCCATGACTTCTCCAAAGAACATTGTAATCCAGTTTATGTCTTATGCTGCCCTGACAGCTCTTTGAGAGAGAAGAGAAAAGCCAGAGAACACAACTGCAGTAGCCTGGGTACTGCTAGAGATGGACCACTGCTGAAGTAAGATTCATCAGAAAGGAAAGGTTAAGGTAAATATAAAACCAACCATGATGTTTTGTAATGACATAAGATTTCCTAATGCTGGTTGGACTGTGATGTAACTTAAGCTTAATTAACAGCTATCTCTCCTTGAGAAAAGCATTTATGGTCTCAGTGTTGTGTTGATAGTCAGTGGCTAATATTGAAGTGCTGAGGGTTAATTTTTTATGTGAGTGATTCAGACTTACCCCTGTGCTTACAGAACAACTGATTACGCAGTTAGGCTAGGCTCTGTTCAGTTTGTCATCCTTTGTTACTGTTTTTGTTGTTCTGGGGAAAGCATCACAGATGTGGGCGAGTTTTGCTGTGCAGTGGGATGAGAATTCTCTTCAAAGGGAGGAACTTGGTAGGAGACAGATTTGAGGTGGTGTGGGGAAATTAGTCACTCTGTTGTCTGGAACACTTCTGTTAACTGAGATTTTACAGATCTTGCTGTAGAGAGCATGGAAAGTTTCTTGGTCTCTCCCAAGAGCTGATATAACAGGGGAACAATGATGTTTGAGACAGTTTTCATGCAAACACCAAGAATTGACCCTTTCCTCTTTCTCACTTGCACATTGCCCAACTTTTCTCCATTCTTTTCATTCCTCTACAAGTTCACAATTACTGCCTCTTCTAAACAGTCTTACTTGTGATGATCTATTCTTATCTCTGTTTCCAATTCTGCTTTTGTATTCCTCTTTCCAGTCCCTCCAGATCTTGACTTCCAGCAGGGATGCTCGCTGGGTAGGCTGTCAGATTGCTGACAACCCACAGAGCTGGAACATTGGGTAGGGCAAAGTACCAGGAGTATCTGGACCAAGTCTGAAACATCAAAGAAAGAAGAAAGGGATCCCCCAAGCCATCAAGTCCCCACCCACACACCTCAAGAAGGTCTGCAGTGATGGGAAGGTAGGGGTGCTAAAGGTATTTTTTCTAGTCAGTTCAGAAAAAACAAGGCTTTTAATTTTCCAGTTCCACAGACACAGATTGAAAAGCAGAGCCCTGGTCTCCATTTCTTCCATGTCAGAGGAGGTTCTCACCACTCATTTGGCATCTAACTCCCTCTTTTCCCTTGAACATGCAGTTGCATTATTCAGGTTAGTACAGTATTACATGCTTTGATGTGCTGCATGGGGCTCAGCTAGTTAAAACTCCAGCAGCACACAACTCTGTAGTATGAGTCTCTACCAAGAGAAGATCACGGAGCATCCCACAGATACATCATTACTGCCAAATCCCTCAGTTATCCCCATGCTGGCTTTCTTTTGCCTATTGTTTGTGCCATCCTTAAGCAGATATTTATTGTGTAATATAGCACTATCACATCTGAGCACCATCTGTCTTCTGGTAAAAGGGGAGGTAACTGGAGGTTTTTTTAAGGCAACCATTCTTGTCTGTTCTCATAATACCCTTCAGATGATTTCTATGACCTGAGGAAGCTCACAAATACTGTAATAAAGGTCATCTCTATCTCTTTCACTTCAAGTACTTTCACCTGGTGCTGCATCCTGATTTTACTGGATTTCCATAATTGTTCTCTCTACCTGTCACCAGTGTTCACATACGTAGTCCTTTTTGTGCTTTTACTGTTGACTGACAAGCTTACAAAGCTTACAAGGAAAAAACATTAATACTAGTCATTTGGATTCCAGTCCCCCACATTTTCCCTTTTGGCTTTTTGTTTTGCCTTTTAATTTTGGGTTTGGTTTGGCGTTTTGGTTGGTTGGTTGGTTTTGTGTTTGGTTGCTTTGGGGTTTTTTTGTTGTTGTCTTTATTTTTTTTTTCATGCAGTGCTTAGGTTACAAATATGAAGAACAAGTGCTTTAAAGAGCAGCAATAGATTGATGACATTCTCTGTAAGATTGCTTTTTTTCTCTTTGGTCAGCTTTGATCCCTATGACCTTAACATGGCTTGGAAAAAACCTGTTCGTTTAAGTATTACCCAATTACAGAAGAACTGGTTCTAATACAGGCCTTATATTCAGCTTCTGAAAGTTCCTCATGGGTCTGTCTTTTCTAGTCTTTTTAGATCATCACTGCTACTTCGCAAATTTTTGTTACAATTACTTGTTTTTGATTTTGGTTAAATCAAATCCATTTTTCTTTCAGGAGTTAATACTTTCAGTTACTCACCTTAAACAACCCTTCAAGTTTCTCAAGGTACTTGGTTATGATTTCAGTATAAATCAGCTGTTTATTACAGCCAAGTGAGATGATTCAATTTCCTTGCTGATATACTGAATTCTTGTTATAGCAGGAAACAAACATTTTCTTGATAAGCTAAATTCAGTTTTTACAGTGATGAATGATTCACTGAGCAGTTCTTGAACATGGCTGCAGCCATCTTTGAATACTATTTTTCTAAGGAAGACAGTGTTTAGTTGTTTTGGTTTATGGTACAGACTAGCTTATCAATGAGTACTTTAACATTTTATATCCTCTAGAAGAGAACTGTGACGTTCATACTAATATCACAGGATCTCATTTCCCATGACAGCTAGCAGGACATTGTGATCTCTTACTAGGGAGAGAAAGCATATTTGTTCCAAAGTGAATTTACCAGTTCACAAAAGAGTAATACCCACACTTCATTAACTCATTCTTAATTACCTTGTACATACAACAGGTCTTTTCCCTCTAAGGGGATGTGAGCAAATCCTTACTGCTAACAACTATGGGGTGCATGACGAGAGCTGTCTTGGACTGAAACTTCTCTACAGTGTCTTCAGTATCAGTATTTTTCCTCAGAGGCTAAACGTTTGGAGAAGTGTTTAGATTTACAACTTTTATGGAGCAGATTTCCATTCTGACATTTTCTGTGCGAAGACTTGGCTCTCAGAGGAGTCATCCATGCCCCTAAAATGTAAAGCTAATAGCACAGATGTTGACAGATCCTGGTTTGTCCCACTGCTCTCCTTATACCGTTTCTTACGCATGTGCCAGCGTGTGCTAAGCCTGAACAGAGGGGGGAAAAAAGATTCTGCAGCCTAAAAAGATTATCCTTGAGAGGTTCTTTTCATGCAAACACATACATCACTATATGATCTACACCATGAGTGTTTCCATACCTATTGGTAGGGTCAGAGTTGTAGAGTCTGGCCATGATGTTTCAGGAGCACATATCAATTTGAAATTACTTAGTTTTAGATTGATCCTCTCCAGATCTCTTGAATAGAGATAAGAGGTGCACAATCAGACATGACTTCAAGCAGCTGGGCTGAAATGGCACAGAGGTGAAGCTTGAAGACTCTCCAGTTGCCACTATGTATCTAACACAAATGTGACTCAGGTGGAACTTGCCATGTCTCCAAATCTGAATAATGATGAACACTTTCTGTTTTAATAGACAGTATTCAAAACACCAAATACAATTGAGTGAAGGAAGTGGCAAGAGGATAGTGGCTATGACATCAGGACAGAGAGAGAGAAAGGGAAATTTGGGCTGTTTGAACACAGGACAGAAGAAGAAGAGTGAAGTCTTAGACTGAATGAGGAGGCAGTTGAAAAAGGGACCTAGAAGTAAGGAGATGGAGTTATATGCAGCATGGAGAGAGAAAGAGCAGAAAGGGGCAGCAGAAGTGGGATTTAGACTGGAAATCAGAGGACAAGAAGGCCTTTGTCAACAGGCTTGTCCTCTGCTCCAAAGCCTAAAAGGGCATCTTTCCCCTGTTGTCACAGAAACACAGTTCTTAAGCAAAAGTTTCACCCCTATCAAAGCTAATTTTCAGAGAAAATTATGTGCTTCATACCCTGACAGCCTGTACCATTTATTTTATTCCTTCAAGAGGCTCTGGTTCCACATCCCTTTGCCTCAAGTTCCATGGGATAATGGCATCTGAGGGGACACTGAACAGGTTTGCAAAGGGCATTATAGATGCTATCTGTCATCATGGCCCAGTAGACTTTCACATCATCGACATGTGCAGTAAGCACTTCTGTGTAGATGTGACTTGCCTCTGCAATTACAGCACATGTGGAAGTGTCTTTACCATTTTACCAGTTTATTCTTCTCTGTATCCTCCTCAAGCCTGTCTCCTCTGTCACAGTTTCCAAATCTGAGAATGCGCAAATTCCTATTGTTGAGCTAAAGGAATTACACAAACACACTGCAAGAGAAAGCCAACATACAACTGTTGAAGCAATATCAGACATCTCAAAAATAGCCAACAACTGTGTTCTAAAAACAGTAAAAACAGTAAGCAAGTCTTTGCCTTATTCAGAGTTTTATCTTGTGTGATTGTATGTCAGAACTGGCAAATATAATCTTTGTGTGGGAGTATTGTGGGGGTTTTGAATTAAATCATATGATTTTTTTTTTTTTCACATTATTTTTATTTTCCAGAAGAGTAAGTGGAGAGACAGTCAAGCTGGATGGAAAAGGTGTTACTGACTCATAAGGATGAGAAACAGCCAGGCTTAAGAAGACATTCTGGATTTATGCTTGCTGATTCATAACTTCCTACATACATGTGGGGAAAAAAGTGTGGATTTTGCCCTGAGCTATATTCTGCAGGAAACCCGCCTTCCCTTCACTAAGTGAGAAAGTAGTTTCAAAATTGTAGGACTTAACTTAAATTCCCAGAAGATGCTCCCTTGAAAAATGTTAAGGATAAAGAACTGAAAACATTATCCCCAACCACTAAGTCCTATTTTCTCCACTTTCACAGAGAAATTCAAAAGTAGTTAAAGCTCAAATTTCCCAGTTAAATTATCAGGTAAACCAAATGTACCAATCAAACAATAACAGAAGAGAGTTGCATAAGGAAGGCATTAAGGGGTTTGTAGAGAACTGCTTTTCCTTTTCCATGCAAATGCTACTAGATCAATACGTCCCATATATTAAACAATATGAGAATATAAATAAAATCAAGAACAAAGTTGTTGCAAATAGTGTTTCATTTCAAAGGGACTTAAAACTCTACTTATGTCCAAACAGTTTATTGATTACCTGTATGTTGTAAAAGGACACAATTCACAGAGAGTCTAGGTCAAAGTTTTGATTGTAACAACTTTTTATGTCATTTTTTCTACCAAGGAGCCCAAAAGAATCTGCTGCCCCCATAGAATTGGGTGACAGAATTAACTGTTGTAGTGAGCAGGATCCTTGGTTTAGAATGCTGGCTGATTCCCCTGCTAAATTGTATCTTTTGCAAAAGGGTTTTATGGAAAATGGTTGGCAAGATCCTAAGTGAGATAAAGAGTGACTAAGGACAATAATAACTTTCACAATCTGAAAGCCTTAGTGAGTGAATTCAGCAATTGGAACGATATGTGTAAAATAAAAACAGAAGAGTGGAAAGGATGTGCTGGCTGTTAGCTGCAATATGGAAAATTTAAAACTAACAGGCTGAAAGGTTAAAAGAAGAATTCAGAAAGGAAAGAGTGAATTTTTAATAAAGGATTGAGAATTAAAGGTAAATTAAAGGCTGGAAGCAAGTCTGAGAAAAGGGTATATCTCAAAAAAAAAACCCAAAAAACCCCACCAAATAAAATTAATGCCACGGGACATAAAGAAAGCAAGAAAACACTCAGAAACTGAATTACAAGGTAACAATCTGGACCTCATAAAAATCTGCACAGATATGTATGAGACCAACTGAGATGGAGATATTTGGAATAGTCTAGATGGGTCTAATGAGGAAGCCAGTAAAGGAAAGTCAGTGATTAAACAAGAAATCATTACTGATGGCACATTTGGAAATGAACCAGAGAGATGGAATACTACTAAAGTTCATTATTTTAATACAGATGCTCTGTGAAAAATACAAATAACCTCGGGAATCAATCAATGGTTGTACCGACTTTGATGTGATAGGGCAGAAAAAGCATCTATTTGTGACAGAGGCAAAAGATTTAGACCTAGGCCTTGCAAGCTTCCTCACCCTCCAAGAAGATGCTATTCAAACGTTATCAACCCTATCCATCAGATGGGCAAGTGAGGTCCATGAGCAAGACTGGGGTGAGGTACCTAGGCAGGGCCCAGACAAATTGCAGGGAAAATGTCACAAGTGGCTGTTCTAACATTGCACTGAGCCAAAGCCAAAGGAAATGAACCTAGTCTTTGGGACATTTCTGCTACTTCCCCCAAACTGAGATCTGTTGGAAAAGGGAATGTGGGGATAAAACATTAGTTTTCATACATCTATATCATGTAATGCCTGTGGAAATCCCCATTCTGCAAGCGCTCCCAAAAGCCATTTTGGAAATGCAAGAACTAAGCCCTGACATTTAAGACTCTGAGTGGTGCCAGGTCTTAATCATTTTGGCCAGACTAAGAAGTTGTGCTTCATAAGACCAATGAACTACTCCAGTCATACAAAATAAGACTGTTAGAGGAGTTACCAACCAAACTGAGAAAAAGCACCTGTCTAGATCAGGGGTGCCCTAACAAATTTCTTCATGTTTATAAATGGAAGGATAAGAGACAAAGGGCTCAAGATGCCTCAGGAATCCTTCAGATTGGATATTAAGAAAAATTTCTTAACTGAAAGCATTGTTAAGCACTGGAACAGGCTGCCCAAGGAAGTGACTGTCTCTGAAGGTCTCAAAAAAACGTGTAGACGTGGTGCTTAGGGATACGGTTTCATGATGGACATGTCAACTTGTCAGTGTTAGGTTAATGGTTGTACTTCATGATCTAAAGGGTATTTTCCAGCCTAAGTGATTCTATGAATACAAGTACAGAAGAGATTTTTTGTCGAATTCTGGCTTTAATTGCATCTGTGTAAATCTGTTATTCACAAGCTCTGCCTGCAAGCTAACTGAATCGGGTTATGATTGGCCTGTGGGAATTTATTATTTATTACTGTGAAGCCTGCTACAAGTTCTGCTTGTGCCTTTGCAGTCCCCAAGGGACTGCATTTTTTTCCATGGAGTCTGATAGAGGCTTGGCTCCTATCACCACTGCAATGAGTAATCTTTTCCCATATGTAGTTACTCTTGGAGCAGCTAGAACAAAAACTATGTTAACTGCATTGAATGGCTTTATGAATGAAGAAAGTGAAAAGGATCTGTGATACCACTTCTGTTCCACAGTTTCTCAGAACAGCATTTGCCTTTACAAAGGAGGAAGGAGGAAGGTCAGAGGCAAAATGCAAGTTACAGATCAGGTTTGCAAGTTGCCACAATATCTGGGATTGTTCAAAGACAAGGTTTTCTTTCAGGCACCTCTTGCTAAGGAATTATCTTGTTTACTTTCATCACTCCAGATGTCACCAAAGTAATTTTGATGTTTAGTGGCTAACATGAAAGATGTACAGTGTGCCAAAAAACCATTTGAAGTGAACATGGTCTGCTTCGGAAATAAACATGTATCAATAGTGCTAGAGTTCATTCAGAAGACAATTTCTTTTTTTATGTTAGGAAAAGCATGATAGTTTCATTAGTAATAGAAGGAAGACTCCCTTAGAGTTTAAAGCTTAATGTATTAGTGTTTATATTACTCCTAAGGAATTGATATTTAGATCTTTTTCTTGGCTTTATCATAGTTGCTAGGTAACAGAGATGCCTGTGACATGATAATCTTTAGGGATCAAGACAGAAGAAAATTTTATCCAACAAAGTATGATTGAATGATTGCTTTTTTCTCAGCTCCACTCTAGGAAAAAGAGGAGCTGGAAGAACACACTTTAAACAGTTCTTGGAAGAATACTGTCAAGGTTATGGAGAATTCTTCCTGGTCCCCTCTGTTAAAGCTTTACCATCAATGGAAGTAATTGGAAGAATCAAATTATTTTCTCATATTCCTTGAAAGTGACTGGAAGCAGCATGAAGGCAAATGACCACCCTGTTTGTCCCTCTGTAGTGAGTGCTGGGCTCATGGTCCCCTGTTGTTCTTTCAGCTGTCTTTCCAACCTGACGGGCCTTGTCCCACTTGCCCGAGTGGTTTCTGAAGTTCTTCCTCTCCTTTGACCATGGAGGAGAAGAGAGCACCAAAGCCACAGGTGAGGTGGCATGGCTGCATTTTTGCTCCCTGGTATCCAGCTGACAGAATTTAGCTTTCAGATTTACAGGTGAGGCAGGCAGCAGGGGGGGTTCTTTTTCCACTGTGCTCTGGTGACCTGTCAGTCACTCACCTAAGCTGATGGAACAGTGCTAGAAGCAGGTTTTAATATCGTCAAGCACAAGCCATTAGCCTTAACTAGACAAGAGGAACAGCCTTCAGGGACCCATTGTTATCTCTAAAGGAGACAGAGGAAATGAAAATGTAACATGTCTCTGTGGGGCCTGGGATCTGAGTTCATTTCTTTTAGTGCCTTAGGAAAGGAAAACAAAGATGGATTTCAGTTTTTAGTGCTTTGCTACTAAGACTAATGGCTTCTAGCGCTCATAACAACTATATTATTCTTGTAACAATAAGAATTATTATCTAATACTTTTTGCATTGTTCTCCTCTTGTGCTTGAAGCCCTAGTGTATCTGTCACATGCTTGGTTGGAACAAGGATAATGCAAGGTTTACTTGACAAATTTCAAATTTCAGCTGGCAAAGAGCAAACGTCTTCCTCAGGTAAAGGGGTAAACACAGCATTTGGAGGGCTATCTCTTTACTTCTGTTGATTCTGAATTGTGTTGTTTTGGCCTCTTGTTCAGATGGCTTTCAAAGGTTTTCACAAAGTAAGGCAAACTGATTTCACCAGACAGATTTTCACCACTAAATTTGCAAAGAGACATCAGCAAAATTATCAGACTAAGGCCATCTCTGAACAGTTTCTTGAAAATACTGAAATGTGGATTCCATCGTGTCCTTGTAACAGGTTACAAAAGTCATGTGATCACTTTTGTTCTACAGAAATAGCAGTGCAACTCCAAGAATTACACTACAGTTACAAAGATTATTCTCACTCAGGTAAAAATAATTGGATGAACAGGATGTTTTATAACATCCTGTATGTGAGGATTCATGCCCATTTACAAGTAAACAAAAGGAATGGGGAAGGGGAGACTGAAGCCAAATATTTTATTTTTGTATTTATATAAATTTTGCAAAAAAACCTTGGATAAATATAGAGGATACAATTCATAAAGTGCCAAAGCACATTAAGTCAGGTATTGCAATGGCTGTGCTGCATTTTACATGCCTGGATCCCAGAGGGAAATCCCAAACCCAGGATTAGGTATTTACGTCTCCTAAGAAAGTGACATTCATTAAGATGAGTCCCAGCTCAGATTAGGCAGTGACATAAATACAACCAATTAGAAACTTCCTTTTTCAGAAGCTGAGATCCTACTACAGAGCTAACAGCAAATAGTTAGAATCTGGAGCCCCCATTTTTTCCCCTCCAGATCTCTTTTCAAAAACTTTCCTGGTTCTGGCCAGGAGAGAGTTAATTTTGGGTGGGGGCATGGAGAGGACCTGGATGTTATTCTATACCATTCTATACCACCTCACATCTTTTCTGGGGATGGGGAAAGGGTTCTTTTCCAGGTCTGGTATGTCTACCATTAGGAAGGTTCCAAGTGATCACCTCTTTGTCATACCCTCTGTCATTAGTATTGTTGCTCTTACTGTTCGTTTTCTTATCTCACTGCTGTTTCCAGTGAGTTGGTCTTATCTCAACCCATGATCTTTACCTTTTCTGCCTCCAACTCTATTCTCCATCCAAGGGGAGGGGAGACAGTGAGTGGCACATGGTTTGGAGAGCCTCAGTGGGAGCACCAAATTGGGGAATACCATTCCTAAACCAAAACAAGAGCTGGGGAAAATTATTCTTTGTGTCTATCTCTCTGCAGGAATGTACAATGGAGATCACTCATCCTGCAGGCTCTGACGGAGGAAGTGGGAAGTTGGGATACCAGTCTCTTCTACTCTGCCACAGCTGAAACCTCATTACTCTTCTCACCTCCTTCTTCTCCTCTAGACCCCCAAAAGTTTCACTGAAAACACAAAAAACAGCTGTGCACATGTGGTTTACAGGAAGTCCAGACAAGGCACTGCTGTGGAGATATCTCCAGGTGGCTGGGGAATGAAGTGGATGAAGGGTTGCCTCTGTCGGGGTTGCTGGAGGCAGCCCTGTGGGTATCAAAATACCTTCAGAGTTCAAAATCCAAGGGCTTTGCCCTGTAATTTTAAATGTTAACCTAAGTCACTTGTCCTCCTGACAGCAGGATGACAGTTTGGGGTTTAATAAACTTCTATCTACATTCTAACAGTCACAGGGTAACCACTGAATCTGGATCTTGGTTTTGCATCAAATAAGTACTGCTGGAGTCTTGGGAGGATTTGAATAAATTTAAATAGGTTGTCATAAAATTTGAAGGCAAAAAACTAGGAATGTACCTTCATTGTTTCCATATAAGGCTAAAATAACACAAGATTGTTTCAGTTTATAAAATATTATTGCAAGGTTTTGATTTCTTGCTATATTAACATAAAAGGAGACAGTTTAAAATTTCCTATGTGCATCATTTTATACTTTGCCATTAGAAAAGATGGAACACATTCTTTCTATTTGATTTATAATACATTTCTATGCATGTATGGCCCAACCAGATAGATGAATAAATATACAGAGTGAATCACACATGCACAAGCCACTATTTTTTCCAGTCATAAATATATATTCCCTTTGAGACTATTATTTACTTTCATATAAAGATAGTCCCCGAAGAAAATTTTGTTTTGCATTTGAAAATACAAATTTTCTATAGGTAATCAGAATGACATGGAGTGAAATCCTGAATGATTTAACGAACTGCATAGAGCCATTCAATCTTATTCTCCGCTGTACACCACAAATGTTATCAAATGAAAGTGACTGAAATCATAACTCAAGTTTTTTATGCTTGGCTTGTGGAGAATGATTGTTCGAAGTGGCAAGTCAAAGACATTTGGCTTTTGGCAGAATCAGGAACATGGAAAGGACTTTGCTTGTTATGCTCATTATGATATTGGGAAACATATACTATCTCCATGACTGCATCTGATGATTCAACAAGAGCTGAAATGAACAATAAGGATGTTATTTTCCATTATCTAGATCTGCAATAAATTTCACATGCAAGGGTCTGGGTATTTTTAAAGTATGGAACAGGAGAAGGTACACTCCTGTAACAGATTTCAAGGGATGACTTACATACTACATTTCTCTTGTTTCAGTGATGATTTCCCATTTATATCTGCAATATATTTGAGTAATACAGCCACTGTAATCCTTTAATTTTATAAACATGTACACTTATCTATGTATCTGCCCAGATATAAAAGTGTATCTTTCTATCTAGAAGTATCTCTCTGTGCACATATAGATAGCCACAGCATTTAGAGGATGGCATGCAAATATGTCTATCTTGAGGCAGGCCTGAACCATACACCTTTTCTCAAGCGTTCTGAGTAAACATCAGAAACCTTGTAGCCTGGAATCCATGGGAACACTCAGTATTTCGAGCGTATGAGAAGTCATGGTGACACCATGTCACCAAAACTTTTTCTTATGATTTCTTATTTTACTTTTCATTTGAAATGATTTATCAAAAATATTTGGCACTTTTTAACAATAGCTGTAACAGGCTGGTTTTATTGTAATTAAAAATTGTTCACATCATCTAGTGCAAATACAAACAGTGACATTAATCACAGATTGGCCTGCTCGTATGTTACCCTCATTTTTGCGGGGATCTGGGCATTTCTTACCTAATGAGACTGTTAAACAATTCTACATTTGTCAGTGTTATAGGAGACCAGTAATGCTGGCTGATGGCATCGTTCTAAGGGCTGCTGAAGCAAGCTATTCAAACGTCCATTCACAGTGGTTGCTATCAAAAAAGCCATGTTTCAGCTTTTTTTTGTAATAATTAATAAACTTTTTGCAATCTTTTTCCTTGGTCTAAATCTTGTTTTCCAATATTGTACTTTCATGAGCATTCAATACTTGTCCTCATTTTTCTTCTAGGCCATTGAGAACAACAGTGATAAATTTGCTCTAAGGTTTACTCTTAAAATCTTACACTTTTTCTTGGGCCTAGAAGGGTCTCAGTGTCAGCTAGGCTCCCATGCAGGAGTTAAACAGAGACCCAAGGAAAAAAAGTCATTTTACAGAAGGCAGAAGTAGCATAGGGGTGAGTTAGTGAGCATCATACTGACCAATATGCTGAGCAATGCTCATCCCAGAAGAGCTCTCTCAGGCTCAGTTAGTTCCTGCATTGTAGATAAGTGTAGCATAGCAGACACGATAGGTGCTATACTCTAACCTGTGGTAATATTTTACCGTGATTTGAAGGGCTTGGTTAATTCCTGAATTGATTGGGAAAGGCTTTTGTTATGACCTGAAATGCTTTTGTGCAGCCATAAGCTCCCTCCTCACGAGGGGAGTGCACTCCCACCTGCAGCTCTGTGTGCATCTCTGTGTGCATCTCTGTGTGCATCTCTGTATGCATCTCTGTGTGCAGCTCTCTGTGCATCTCTGTATGCATCTCTGTNGCATAGCAGACACGATAGGTGCTATACTCTAACCTGTGGTAATATTTTACCGTGATTTGAAGGGCTTGGTTAATTCCTGAATTGATTGGGAAAGGCTTTTGTTATGACCTGAAATGCTTTTGTGCAGCCATAAGCTCCCTCCTCACGAGGGGAGTGCACTCCCACCTGCAGCTCTGTGTGCATCTCTGTGTGCATCTCTGTGTGCAGCTCTCTGTGCATCTCTGTATGCCTCGCTGTGTGCATCTCTGTGTGCAGCTCTGTGTGCATCTCTGTGTGCAGCTCTCTGTGCATCTCTGTATGCATCTCGGTGTGCATCTCTGTGTGCAGCTCTGTGTGCAGCTATGTATGCAGATCTGTATGCAGCTGTGTGTGCAGCTGTGTGTGCAGCTCTGTATGCATCTCTGTGTGCAGCTCTGTGTGCAGATCTGTTGCAGATCTGTGTTGCAGCTCTGTGTGCAGCTCTGTGTGCAGATCTGTGTGCAGATCTGTGTGCATCTTCGTGTGCAGCTCTGTTGCTTTGTATGTTCTCTGCAACATATGAAGGGCATGAAGCTGTTGGAGTCCAGAGAGGGCCACGAAGGTGATCAGAAGGCTGGAGCACCTCCCCAGTCATGGCAGGCTGAGGAAGTCAGGGCTGTTCAGCCTGGAGAAGAGAAGATTGAGTGGAGACCTCATGGCAACCTTCCAGTGTCTGAAGGGGGCCTGCAGGGAAGCCTGAGACTGACTCACATCAGGAACTGTAGGGACAAGGAGTAATGGCTAGAAACTGAAAGAGGGGACATTTAGGCTCCAAATCCGGAAAAAAATTCTTTACTGTGAGGGTGATGAGATACTGGAACAGGTTGCTCAGGAAGGTTGTGGATAGCCCAACCCTGGCAGTGTTCAAGGCCAGGTTGGATAAAGCCTTAAGCAACTTGGTCTAGTGGAAGGTATCTCTGCCCATGGCAAGGGGACTCTGAGTAGATGATCTTTAAGGTGTCTTCCAGCCTTTAACATCCTATGATTCTATGATTCTATGATTCTATGATCTGGATGGAGGACGTTTTCCTCTTAGATAAAATGCTTTTGCTTCTGTTCTTCTGTGATTAGTGACAAACCTCTCAACTTGATTTTTTAAGTACCTAGTAACAACAGATCAGCATTCATATGTGATACTGGGCAAAATAAAATTCAGTGAGAAACCAGAGGAATTTTCATGTTCCTAAGGAAATTATTTTAAGCATCCTGGAAAGTACTTTTACCTTTCATTTTCATTTGCTCTGCCTGATTTTGTGGCTTTCATTCTCCTAATAATGACCAGAGGCAACAGCATATGACAGAAGATTCTCATGTCAGGCAGAGCAGGTTCTACTGATCACAGAAGAGAGACTTAATTAAAGCCCTATCACTAGAATGTTACTGCTATTTGTCACACAGGAGAGATTCTTCAACACAGAAAGACTTGTACAGTCCGTTTGTGTAAGTTCAGAGACAAACACTCAACTGTGCATCTGCAGACAATTTTCACAGCAAGTGTTGATGGCAACTGAAATATGAATGCACCAACCAATAAACTAACAAATTCAAGTCTTGTTGCCATCAGAGAGAAATTTCTGGCTTGAAGGAAGAGAAAAATTATAGATTGTCTGATCTTGGAATAATTTTTATAACTTGCCTCTAATGTTTTAACTCAGGTTATCATTTTCTGATGAAGAATGGGATAGTTCCCACTCTCTGAAGTGTGAACTTCAAATTAATTCTTTAATTTAAGTAATCCTGCAACTAGTTTTAGCTCTTCTTTGAATTTTCCACGTTTATTACAGTAATGTATTTGACACCAGTTTTGAACAGCAAGTTCAGAACCTGGAATAGTCAAAAGTTTCTGCTTTTGAAGTGGTGGAACACTTGCGTATTTTATAAAACTTGCATATTAAGTCTGTTTAATACATTGTTCTAGTTGCCATGACTACATCTAATAAATGTTTGTATACCTCAGCAGTGTCTACATCCAGCTAAAACCTCTTTATTGACATTTGTTTCCTGTTTCATTTGGCACAATAAACTGAAGTCAGGAGCAATTATGATTTTAAAGGAAACAGATACCCCATGTTCACACTTTCAAACCTGTTTTTCAAAATCCCAGGTGGTTAGAGTAGCACATGCACAGTTAGAGCATCCACAATTACTTCAGTCATTTATGGAGCAGCTGGTAGGAGGGCTGGTGTCTGATTTGTGCCCACAAACGCGTGCTCAGGCAAGATTCAGTATCCAACTTGGTAGTGTTAATTGTGTTCAAGTGCAGATTCCTATCAACCCAGAGCACAAAAGATTTTATAAGTTCTACTTCACGTCTAATTATTTTCTCTGGAAATATCACAGGTAATGGATCCAAATTGAGACTGGCTTTAAGGAAAATCTTCTTTGCAAGAAGGGCAGTGAAGCACTATAGAAAGGCTGTCCACAGGAATGTGGGCTCTTCATCCCTGGTGGTTTTCAGGAGTTAGCTGAACAGTCATGACTGAACTGATCTGGTGGTGGGAAGGAATGGGAAGGAATACACATGGACCATCAAATCCTCTTCTAAGCAACATTTTAATGATTTCTTTTTGGTTTTTAAACTTAAGATACTCTATTGTATGCATTTGATGCTGTAAGCTTACTATTCCTGTATATTCATATCCTGTATCCATGCACATACATATGTGTACACACATAAAACTGCTGGCAGAAATACAACCTGTACTTTCAAGAACACTAGCTATGCATGCATTTTCATTCAAACCTCTGCAGACAAGTAGGTCCTGAAACAGGACTTCTAAATATCCGCCTGACATATGTGTGTGTATTAATTTTGCTCAAATTGTGGTTGTGGTCTCCCCTGGGGTTTGCAAGATGACTCAGGGAAGGGAGGATTGCAACACAGAGTGCAGCTGTCAGCAGCAGCTCAGGTCCTCCAGGGTGGAGGCATGAGCATAACCAGCTGCTGCACACATTTTAGCTGGTTCTTCCTCTCCTGCCCAGAAGGAACTGAACATCTTCTGGCTCAGGTGATGGCACAAAGATAAGATAAAGGTGTGTCACATTTTCTAGGGTTTTGAGAGGTACTGATGCTATCTGTCTCTTGAAATGCTAGACTTCTATAAGTTTTAATGTTAGATGCATTGGATATATTTATTAGCACTGGACTCCAAGCCTCCCTCCACGACAGTAGGATGGTTTTGACAACTAGACTAGATTGCGAGTAAGGAATGCCCAAAAAGAAGCAGCTCCTTTGAGCAACACCAATAAATCTTTAGGTATCTGGAATGCCATGAGAAGGGGAGCAAGCCTCTGTGGAACAAGATAAATCTGCCATTAAGTGAATTTTGTTGAGCTGGGTTGATGCCAATTTGTAGTACACATTTTGAAGGGGAAAAAAAATCAACATTTTGAATGAAGAGTTGGTTTTGCTCTAAGTTTTCAGGTACTGCAATGCCACTTGCACACAAATTAACCTTTGGGCCACTACTTCTTGTTCTTTAGTCAAAATCAAATACTTCTGAAGGTTTGATAAAGTCTACTTTAGGAAGCACAAAGAACAGGCAACATTCTGCTTTCAGAGTTTCTACTTTCAGAAATATTTACTAGTTCTCAAAAGATACTTAAATTTTAGATTTAATCTTCTGTTTATAAAATTTATAGCTAAAGAAACAATAACATTTTGCACACTAACTAGCCACCATATTTGTGGCCACTGTGTCTGTTTAAGGATAAGTTTTGAACTTTTTTATGCAGAACCCTTCCAGATGCCAAATAAACAGAAGTGGCAATGCAGCATAAAAATTTTTCAAACCATGTCTAACATTTTATTCTTGTAACTGAACTGTAGCACTGGACAGAAACATACTGTAAATATATTTGTAAAATTCAAAATTGACTTAGTGTCATTGTTCTGAATACTATTTGTTCCCATCTCTAAATCCTTCCTCACAAATCCTTCTGTTTCCTGTGCTCTATTCTCAGCCAAGACACCCCTTGCAAAAGTCAAGCTTGGCCTCTCTGGTGCACACCAAATCACACACCTTTTCATTCACCTCTCCCTGATCCCTGTTATGTCTGGCTCACTGCCCAGAGCCTGCTCTTTCCCAGAGGTCGGTTTTCCAATACCTCCCACCTACCTCAGCTGGTTTTTGGCAGAAGGGGGACAGTGGGAACTGGCAGCTGGCAAATAGCAGCTCCCAGCAGATGCACAGTGCAGGGAAGGAAGGAAATTCTGTAGCAAATGGTGCAGATGGAGCCTGACCTTATTGTGTTCACGTGGCCCTACAATTCAATGGAAAGATCCATTCCTTAGTACTGAGAAACTCCTTTTGTGGCTGCTGCAGACCCCAGGCTAGTCAACATCTTGTTGCATAATTGAACACTAAAATTTGCTTTCTTGAATGCAAGACTTGCCACAGGTTTAGTCTGTCATGAGGAAAAATAACTTCTGCATGTGTGAAGAAGTCACCCTTAGAAACAGTAAAATAATGTGAAATTGCTAAGAGTTACTTTAACAAGTTGTTAGGTAGGAAAGCATTTCAGATGAAAATGCCTGAACATCTCTTTTTTTGCTGTTTTTTTTTAATTAACACACCTACCTTATTGCCACAGATGCTGACAAGCAAGGCACACAAATGTATATGCAAGAAACTGCACTAGCAAGCAAAAAAACATCCAAAATCCATCTTTAAAAAACATGTTTCATCTTCATAAAATTCCCTCTAGGACAATTTATCAAATTATGTTTTCTATCCAGCCTCAGCCTACAACTTCCTGTTTACTTGGAATTGCAGTGACTGATTTATTTCCAGTCTTGTGTTTGTTTTCTTTTCTATTTCTTTTTTTCCAAATTATTTCAATAACTTGTAAAACTGATAGAGAAGTTTTTTCCAAGACTGAAGTTAATGAAGGCAGCAGATCTTGATTCCTTACAGAATTAGAAAGCTGTGTCCATGGAAACAAAAAGAGAAGTAAAACCTGAGATTCCGTTTTTCTTCTCTGCTGTATGATGTGATGAGAAATAATCAGTTTAGTGATATCTGAGGACAAATATTTTGTTGTAGCAATTCCAAGACATGAGATGCCAGGAAACTAGCACCCAACAAGCTCCAAATGATGACACACACTGAAAAGTAACACCTGCCATTTCCCCAACTTGTGTCTTGGCGTGCAGCTTTCCAGCAAGCTTTCCTAAGCCATCTATCTGTAGGTTTGTAGCTACTGCTGCAGCACCAAAATTGGCTTTGGTACTGGCTCATGGAAATATGGCATGATAGCTCTTTAAGCCACAAGTTAATGCATCACCACAACTTGCTAATATCCCAAGCTTGGTTTGGGACTTTATCTCCCTCACACAGCTACTTACATGCTATTTATTATTGAGATCTAGAAAGTGCCAGCACATTTTGTGATGATATGTCAGCAAGCCTGACCTGGGGTGGCTTTTTCCACCAACTGTGTTTCTATGTTCACAGATTTTTTTCATTTTCTATTGAGATCTATAGACAGATACAAGTTTCCTCTCCCCAGAGAACATTATATTTATAGTACATATTTTTAAAATTTTTGTTTAAAGGAACATCATCTTAACAGGATAACTCCTCTCTCTCACTTCCCTCCAACATGACTCTCAAAAGCCTTATAACGCCTCTCTTACTCTTTATTTGGAAACATTGGCCTCCCATCCTTTTACTTTTCCCTAGAGAACACAGACCTTCTTTCCCTACTGTTTTCTAATAGGTCAGTATTTCTGTATTGCTTTTGGAACATTCTACTGAATCTTCTCTGTTGCCACAGATAGAAGTCAGCCTCCTCATCTTTAAACCCATGAAAGTTTATATCTATTTGGTAAAGTTGGAGGAACGATTTAACAGATGAAGTCCCAGCTATAAAAGATGAGTCACACGGAGCCCCCACCTCCCCCACATATACCCATGCATACTGGTCATGAACAAGCAGTTACTAAAAATTAACCCTCATCACCTACTCCAGGTACAGTTTTGCTCTCAAAACTTCCCGTTCTTCCAAGCTAGGACAGCAGAAACAAACAGCTGAAATGTGATTTTGATCAGTAACTCAGACTCCACAAGACTACTATGCAGGTACTGTTTTTCTTTCTATTTTTTTCAGCTAGTCCACCCAGTCCAGCCATTCCTTCCTTCCTTCCTTCCTTCCTTCCTTCCTTCCTTCCTTCCATTCCTTCCTTCCTTCCTTCCTTCTATCCACTGTCTTGGTAACTCCTAGAAAAGCAACTCTGCCTGTTTCAAACACAGAGCCCATTTATCCAGCTCTACTCTATGAATGCCGCTCCAGCAATTTTCTGAAGCCTGACTGACTCTACCTCAGAATAATCTGAACAACTTGATGATGAAGTAGAAGTCCAGCAAATGGCTAGCACAAGAACAGCAGTAAGGTCTTCTCTAGTTTAAAAATCAATTTTTTAGCTTGAGCTAACTTAGTTGGAAAAATGCCTGTACTTCATCCTAGTCTGAAAAAATTCCTAAGGCTGAACCTAGAACTGGCAAGACTACAGAAGTGTCTTTTAAGAACACCAAAAAAATCCCTGTCCATGCCATGTCAATGATTAATTTCTTTTGCATAAACTTCAAAATATGTTTTCCCCCACAAAAAAGAGACAAATACTCTTCTTGTAGCAAGAACATATTCTGTAGCAAGAACTGTTAAAATTGGCCCATAACCATACCTTTTCAACTCTTTAAGAGTTCATCTTTTAGATATCTTTGGGATATCTTCGGGATATCTTCTACATGAAGTCCTTTAACAGGAATTACCCAAACACTTCACACTAGCTGAACATATTTCATTTCTACCCTTAGAGGGTCATTACATTAATTGCAGTGTCAATGTTCGGAGGGGGCTAAACAACACACCTCCTAAACTGGAAGCAGCACTGTGTGTTAGGATACTGCAAGGCTCCCCTTGGGCTAATTAACCCTGATACAGGGGCACAACAGTATGCTAATAGCTGTGCTGCTGCTGGGGTCCCCAGATAAGTCATACAGATCTAGCTTATGTACCTGTGCTCTCTAGACAAATCTGTAGCACAATTTTTCACTCAAACTCCAAAGAAAACTTTTTAGATGTCCAGGATTATGAAGCTTTCCTCTAAAATTCTTTCTGACAATTCCTCCAATTAGTCATTTGTCTTCATATTTAATAGCTATAATTAATTCATAATTTATCCTCTGCTTTAACTGTGATCTAAATGGTCAGCTTTGCTTTTCCTGGATAGGATGGTTACTCCAGTCGATACCTTCCCCATTATTCCATAAAAGCAACTCATGGTAAAAGAAAGATTAACTCCTGGAGAGTGCTGAAACATCCCTCTTTTGAAAGAGTGGTTAAAGTATTTAAACTTGTTTTTTTGCCTGGGGACAAGAAGAAGTCTTTCGGGTACAAGAGCTTTGTTTCTCCTACTTTGTTTTTTTTTCAGCTTGCTTCTGGTAATATCTTAATTTCTTTCTTTTCTTTCCTTCTTTCTATGGAGGGAAAAAAAACCCCTATATATACACTCCTTTATTTTCCCTAATATGGTGAAAATTGCTGTAACGTTTTAGCAATGTCTTTACAAACAAAGACATTGCCACCTTTTGGAACCTTGATAGTCTCTTTCAGATGTTTCCTGTTTTCCTATAATAAAAATGACTTGATGTGTTTTTTATTCCTATGCAGTCTTGTTTTCTGTTAGCACCACCTGGTTTACAGCTACGCCACCATGTCACTCCTAAAGTGACAGTCTGCTTCGGCTGACTGGTGGTCCTGAAGTACAAACAGACCACACACACAGAGTATCAAAGGCTAAATACACTACAAACTTAACTGTGACTACTCAGGAAAGTCCACTCCACATCCACTACCTTAATCCATAGATCATGCTTTCATTGTACTATTGCTTTTTTTTTCCTTTTTCTATCTTTAAGGTCATTCCAGAAAAGTTTCGGTGCCTTCCTTTTTCCTTTAACATTTTGTTCCTGAGTTGTGATTACAACAATCTGAAAATCAACTTTCAATTTAGCACTGTTCATAATTTTCAGCAAAGGTACCAAGAACATAAAACATGGAGTAAAAACAAGGAAGACAAGTTTTGTTTGGCTTTATTTTTGCTTTTTTTCTTTTTAAAAATCTTGTTAGCTTTCTAAAATTCATCACAAATTATTAATCCTTTTCTCCTCCAGTTGCTTGAAACGGGTCTTCTTTAACTTTTCTACTTGTCCTGGCCAATTTTGCTGCTTTTAGAATTCTCTTTCATCTATATTTCCCCACCCTTTAACAAAATGGTTAACAGGATTAAGTTAGAGATTTGCTTAGGCATGACTATCTGCTGTAGTCTTGGTTTACTGGGATACTCTTGATCAAAGTCCATATTTTAACTATCCTGATGACTTCACTTATATCCCATTATCTACCTAAATGTTTAGGAACAACTAATCATATTATCAGCTTGAATGACAGTTGTTTCCTAGTTTCATGGGTTATTTTATGTTGGGACTCTCTGTCTTTCAGTTTTCAGTCTGCTGTTTTTCTTCATTCTCTTTGCCACTTATAAAAACATTGAATGAAGCTGTTTCTTTGGCAGACAAAGAGCAGAATATTACAGTATAAGAAGTAATGTGCTTTGGTTGATCAAAAGTCAACCAAGCCCAATTTACCAGCCACCATAATGCATAACAGAGTTCTTTAAGAATAGCAGAAGCATATGCAATTAATTCAGTGATCTTTCCCAAAGTATCCAGCCTGATTCTGACTATCAGCTTACGGATTTCCTGAGCCAGAGGTTCCATCTAGTAGACAAGTGTTTTCTTGCAAGGATCTGTCTGATTCCTTTTAGAACATTTGTGTTTGGCTTTGAGAGTATCCTGTGGCAATGGGTTCCACTGTGCAAGCATGCATTGTCTAGAAGCAACATGTTGTGGGAAAAATTCCTTTTTGTGTGCGTCACTTAATTGGGTATACTCTCATTTCCAAATTGCTACACATATTGAATTTTAATTCCAAGTTTTTCTTTCCTTCACCATATATGATATTTTAACTTCTTCCATAAGCCCGAGCTCCTTTTTAAACTCAAATCCTCATCCATTTAATCCTCCTTTACCTGGGAGGAGGTGAAGAGCCATTTCCAAAAGGCATCCAGTAATACCTCAAGTGAACCCACAGAGTATTTGATTTGGGGACCAATGCTCAGGTTCCAAATACCACCTCTCAGCTGTAAGGCACGTAGTGATGCTCTGCATCACTCTCCAGCCACCTGTGTGCTCACTTTTGTACTTCTTACAAGCTCTTTAATGTTTCAAAATAGCGGGGCTGCTTTTCAGCTTACTCTGTCAGAGGAGACTTGCCACTTTAAGCTCTGAATCGCAACATTTAGAAAAATTTGTAAAGGGAGAGCACAGCACAACATGGCAAGGTTTTTCAGATCTGGGACACTGGAGTATAACTGAGCTTTTGGGACAGGCAAGTAAGCAGCCAAGCAAGCACTTACAGAGTACTCAGCCGTCTCTGTACTGCCACATTGCTTAAGAAAAACGTGCAATTACTCCAGCAAGCAGTTTTACATGATATGTAGGCAGACTGTCTGTGCTACGCTTTAACAGCCTCTAGCTATAAATAACATTATTAGGAAAGCACATTGCCTTAGAAGGAGAGAACAGAGATAATCACCTTTCTGACTGTCTAGAAACATATTTAGATTTCATGTTTAAAGGTTAAAAATAGATTCAACAAATGCATTCAGTTTTTGACACTGGGTTAAGCTTCTTACCATAATGATACAATTGACACAATAATGCCAAGATTTTATTACAAGTTTTAAAACCCATTAAAATACTAGTCAAAAATCTGAAACCTTAAAAGGCTTTTTAATTAAAAGGTTAAAATTAGGGTCATGACACATTTGTCCCAAGAGATAAAACACAGGTGACTGACACAGCTACTCCCCTGCTGTGTACACGTACCACCCTCTCAATGGACACCACAGCCTTGAACCTCAGGCAACTTAACTGCCACAGATTTCAGCCTGGTTTTCCATCCAATATTGAGAATGGTTTATGTAAAATGTCAGCCTGCAAATTCTGTCTGACTTTGAGGGGGACATTGTGCACAAGTCCCTGCCACACCAGGGATATTATGGGCTGAAGCCCTGTCCCTGCTATGTCCAAGGGTCAGATGGTGAGGCTACTTGGTATGTGCTGCACTGTCCTCTTTCTGAAGCAAAATAGAAAAGCAGTGGCTGCAGCCTAACTCTCACATCTTTCTTGCTCTCACACCTTGAATTCTTCCTTCTTAACATGGTAGAAAGAAAAACCCTGAATCCTGTGGCTCTGCTTTTGCTTTTGTTCCACTGTGTCCCTTCACCCCTGTTCAAATACCATTGGCCCAAGGACATGCTGGCCTGCTAGAAAGACCAAGTGTCCCTCCTGGCAGAGCCTAACCTGGAAAGCCTGACAGCCATTTGATGATCAAGCATTTCCCCAGGGAGCTGTGTAACCACACAGCATGCAGCTCCTTATGGATAGCCACTGTAGCATACGTCCTGACCCAAGAAACTGGACATAGCTTTGTGGTAAGCTAAATGAGCAAGTGTTCCCTGACTCCTGATTAACCCTGCCACTCTCCCCTCTTGCAGTGTGTGGG
Source organism: Rhabdornis inornatus (assembly GCA_013397075.1). NCBI lineage: Eukaryota > Metazoa > Chordata > Aves > Passeriformes > Rhabdornithidae > Rhabdornis > Rhabdornis inornatus. The sequence continues at coordinate 166,081 of VWZS01003636.1, forward strand.
TGTTGATGAAGGCCACAGCCTTCATCAGTATTGCTAGGATGCACAGAAGGCTTGTGGCATACGTCATCGAGGCCATTACAGTACTTTATGTCGTTTGTTTTGTTTGGTCCATCAAAGCTCCACGCAGCCTCAGAAACAGCAGTGTTGCTTCAAAGCCTGCCAGCCTGACCTGTGGCCAGCTGAAACCAGCAGCAGGTGGTCAGGTGGAATTTGGCCAGGCAGATATGCATATCTCTGTGGAAAAACTTAATTGGCCAGAGTTACTGGACTAGTGAACTACCTATCAAACTAGGTCAGCTAGGTTGGACTTCCACTTTCTGTTTGTAGAAATGCAAAATAAACAAATGCACATACTGAACCATATCATCTTCGGAAATTACAAGCCAAGGACATAACTGGCCTCCAGCCCATACAGGATATTTATTCACACAGGATACCTGTGTTGAACACCCCTTGCTGTAAATTTTGTTTTGGTTGTTTTCTTGACAGAAAGTTAATCCCACACCCAGGCACTCCCCATATGTTCTCAGCAAAGTTGTAAAACAAGCTCTCTGAGTCAGGAGTTACACACTGAGGGTAAATACACCTGATAACAACATACAGCCTCCCCAAAGCAATATGTCCTACAAGGATATCTGGTATGGGACTTCATTGGCATGCATGCTGTTGTGTAAGTGCCAAAACCAGGAGAGATCTCCAATGTGAGATAAATAACTTTCATAATTTATAAGGAGTATAAACAAGTTAAAACAAACTTTATTTTTGTCTTTATAATTTGATTCCTCTGAAATCAAATATTTGCACTTTCTGTTGATCATCACACACTAGCATCTGCAAGTTCATCTAGCCAGAACAACTGATTCTTGATCTTCATGCCTTCCCAAACTTTATAGTAGCTGACCTAATATGGCATTTTATCTCAACTATTTCAAGGAGAGAAGAGCCACAAATGAGATGTGTCTAAACAGAAACACTGAAGACATGAAAACCACCTTTATGTTAATGGTTATTTCACATATCTACAATACTAACTGATTAGTGGAGAAAACAAGTAACATCCAAGTTAAAAACGAGCAGCTTCATTACAAGCTGGGCAGTAAACAGACAGCTGGCTTTTAAAGGATGTTCTACTTCCTGCTCCTTTGCACATACATAGTGTTTATTTTATATTTCTGTGGGCTTATGCAAACTGGACAGCTCTACAAACTTCTGATTAGATTGTTTAACTTTCTGGTGAGTGAGTGGTACAAATCTCTCTTTGTGACAAAACCCAGAAGTTAAACATATTACAGACTCCTGCCATAGAGATTTGGCACCTTATTTGTACTGCAGCAGGCCAAGGTCCTGGTGTGATGATGAAGAAAGGATCGTCATCCTTGCTTACACACAACATTCAGCCAATGGATAATATTTGCTATGTTGAATTTTTGCTCATTTGATTATCAAAATATCCACTTTGCAATTACTAAACAAGGAAACTAGAAGTTTCATAGCAAGACTTTTCTTTAGTCAAACAAATTTCTCTCCAGAAAATGAGGCCATTTTGACAAAACATAATACCGCTAAAGCAAAGTGGGATACATGGTGGATTTTAGCACGAGCATCCTAATAGTATTTTTAAATTAGTTTTAGTTGTTATCCATTTCTATGAACATTTCTGAACTAATCTCCTTTCTCGCTTGAGGCATGACCCAACATTCACCAAAATAGTTGGAGACCTTTGAATTAATTTCAGTGGGAACGAAAGTGGTCCCTAAAGATCAATTGGAAGAGCATTGTTTAGTTATGTGTGAAGTTCTTCTGGGATGGATTTTAGAACTATTTTGTTGAAGTCATCCAGAAAGTGGAGATTTGTTTCCTATAATTCATAGCCCCATCGGGCAATGCATTATGAGTGCTAATGTGAGCACCAATATCTGGACATACATCATTTATTCAATGCCATCAGGGCTCTTGAAAATAACACCCCATAAATTTTTAATGATAAGCACCTAAAATAAGTGTCACTGAGACACACTGGATTAGAGCAGAAAGCAAACACGGCACCATATTCTGATATCTTTAGAGCAGTGTTTAATTATTATACCTGAAGAGAGTACTTTCCTTTAAAGGTGACATTTACATAGATCATAAAATAAAGTCACCCAAATAGAGTAGATGTGGGGAAGCCAACGCAGGGAAAAGATTGTCTCACTCTTTTGTACTGCCTCCCATCATAGGGAGTTAAACAGATTCCAACGTCTGGATAGTCCACCTTTGTCCAGAACCAAATACCAACACTCCTCATGTTTTTCATTGAATCAGAATAGTATCTAAATAGTATTTTGAAGAAATATTGTTACATATGTGGGGGAAAATGAAGAAGTCAAGTAAGGCATAGCATGTGTTTACCATGCCAGTCTACTCGGATATCTTTACTTGGTAACTGTCTTTCAGGATGAATGAAAGGTGGGTAAATTATTGGAAGACTGTCACTGGGAAATTATTAATTCAACAAAGTGATAATGGCTAGTGTTGGAGGGGAACTTCTGGCTAGAGAACTACTAACAAAGGAGTTTCTAAAAGATCAGTCTGGCCCTTCTAAAAGGGCCTATCTTCTTCAATACTGTCATCAGAGGATTTGGCACAGAAATAGAAATGAGCTGTTGAAAGCTAATGGCAATACTTATTTGAATGTATTTGTCATTACAGTGAGGGAACATGCAATTTTAAAGGAAGAGCTGGACAACTTTGAGGGCTAGAGTATTAGAAATGGCACAAAATGCAACAATATTATTGCAAAGCATTTCAATTACTAATGAGATTGTTTTTTTCTTAAACACACCACTTGGAATAAATGAGACAGAGAAATAACTGAGAGCACCAGTTGCTCACAGATGATTATGATCCATCAATGTGATCTGACTATGAAGAAGGCAAGCACAATCCCCATAAATCTTTTTTTCCAAGAGAGATAAGAAACCATTAATGTCCTTGTACTTGTGAAATTTCCTCTGTTCTGACAGTTCTGACTGCTTGTGTTCAAGAAAGTTCAATATAAGCTGAAAGAAATACAGTGAACAAAGTAATGAAAAGCAACTGAAAGCACTTAACTTTTATAACAAAACAAGAACTGTGAGGTGATATGTTTGCTGCACCTCAGGGATTAAACAGAGGAAAGAGAGAAAAGTATCAGAGCTAAACAATGTTGGTACGATTAAGACCAAGTATAAACCGGCCATGGATGAACATAGCCTAGAAATTAGGAAAAATTTTGGAACCATGAGAATGTTATGATCTGGAACAGCTTTTTTTCCTAAAAATGTGGAGCCATACTTTTGCAGTGGAGCTTCAAGAGTCTGTAAAGAAGAGAATATAATGTGGCCACCTGAGGTAGCAGAGATTTGCACTTTCTTGCTAAAGTTTTATATACATTGAATTCACTCTTCCCTTCACTTAAAATCTCCTGGAGTGATTTTGGTGAGTAGTTAGGTGAAATCTGGGTCATTCATAGGCCCAGCTGTAGTTTTACCATGAGCCCTTGAGGCTGATGACTGGTTATAGCAAGTTCAAGAACAGATTAGCAATCAGATGTGAACCTGAGGTGGGATGGACATAATCTTTGCTGGAATATTTTCATTTGCTGCAGCACCATACAGTATGAACTGTGTTGAAAAGATGGAACAAATTCTTTTTTTGTATTTACTTTCATAAACATAGCAGATTACATGGACTATGGCACAAGTATTTTCAAAGGAAAGAAACAGGTTAATTCACACTCTCGACTTATTCCTGTCAACAGATGAACTTACAGTTGTTTCCTGTGAATATTAAAAAAGCTTTACAAAGGTGGGAGCTGTAGTCATAACAGTTTTTTTTCAATAAACTCTTCTTGGTATCACCAATATTTCTGTTCAGATCTATAGTTTTGTTGGGGCTCTGTGTGGTTTACCTGTAAAAGCAAAAAATCTCACAGGTTGTTGGAAGGATTCAGATACCAGCAGTAATTTTTGTACAGTTTACATTCATTAGCAGTCTTCTCTTTTGCTGACCTTTATGTCATGTGCCATTCACAGTGTTGTGTGAAGTACTGTTACCTTTGTTTTACCCAAAGACTATATGAAAAAAAACCTACAGAAATACTGTGAAAAGATCACAAGCAAGGTCTCCCAAGTCCCAGAATAGCATTTCAGCCATTGAATAAACCTTCACTTTCATCCTAGAAAACTTCAGCTGAGGCTACCAGAGGTTCCTGCATGTAAATGCCAATGAGATTCATGCCTGGAATAGAAAGTACACAGTGAAGCCACATACATTTCTCGCCTATGCAGCTGAAATGATGAACAAAAAGCCATCAATACTTCCTACAAAATAGAAGAGATGTAACTACAGAAGGACTCTTGGCTCTGAAGCCTGTTAATTTTGGCTTTCTGAATAAAAGGCTTGTACTGCTGTACAATAAAAGGTATTTTGTTTCTGTTGTAAAAGGAGCCATATAACAAAGGATGCAGGCAAATACACAAGAGAGCTTAAAGAAGGAAACCTCTGAGGCACTATGTGTTTCAGATCTTTATCAACAATTTAACTTCTCTGTGGCAAGGAGCTGTTGTTTACAGACCTCATGTTCCTGTCTGATGAATGATTTGGACTGTGTTGCTTTATAGAGTGGGTGGACTGACTATGTTTTAGAGTTATCTGCTTTGCCTACTTGCCCTGTAGAAATCACCAATAAGTATTTCCAGTGAGATACTCTCTGTTGCTTCTCAGCTTTGGCTCATGTCCTCTGTTCAGGCTTAAGCACCTATTAGAAATACGGGATAAGGTTATACTCAAGCTCCTTTTTAGGGATGTGAGTCTGTAAGACGTCTGAATGTCCAGGACCAGCTGCCGGAGTTACATGCCTCTGACAGGGAATCTAAACAGCCCACTTACTGAGCTAGTCACTTAAAGTTAATCATTAACAAACAACTAAATTATTGTTGTGTTTGAAATCACTTTTCATTGAGCTGTGCCTGTGAAACATCTGCAGGGAAAATTATTGCAATATCCTTGAGGTTCAAGTTCCCAGATTCTCACCTGTGGACAGGGTGAATATGCACTTTTTTCTTATATGAAGAAGGAAATGACCTTTAGCATTATGTTATCAATTAAGCTGGACCTGAGAAGACTCTTCTCCACCTCTACTAACTGTAAAGCAAGAAGTAAAGACTGGTGAGAAATGGCTGGCTCTATGGCCCTAGTTGTCAGCCTGTCCCATATAGGAGAGCTTTGCAAAGTGACCATTATCAAGTCATTGTAGTCCTGGCCCCTTGCCAAACAGTGGCATCACTGACAGAACAGAAGGATCTTCTTGTGAGTGGGGTTTAAAATCCCTAATACTAAGACAGGCTCCAGATCTTCTAGATAGGAAATGTAAGCCATTACAGAAAAGCTGGACTCCTAAGCCTCTAAATTTTCAGAAGAATGGGGCCAACATTGTTTTCTGAGAGCCTACCATAATATATTTAGGAGCATGAGAGTCTCACAAGGAACTTAGATCACAGAACAGCTACTGCTGGTCTCAGATGAGACTTCTGAGGCCATTTTCTCAAATGAGATATCTGCGAAAAAGCACAAGCATGTAACTTTAACTACCAGGAAGATTTCAGGTTAGAGAGGTAAGCACATACTGACAGCATTTTTTTCTACCAAGAGGACTTTCTATCATGATTTTAAGTTAACCTCCTCAGAGGAACTTTGTTCCTTCATTAGGATTAAAATCCTCTCTGGCACAAAGATTTTGGTCTAGGCAATGCATTAGCTGTAATGTCCAATATCAAAAAATAAGCATAAATTGTCAGCTTTTTCCGCAGAAAATGTGCAAACACAAGAGGTCTCTGGAGGTTGTTCCTCTGGATATGCACTCTGTCAGATTTTGGACCCTGCTGACTTCAGAGGCTGATACCAAATCTTCACAAATGGCTTTGCTTTACATGGATTATCATCAGTTAACTCACCTCAGCTGACTTAAGTATTGAAGGTGTAAATTGAGCTAAAGTGGTGAATAACATGTAACACTTCACTGGTACCTACACAAAAAGCCTCTTGGCCTAACTGCTTGAACTGGACCCATTGGTACTGGGGATGTCACAGTATTGGTTTCTCCTGGACACCATGGTGACATTCATTGTGAATACACAAACCTGATAAGAAGGCATAAAGAAATTACACTTAGAGGAACTTCCATTTCACCCTGGTCACACTACACTTTTGAGAAAAAACTGTGAGAAACCAGCTTTGAGAAACATCTTTGCCCTGCTTGGCACCTTTGTTATCTGCCAGCTGCCAGTAGAGATCCAAGGTGATTTCACCATCACCTTCTTTATAGCCTCATTTCCTGAGGAACTTGAGCTTCTCTAGTCATCCTGTATTTCCATTTATATTTCAGTTTGCCGGTCATTTGTCTCCTGCCTTAGTAGCTTTTGAATCTGACAACTGCTCCCAATCACATTGGGCAAAAAGGGAGAATTTCAAATGAAATACGAGTTCCTACAAGTATTGTGAAAGCCAACAGGTGGGCAGAGGAAAGCAACTAATACAAATTGGAGAAAGGAGATCCAGAGAAAAGTTTCAATATGAGAGCCCCAAAACCTTCTGGCTAGACAATCACCTTGCATGTGTTTGCTTTCTGATCAGCATGCAGATAGGTCACAATGTCTGCAGCACTGTGCTACCTCAGCCCACAGTTAAGGGGCAGGGGCCTGAAATGAGGTGAAGAAAAAATGGGGAAATGGAGGAAGTGGATTAATGTGAGGATGTGCAGCAGACATGAGGGAACTGGGGAAGTCTTACAGAATTTTGACAGAAACTGTGATTATCATGGGAAGGTCAGATGAAACACCATAGGAAGTTGGACTTCCTTGTTCTGCTTTTCATGAAACAGGATATGGGACATATTTAGAACTGAACCAGCTCAAAGTACAGAGGTAAAAATGCAGACTTGCAGAGTACAGCCAAGCTATACTTCATTACTATCTTCATTCCACATTACGCCAAATTTGACAACAGATGTAGCTGTGCCTGTGGAGTAACCATACTTGAAGTGAAAGGAACATGCAGCTAAGCTTCCAATAAAGGCCCTTGCTGAGTGCTCCACTGCTGAATACTGAGTATCTGAGCTTAAACTAAGGAAACGTCGGCTGCATCAAGTACTGAATGTGGGTTACTTTCAAGCATAAATTATGCCCTTGCCATAGTTGAAACAGGCTTCTGTCAAAGATCAACAGATGTCTCAAGAGTCACATTCTTCAGCTCCCTGTTTGCTGCCAGCATCTGATCCACTAATCATTCATGCTGCATATATATGCTTACTCCCTCCCAGGCTCCCTTCTGAAGCAAATTGACTAGTTTCTTGGAGAGGAAGTCTGGATGCAGTTAACAGAATAGCTTGCTCCAGGCTCCAATCCAGACAGACAAAATGGACTTGGACTGCAGCAAGTTTAACTCCCTCAGTCCATGACAGTTGTCTGATCCTACTCCAATAGGCTTTGCGTCCTCAAATTCCCTACACACTGTCCTGGGACAGCACAGGCAGGCAATACATGCTTTGAATTAGTAAATCACAACTGCTTAATAAATAGCTGGCAGAGTAATAAGGGGCCAGCAGAGACCTCAGCCAAATACTACCCCAGATCTGGCCATGCTGACCTAGAGAGAGTAGTTACTTCTGAGCCATGTGGACAGGAGCTGTCTTGCACCACCTGGTCAGGGTCAGAGATTAGCCTTGGGGCAGCTGCTCTGGTAGCACAGTCATGGCCCTTGAGAAAGCCAGGGCAGAGGCCAGAGCTCTCAACAGAAGAACTTTGCTTCCAAGCTTACAGCTGGAATTTGAACTATTCACACTGATAGGTGCCACCCCTCACCATCAGCTCTCACCCGGGAGACGCGCGTGGCCCCTCCAGCCTTTTTCCTCAGAGGCCAGTTAAAATATTCTCTCAAAATAGATAATGAGGTAATAATTTTATTTTCCTAGTTGCTTAAGGAGAGTGTTAGAAGAGTTAATCCAGGGATCAAAGGTCTTTGTTAGCAGAAAGTCTTTTGAATCCCATGTGTGCCGGCCACAGAAATAACAGTGAAAGTGTACAGACCTGGACATGACAGCCAGGATGGAAACCAAATCTGCCACAACCTTCTAATGGCATTTAATGTCTTTTAAATGTTTGGGTCAAGTTTGATTTTGCTGGTTTATGTAGTCTGTTGTGAGATTTAGCCAGCTGTTGTATCTTTTCATGCAAGTAAAACTTTCCAAAAGGGCCTTAAACTCGAGTGACGGAATACAGTTATTTGTATGTCAACTGCAGCTTCTATTTATAGGATGATGAAAATATCCCCCAATCAGTAACTCTCTAAGAGACAGGCATTTCATAAAAATAGATTATGGAAAACAAACAAAGATGCAGGCATATTTTAGGTTAATCAAAATACTCATATTCCAAACTCTCCTCATAACCCATACATTTAAGACATTGGTAAATTCAGATAATAAACCCATTCAGACACAAACACACCAAGTTCACACAGGATGAGGAATTTGACCATTCAGAGAAAAGGAATATTAATATATCCTACAACAAATGAGCACAATAATAAATGGAGGGTTTTAATGACTCACAATTAAATTAACTGTTTTCTGTGATACCCAGTAAAGCTTGCATGAAGGCACTTAACAGAAGTGAATGTGCTTTTAAAGCGTGTTAATTTAAGACCTGATTTGTTTGAAGATCGACTTGAAAGAATTTCAAAGGATGTAGTTTAATTAAAAATATTCCAAACTTTGCATTCCTGGCAAAACCTTTTGACCTCTCATGATATTTAATGCTCGAAGGTGAGGAGTTGCTTGACTGCTACTCACTTCCCTAAAGGCACTCGGGATCATTCCCCCCATGCCACAACCATCATTAATTGTTGATAGGTGCTCATTACATTGACCTAAAGCCAGCACCCAGAGAAGCAGCAGATCAGGAGGTGGCAGACACCCAACCGCAGCACCAGCGGTGCTTTTCCTGGCTGCACGTCAAACACAGCTCATCCTTTCAGAGAGTCCCAAGAACAGAGTGTACACTGGAAGCTGTGCTCACTGCAGCCATCGTGCAGCCGGGCATTCCCACCAACAGAAGGATCAAATGGAGCTGTCCATAGCAGGCTGGGAAGGCAGCGTTAGGGAGACTCCTTGGATGCCCAGTGCCTCCCGTGACGAATGGCTGCTGTCACCCGCTGTGCTCCAAGGGGCCTCTCGCCATGCAGGCTGTTTGCATTCAGTCAACACTCTGCTTTTATAGGCCTGTGGAGCCAAAGATTACCAGACTTTTGAACCCCAGGCTAACTTCTGTCTGGCTTCAGCCTCATTTTCTGGAGCCAAAATCTTTTTTAACAACTACACAATAACAAGTAATTAGGGTAAAGTCTGCTAATCTGCTCCTTTGGGCCTGGAGGTTGTGTATTCAGAACCCGTTGAAGGTAGAATTACTGCCATCAAAGCCTGAGGTTACTTTGTGAAAAGGGTTGAACTCTAGGTCAAGGAAATGTTAACTGGACAAAAAGAGATCAGGCAGATAGTGTTAAAATTAAAACTGTCCTACTGAGATAATGCAGAATTGACTGCTTTGGCTCTGAAAACTAGTGGAATGAACAATGCGAAGGGAAGGCTAGAGCAGTTCTTTCGAAGAGTAAAAACATAGCAAATAAAGGATTTATTGACTTTCTTTCATTTGGGAATTTATTTGTAGTCTCTTTACTCAGTAAGACAAAGTAAAATATCTTATTTTTTCATGTCACATTGCATTTGGGCCATCCTGTTTCCTAAAACTGTTTGATTTACTAAATTGAATAAGTTATTTCTTATATATCTCCTCTCTCTCCTCTAAAAGCCCCCATGCAAAAATTCATTAAACATTGAAAGGATTTGCTCTTGACTTAAGAGTCCTGGGGATAAATGGAACTTGCTGGGTGACAGAAAGGACAAACAAGCACAGACTCACACATGTGAGAAGGAAACACGCTGCAGAAGAGAGTGGTGGTCATGAAGTGCCCTGGATATGGCATGAGGGTGGATTTTGTGTCTCTATTACTTGCATATAACATAGGTCAGGATGAGACTCCAGTTTTTCAAGGGATTAGAGCCCAACCACATAAAATGTTCAAACGTTCAAAATAAAATCACAGATTTTGCCTGGAAATTCATCACAGAGCAGGACAGCCCGCATTCCACCTCATGGACTCATTCCAAAATTAAATCCACTCAGTATTGTCAAGGGTAACAAGTACACCGCTCTCCCCTCGCCAGTATCAGAGCTAACAGCTCCAGCAGGACCAGCAGCACTTTGTTCTCCCCCGGTGCTGTAAGGAGGCTTTTGCCTGCTGCTGCCAGTGGATTTTAAGCATGTATGTGGGAGCAGAAGAGCAGAAATTTTGAAGCCAGCTATTTCCCATGCCAGGTTCTACTGGGCTCTGTCGCAGCACCCTTGCCACCTCCCTAACTTTTGGGAAATGGATGGAAATACTTCAGTTGACACAGGCCAGGGGCATCTTTGGAAATGTGATGGCAATTACCACAGCAGTGGAATTAGCTCACAGTTCAATTCTCAGGGCAAGATGTATCTAATGGTGTTGCAATTTCCAGCTGGATTAAGCCAAGCTCACTAAAGTGGATATGGCTTTCTGCTTCCAAGCTGAGCTATCAGAAGAATTCTCTTGTGGGACTTCTTCAAACCTGAAGGCTCCCAGAGTAGCTGGGACAGGTACCATCATGGGAAGAAAAAGTGTTTTGCAGAAGACCTGTGGTAGCAAAAAAATCCTCATTTCTGAGGTGGGACACTTCAATGCATGGGGAAAGACATCTCCAGCCCCACATTTTCCTCCCAAGGAGGTACCATCCTGGAGCTCTCCCCTGAGCTGTGGGCAGGGGAGAGTTTCAAGCCTCTCCAGGAAAAAGGCAATAGCCAGTGCTGTTTAGTTCCCATTTTATTGGCATTTCCCAAGGGTTTTAGAAACAGCAGGTTGCCATTACCTTCATGAAAGTATAAAGTTTCTCCATACATGAGCTATAAGACACAGGCTCATCAATATTAGCTTTCTTTCACAATGTGTAGGTTTTGTATGTATTTTCCTTTAATCTTATCGGAACAAAATAAATTAGTGGCAATGACTAATCATGGCGCAAAGCTTTTTTTTTCTTTGAAGCATTCTTCTGACATGGAGATAGAAAATGACAAGTGCATTTTTATGTTAGTTATGGCCATGTGAATTACCCCAGATAGATGACACAACATCAATGCTGAAATGCACCAAAGTGAAGCCTGACTTTTTTTCTGAAACTTAGCACAGAAGCAGTGTCCCTGGTACAAGAGGCATTGGGATATATTTCTTCAAATTTCAGATTAGAAATAACTATTCTCTGCTGCACTAGCAACAGCACCAAAACTAGTTAAATGTTGCCCGATTTAAATGCTTCACAGATTAAACTAATCAGTGTAGCAGTACCATGAAGCAATCCTGTACTTGTGTGAATATAAAAAATTGGTCTTAAGTCAGCTATTTCTTAGACTAAAATGCGAGTTTGTGTCCTAATTCAATACCTCAATCCACACTCTTTTTTGTTTCAACCCTTCAAAATGAAATTTTGTGGCTAGTATTGAAAGCTGCCCATCAAAATACCACATAATAGTGTTTCGGTTAGGATAGATTTTGGGTTTAGAATAAGATATATAGAGAGATTGTGACTGTTTCACAAAATTCTGTTCAAAATGGGAAGAAAAAGTACACAGAAAAGCATGCTGCAGAATAAAAACCTGGCCACCCTCTGTGAGGAACTTGTAGATTTGCACATGGATGTTACCCTGTTGGACCACTGGCAAGCTGGTTTGGGGATCTTGCAGGCTTGTTTCCTTTAGGAAAGAAATCAAGAGTGTGTGAGTCAAGTATGAACTCTGGTACCATTCCTTTTTCATTCTGAAAGATTTTTTCCAGGAACCCAACATAAGCAGACATCAGGAAGCACTTTCTTTGCCCAGACACCTCCCAGCCAGTCTTTCCAATTAATGCTATGCTCAGATATTTGGGCTGTAGTTGGATTTTTATAGCTGAGGCAATCACAGCTCAAGCTAATGCCGAAAGATTCAGTTCTCTCCATCTTTCTATTGCCATTAATTGCATCCTCCTATTCCTGACATTGCACTGTGTCTGATGCTTTTCTGACCTTATGGTTTGCTACATCAGGGCTAGATCACCAGAAGAAATATTGATACATTTCACAGAGCTTTGCAGAAAAGCAAAGGAAGTGCTTATGGCAAAGGAAGAAACAAGAGCACATAAATGAAAACAAAGAAGGAGAAAGGGAATAGACTGTCTTTTCAGAGGCAGCCGGTCATCTGACTGCCTGGCCTCAGACTGTGCACTCCACCCTGACTATCTGCTCCATCTCACTATGATGGCCATGACTGTTTCCTTTATAGGCTGGTGAGTTTTTTTCTTTTCTGTATAAACAACATCTTGCTCATCATGCTCTTGTTTTTGCATGCACAGACCAAGTATTCTAGTACTGCTCAAGCTTTGTCATGCACTCCTTGCCTTAGGCCATAACCCACATCTACTTCCTACCATCACTGTATGAAAGAGCATTTATTAAATCCTCTGGTACTGAGCCTGAAAGAAACAAACCCATTGTCTTTATCCAGGTCTGTGATTATCAACAGATTAAAGATTTGGCTGACAAAAACTGAGACTTGTAGGTAGACACACAAGACACCAAAGCAAATAGGAACTTCTTCAGAGGATGAATCAATCTTCATCCTCACTTTAGGTAGAAGGCACAAGGAAAGGAATCATCTGACATTCATTTTGTAATAATACTGGCTCATTTCTATGTTACTTGACTAAGAGTAACTCACATTTACAGGAATACATTAGAAAGTCAATTTTTCTTTTTTCCCCTAAAGTAATGGCACTCACATGCACAGCTCCTGGGCCTGATTCATTCCTGCATTACTTCAGCATTATTTCAGGAACTCCATTTATAGTGCAGCAGCTACGTGAACCAGGAGTCCTGTCTGTGACGCAAAAGTGTAGGATGGTCTTTTAAGTGGTTCATGATACAGAACTCAATTGCCCCAGTTCCCTATTTGATTCTCCTTTGTGGAGCCAACTCACTAGGCTGTGATGGCCCTGCACCTCCCAAAAGACCTGCTTCTTCTTCCCTTACACTGAGCAGCCAGAACGAAAGAGCATTTAGCTCCTCAGTTAATTCAGAAATCTCTAGTAATGTGAGAAATTCCCCTACTCAAGAATCCCTAGCTTCTTCAATCATTAGCGGGTATTATCAATTCTTATGCAGCCGATGGTGTGCAGTGTGTTTTCACATCCAAAAGAATGCCCAAGCATCTAATTTTGCCAATGGTTAAGCATTTGAGTAACTTTATTAACCAGGATTAGCTCACTAAACTCCGCAGTAAGATTTAGCAATCCAAGGATGTAGAATGGTAATTATGGAACATAGCAACAAGCACATCATTTAAGTCAAGTTGCACACTGTACCTGGCTGTGCAGGACTCAGGGAAAAAGGAAATTTTCTTTTGACCTCAGATAATTATTATGTGTTGTGGTGTGTTATTTTACTTCTGTTTTCCCTTTGTTAAATGGTTTGTTCCTATCTTAAAACCCCCTATTTGTAGTTGTGGTTGCCCCAATCCCCGCCTTTTCCCTATCAGTCAGCCCCAATCCCCTCCCATTTTCCCAGATTGTTCCCCATCCATCGCCCTAATCCACTCCCTTNTGTCAGTTAGGTTTATTATTAATATCACAATAATATCCCATAGCTGTAACCAGCTCCAATTAGATGAGGGACTGTATAAAGATACCAGTTCGATTAAATCCCTGCCAAAGGAAGCTTACATACGCTTTGAAATACACTCTCACACACACACATTAAAAAAAAAAGGAAACGTGTTAATTTTATTTCGCCATAATTGGGAGAGTCTTTTAAAACCTTAGTACTGTAATAACAAACGCTGCTTGAGTGTGATCTCTGCTGCTCTCGTGTAAAGCCATAAGAATGTCATTCATTTAGACTTCAAGAGAGGTTGAAATATTGCTGGCATAAAGTACAAACACTGTTAGAAGAATATTATTGAGGTTGCAATGTCAAGCACTTTGAATATTACAGAAGAATGTATAGACCTAGCTGCTACTTGAAACACTTCAACACATACAAAATTTAACAGTGAGCCTCAGAAACAACTATATTTTCTCATCTCTTGCCTTTCCAGCAACATCACCAAGGTACTCTGTTTTTTGTTGGTTGACATATGTTATCTTCTCTGCCTAACTCCAAAATTGTTCTTAGTTGACTGGCCCCATTAATATTTTGTTCAGGGAAAAGAGGGATGTAAAGAGTATTTATACTGCACAGTTCAGGGATGCTTGAGGTAGATGTGATGGGTACTGCTCAGCTACAGAAGTACAGTATATGTCTCCAATCAAACTACCAATTTTGGGACAGACTTACAGCACAGTCCTCCACTTCATGGACAGCATCACAAATCTCCTCCCTCCTCAGAGTGTGCTGTGCTGTCCCTGCTTGGCAGGCCTGGCAACTCTGCACGAAGCGCAGGCTCAGCTAAATTTTGTCGCTGCTAACTTATAAAGAAAGTTGCTCATAAAGATTCAATTCCTTGGCATGTTCAAACCACCATTTTCCAACAGCTCAAATCTTGGGTGAGAGGAGCTATTCAGGGGAGCAGCACCAGGCACATTCTCAACACGCCCCGCCAGATTTCGAGTGCCTTCCTCCAGGCATAGAAAGCTGAGGATGTTCAAGGAAACAGTAACAGATTTTGTTACATAGACAAAAAACAAGGGATTTTCTTCAGAAAAAAAAGGCCAAATATTCTAGGATGACATATTCAGCAGGATAATAATTTCTTTTCATCTTTTTAGACCAGCCTGAGGCATTTATATTCAAGTCCAAACAAAGTCTAGCAAAGCTGTAAACATCTGAGAAGTTTCTTTTAAGAATAATTGGTCCACATTAATAGTAGACATTTTCTATTATCTGCTCTGATGGCAATTTGCAAATATGAAAGCTATTTTCTTCACATACAGTAGCCTGTAAAATTTCACTGAATCAAAAAAAATTAAGTGAAGGATTGTAAAGGTGTGCAAAATCCTAATTTATTGTTCCTGATTTGTATTCAAGAAATCAGACACATTTAGTCTTTATTTATAGTTAAGGCATCCTGTACAGAATCCAAGTGTTACTCAATTCTTAATGCTTAAACAGAGTATCTGCTCAGTGCTGGGCTGAATTTCAGTCTAGATGAGAGATGCTGTGCTATGTTTCTTTACAAAGAGCCAGGATGGCCTAGAGACCTCCCAAACAAATTCATTTACTAGAAATACTGACACAGAAAATGCAATTTAGACCATTAATAACACAGGTTATCCTAATTTATCAAGCAAAACTTTTTTAAAAGTCTGTAAGTTAAACAAGGACATTGCCCTTTTGGGAAGATGGAAGATCTTATGAGAACTTTGCAAAACACTTGTGTCTCCGGCAAAATGAGCAGTGCTTCACAATGGTCTCCACATTATGGTGAACAGACCTCCCATGTAGCATCATTTTGTGTGCTGGTATCTACAGAGCTGGAACAGCTTAGGGATGGGAGAGTGCCAGCATTTCTGTGTGCTTCCTGCGTCCTGGGGATTGCAGCTGTGAAGGAGAGCAGGATGCACTTTCTGTTGCATCTCTCAAATATAGTCCTGAATGCAACTTCTGTCATTAAGAAATATTTCTTAAGCAGGCTGCATACCCCCCTTTTCCATCTGATAATCATCTCCTTGTGTTTGTGGTAAATCAACATCCTTCATCTTTGCCTTATGAGGAAAAGTTATGGCTGTGAGTACTTCAAAATTCCCTCAGTGCTTGCAGATCCCTATGATAACAAACAACAGAAAGCATTTAACACAGTTTTTTCCTTTCCTTACAGAGACAAGCACTTCGCTCAAAAGAGGGCAGCTCCCATACCATCCTTCTGTCTGTACTATCTGCTAAGTTACAGCACATGCTAATCTCTCAAATTTGGCAATGAAGAAAGGAGACACATGATGCTGCACTCTCCATTTCTAGCTGTTGCAGGGGCAGGAAAGGGCAGAGTTTGTCCTCATACACCATGAGAAAACACTGTGGGTAGCCCTTATTTCCTTTTGGCTACGAGGTGTTTTGAGCAAACTCAGAGACCTTTCTTGAATGCAGCATCTCACTGAAGTCCCAGAGTGTCCCATATGTGGGAACACAGTGGAGGGCAGCTGGCCCCATACTTGTATTCATGGAGTAACTGAGCAATGCTGAGCACGCACACCCAAGGTCTAGGGGGGCACCGAA
The DNA here is from genome assembly GCA_013397075.1 of Rhabdornis inornatus. Taxonomy (NCBI): domain Eukaryota; kingdom Metazoa; phylum Chordata; class Aves; order Passeriformes; family Rhabdornithidae; genus Rhabdornis; species Rhabdornis inornatus. Next base: position 182,471 of record VWZS01003636.1, read on the forward strand.
CCGAGCTTAGCAATTTGTTCCACCATCTTCACTCAGGCAAAGCTTTTGGTGATTTATAAGAGTGTGGAGAGAGGGCTTAAGCTGTATCTTTGTTTAAACATTCACATACAATAGTTTTTCCTGGAGCTGTGAATAAAGTGTCATCATGCTTCTCAACAGGGAGAAATTTTTGGAAAAGCTTTTCAGAGAGGGTGAAGAAATGTTATCCAGACACAATTGTTAAACTTGGCTTCAGTTTTGATAGCAGAGCTGCCTTTGTTGGACACATATTCTGTCTCGCCCCACTTTCCTCACCACTCCCCTCTCTTCAAATGAGGAGTCAGCGCCCTCTGACACTGGATAGGAAATAGTGCTTCCTCATGCCTGCCTTCTCTGTTGGCAGCAGCTACAGAGAGAACCTGGGGAAGCCATGTGGAACCAAATCTCTACAGACAGGGCACAGAGATGAGAAATAATATAATCTGCTAGGATGGCAAGAGGACAGCAGTAGTGTTTCCTTACTTTTGCCTCTGAAATATACCTTTCCTCATAACTGACTTGTCCATGAGACTCATTCTGTTTTTCTCTGTGAAAACAAAGAGGAACAGGCAGGCTTAAAGCTGGCAGAAAAATAAGTTGATTTAGGAAATATGAGGAAAGCAGCAAGAGTATAACAGAGAAGAGAGAGAGGGTAAGAATACAAAGGAGAAGTTGGAACTTAGAAAAAGACCTGTGGAAAATTAGAAGGCATAGGAGGAAGAGCAGTATTTAAAAAGCATAAGAAAGAATACAGAGAAAGAGAAAATTACAGCTACTACAGCAAAAAAACAGAGAGAGTTAAGACATTTTGAAGGGAGGCATAAAGCAGTTTGAAAGGGTGTGAATGGGAAAGAGAAAACGCAAGAAGGGGAACCAGCACAAAGAGTTGTGTGTTGCTGCTACACAGAAAATGAAAATCAAAGTGTGCACACAAACACAATTGGAAACCTTAGCCTTATCAGAGCAAATGAGACAGGATGCCACAGGACACAATATCATCCTTTGTATGAAAGGTAGATGGGTTGTGTGAGAAAGCTCTGATCACTCCTAAGAGTAAAGTTTCCCTTCCTAGTATCTCCACAGCTTCTGAAGGATTTCCTTACCTCACATTACTACATTATAATATGAAGAATCAGGTTGTGATTTTGCTAGCTGCAAAGGGCAGACATTTCTCCTCTTTTCCCCTAATACACACCAGGCCTGTCCCTACAGGCACAAAGGATTTATTCTTCCCTTCACAAATTACTTTACCAGCTGAGGAACTGTAATAGCTGCCAAACCCCTCAGAAGCCTGAGACCTCTGCCCCATCCCAGCAAGGACTGAAATGAGGCAGGAGACAGAGGAAGCAAATTATTTTGAAGCAAGTGCTGGAGAGGGGACAGATGTAGTAACCAGGACAGACACTGCAGAAGCAAGCAGAACCCAGGCTGAGAAAAGCTGGCAAGTGCTGATGTAGGATGAGCCATTCCCTGCACCGTGCTTGGACAGAGTTATTTGGGAACCGCTGTGGGGAGGATGAACATTGCTGGTGAGAGCCCTCACCACTTCTCCCCCAAACCCCTTGTAATTCAGAGCCAGCCTATGACTGTGAACACTCCCAGCAAAATCTGACATTGAACCAGGTTTTGTGTTGGCTCCACTTGTAATTTGAGGTTGCCTGTGACCAAAATTGTTGTCATGCAGTCTGGTTCAAGTTCAGCCAAGGGTATGAAACAGCCCTGGTTCAGGCCTTGCTCAAGGAAGAATCTGGAACAAGTTTTCAGCCTGACTCTGCTGTCTGTGTGTGTGTGTGTCTGTGAGCAAAGCTACTCTTCTGTGCTTGCCGCAAAAAATGATGAATTGCAGAAGTACCCATTTGGTGTTAGTCATTCGGTGCAGCAGGAAGGAAGCAGGAAGCCCTTGTGAGCATTAACTTTTCAAAGCAGTTTGCAAAAAAAGCCAAGGCTGTCCTCCCCTGGGCTACACAGCCACATACTATTCTTTACCTCCTCACCTTAAGGGGCACCTAGTCACAGCTAACATTCGCAACTCCTTCAGCCGGAAATATTTGCCCAGTGCAAACAGCTGAGGCATTTGGTGTCAGCCCTTTCTCTGTGCAAGGCGTTTTAAAAGGGGGGAGGGAAGAGGAGCCCTACACTTGCCAAACGGGAGAGGCCTGATTGCGCTCAACAGGTTCAGTTCACGCTGTGACCCTGCTCGGCTTCCTGCTATTCAGATGTGTTACTTCCCCTTTGTGGTAATGGCCTGTGGCAGCCGGCCAGAAAACACTATTAATTTCAGAAGTGGCCTGACAACAAACCCATAGCAAAACGAGAGGAAGTGGCGGGGAGGCCATCTGTTAACTTCAGCAGAACAGTAGGGACACAGCTATGTAGGTTCTACAAGGAAAGCAGATTAATAATCCACAAAGAGGAAACTGGCTAAAATTATCCACAGACCATATTAAAAAAAAAAAAAAAANAAAAAAAAAAAAAAAAAAAAAAAAACAACAAAAAAAAAAAAAAAAACAAACAAGGGAGTCACTTGAGCTGCAGCTGGACAGGAAATTGCTAGAGCTGCTTGCAAATCTCCACTTTGAACAGAACAGCATAGGGAATGCCAAGAGCGGAAACCGTTCAAAACTGGATTAGCACAAGCCAAGTTTAACTGCAACCCACTTCTACTTTCACAGTTTATGCACTCAATCTAGGCCACTACTGCATGAGACACTGACTCACTTTTTTCCCATGTTTTGTTTGCATTTCATTTCACACACTTGCAGTTTCTAAAATTACTTCAAGTGTGGTTTGGCTGCCAGGAGTTCTGCAGTACCTCAGCCGACAGCCCCAGCCCCTCACTGTGGTACTGCACACAGATTTTGGCACCACCCTGCCTTGGGCCAGTTATCATCAGGAAGGATGTTAATGAATATAAGTTGCAGCAGGAAGTTTTGCAATTGCTGTAATCCCCCTTTTTCCTTCTGCAGAGACAGAACTGCTTGAAGGGTCCAAAGAGGAAATTAGGTGACTAAGGGCATATAGAGAGTTTTCCATCTTGCCTTCTTTAAGTTGCAAGGTGGCTGAATGGCAGCAGAAAAATCATTTACAGGCTGCAGACTGTTGGTGGATCTCTGTGAAATAAGCTCCTGCCAGACAGCTAAGCAGAGCATGAACCATCTCCTGGCATCTGTAATAGAGTGACCAAAATTCATAGACAAAGCCAGAAAACAGCAGCTCCTTACTCTTAATAATAAAAGAAAAAATAATAATGAGGAAAAAATATTATGTCCCAGAGTCAGGTACTTCCCTAGTATAGCAAAGAGATGCTGGCATATTTTATAATTAACCTAAAGGCCTTCAAAAGTGTTCCCTTCACCAATGCAAGATGAGAATTTAGCACATTCACTGTTTATTCATTTAGGCACCAGTGGACCAAAGGGGAAATCAAGGTTTTATTGTCTTAGGGGATGTACAAGAGCTATTGAGAGCAATTATTGCCTTTAAACATAACCATATGGGTATGTGCAATTAACCACAACCACACAGAGGGGAAAGGGGGAATAAACCAGCCATCTCTCCATAGCCAAAAATAGTTATTTATTTATTAATAATTTAAGGATTTACATTCTTATAATAAATTCCATTTTAAAACTTTTACACTGTGGATTAGACTCTCCCTTATTGGCAACCATGTGCAGGTTCACTGTGCGTACACACAGGTACAAATGCTTGCACATACTTCCAGTTTTATACAAAAAAAAAGACGCAAAATATTGCATTTGAGGTGAAGCTCCCTGAAGAATTTGTACAGAGGTAATGCACTGTTTAGCACATCTGAAAGTTTTAAAAAGTGATCAAAAACCTTTTGCATTCAAAGACAAACCTCCTCCCAGGTGATCTATTTACAAAAGGTAAGGCAAAAAAATTAATTTAATTTAAATATATATATATGTGTATATATATATCATATGGAACCTACATCAAAAGCATGAGGAAAAAAAATCACCACAAGGAAAAGAAAGATATATGAAAGAAGAGACTATTTGCTCACAAAACATGATCTGCAAACTTCTCATCATTGCCACTTCTTCCTCATGGAAAGCTTGCTTCAATAAAATTCGGCATGCTGCAAATATATTCTTTGCAATTAAAACAAACAAACAAAGCAGAATTCATGAAAAGAACAAAAACACGGGTGTCCCTTGGATTGATTTCTTGAGTACATGTGAATTAAGAAAAAAAATGCAAATAAATTTAAGGTTAAATATTTACATTGATCAAGTAGAATACTACCAAGCTCCTAGCAAACAAGTACTCCAAATACACTAAGCTGAAATCTCTTTTCTTTGGCTCCTCTAAATTAAAATAAACAAACAAAAATACCAGTCTTCACTGAAGACAAAGATGCATGTCATAGATCTGAGAGCAGAGGGCAGAAGGACAGTTCCAGCCTCTGGAGAACACGTGCCCAGCCTGTCCAGCCTCACCCGACCACACGGAAAGTCCTCGGACCCCAGCTACTGCCCAAGCAGGGATGAAGGTACTGCCCATGTGCTGCCTGGTCACCAGGGTCCTGCCCAGAGAGCTCGCCATGTCCCCTCCCTTTGCAATAGCCAATTCCATACTGTGTAACCTTTCGTTTCCTGCACTGGCAGCTGCTTTTTAATAGCAGAGGCCAGAAAAAGAAAAAGCTGCATTTCTTTATCACTGCCTAAGAGAAACCATTGAGGAGTGATACCATGAAATGGACAGGAGAAGGGAGGTGGTGGGAGCTCACGTGGACTGCAAGGAATCCACCTGGAAGACGTTCTGGTTGGAAGGGGTGGTGAAGTAGAGCTGCTGGTTTGGTACTCGATTGTCACAGGGGCTGCTCAGTCCCAGAGTCCGCTCAAAGTCCAGCAGCTGACCCATGAAGTTGAAGTTGGGTGAAATGTTGGACTTCTTCATCTTGACAATATCATAGGCATCATTCATGGACAAGTTCAGCTTCTGCATGAGGTAGGCCACCGTCACTGTGACCGAGCGGCTGATCCCTGCTAAGCAATGCACCAGGACGCCGCAGTTCTTCCCCCGTGCTTCATCTGTACAAAGAAGCAGAGAAGGACACATAAGACAGAGTTGGTAACTGATCTCTCAACACAAATGAGATTAGTATCAAGTAGGAAGAAAGTACAATTCTGATCCCAATGGCCAGCAGTGCAACTCAAGAGTTAACTTTAGCAGCTTGAAACCAGGACAAGAGAAGAATCCACTCCTCCTACTACCCAAGTCCAAGAGCTGAGAAAACTAAGAATGAGACAAAAGGATCAGGACACTGCTGCATGACACTGTTTTAAAAGTCAGTTTAAAAAGACAGGCTTTTGCCTGGAGATTTGCCTTTAAATTCTTACAGTCCCCTTGGCCCAGCATGGAAATCCTGCAATATGTCACTGAAAGGCTTTATACAGACCAGCAGACTGCAAAGGTCTATTAAATTATTCTCCAACTGTTGTGCGGCTAACAATGGAGGTATTCAGGCATTTTAAAAGAATGAGGGAAGTCACAGGGGACAGCCCATTAGGAGGAACAGGATGTCAACATTGGTTGAAAATGGGTTCCTTTGTAATAGGAAATGCATTACAATGCCTGGAGATTAGTTTCTTTGTGGCTTCTAGCCCACATTTCTTCCTGCTAGGCTCAGATTACCTACATTCTCCACTATTACCGGTATCATTCAACCGGATTACTGCACAGCTTCCCAACAGATAATGTAATGCCCACCCCACCGGACCCCATGGGGCAATTTGAGTCCTCCCCAAAACGAAGGAGAGTGCAGATTTTAATCAGAACTCCTTGAGCCCAAGGGTACAGATTTCCAGAACTTTACGGGTAATGTCTGAGGGCCGGATGACCTAGGCACCGAGCCCGAGAGGTATATCATTATTACCAAGAGATTTAATTTAAACTCTGGCTATATATTAGCCAGGGACACCGCTTATTCATAACTTGTATCTAAAAGCTGAAGTTAGATTCTCAGATCGTTTCTTTTTATTATACTGCTCTTCGGTAACTTCAAGGAAAAAAGGGGGAAAAAAAAAACAACAAAAGCAAACAACCCCCAAACCAACATCATCAACAAAAAATAGCCAAATAAGATATCGACCCCAGGCTCATTTGCCCCCCACTCGCTAGGAAGTTATTTAAGATCCCCCAAAATGCGCAGGGCTCAGTCCCCAGCTCCAACACAAATGACTCGAGGAGGAATTTCACTGCCAGACAAACCAGGTATGTCCGTGCAACCCGGCAAAGGTCGCTTACAATTCACCGGGACTTCTCAACAACCCCCCCAACAGCCCCTCAACTTAAGCCGGCTTTAAAATCAGAAGAGGGCATGCTCCAGAGACGGCCACAAATGCTGCCACCGCTTCTCGCCCGAAATTCACAAATGCTGCAAAAGATACCGAATTCTCCCTCTCGACGTGTAGCTGTTAGCAAGTAACCGGGTCTTACCTATAAAAGAGATGGCCTCAGGAAAAAACTGAGACAGATTTTGGCTCCAGTGGTCTGAGATAGGGATCTGTTTGTACTTGAATTCACCGGCGTTCTCAAAGAGATTAGGCAGGTTAGGAGTAACATTCAAAATGTATTTAATGCCAAACTCTTCTAAAACGTCCAAATTAGTGGAGTCCTTGGCACAGCCTAAGTAGAGGTAGGGTAAAATTTCCACCGGAAAGGAAGGCTGGTTGTTGGAGAGAGGGCTGCCATCGGAGTCGGTGGCACTGTTGGGGTCTCTGTCAATGTCAGATTCAACGTCGGATGATGAATCGGAGCTGATGCGGAGGCCTCCCAAACCCAGGACTGGCAAAGGAGGAGAACTGCTGCTACACGAACTGTCTAGGTTAGTTTCACAGTGCAAGGCGAACTCGGCCTGGAACTTGCTAAAACCACCTGGAGAGAAAAGCAAAGAGGAGAAAATGCAACCTGATATAAGATGGCATGTCGACTTACTTCCCTGGTACAGCCCTGCCTTCAAAGGAGCGCCTGTTTTGCACGCTCTCGAGCTCCGGGAAAAAGAAGGAAAAAAATGTCACACTCTCAACGCAGACAGACTAACTTAAAGGAAGGGTTAAAAAAATCGTCCGCTGCGGTGGAGGGCTCAGCACACTCAAGATTAAAGCTCTGTACCGCTTTGCCCTGCGGGGACGGCTGGAGAGGTGTCTCGGCGGCAATTCCTTCTGCCAGGCTCATGCCGGAATCCCCGTTAGCCCTGTCCTCCACACGCTGCCATAGTGATTTTAGACATCAAGGTTTCTTTAAATAATACGAGGATAAGGGGGGGCCGGGAGGGGGGGAAAGATGTTAAGTGGGGGAAAAGCCCCCTAGTCAGGTCGGTGCTCTCCTGGCGCATCAATCCACTGCCCAGGGAGCGCTGCAGAATGCATCGCCCCCTCCCTCTCATCCGGGCAGAGATCCGCGGGGCTCGGCTCCCCGTTCCCCACAGCCCCGGGCCCCAGGCAGCGATCTCTACCCCAGCCCTAGGCGTCCCTTCTCACCTTCCAAATAAAATGCCTTGCAACCTTCGTCTTTGAGGCGCTTGAGGAGCAGCCCCAGCACGGACTCGCCGCCTGTGTTCTCATTCCAGTCGCGGCTGTGCTCGTCGTACAGCACTACGGTGTCGGTGCCACAGCGGCGGGCGAAGCGCTCCCGGTCCTCCTCGCTGCTGGCGACGAGGGACCGCAGGGGCAGGTTGCCCTTCTGCAGCCGCCGCAGCATGATGCCGGGGATGGCCACATTGATGGCCGACTCGATGTGGGACGACTCGTACAACTCCTGCGGCCGACAGTCCATCAGCAGTAGCCGGTCGTTGCCCATCTCCAGCTGCTCGTTCAGCCACGCCACGGATTTACTAATCGCCATTTCCGACGCGAAAGGGACGGGTCTGAACGTATCTAGCATGAGGAAGGACGGGGGGAGCGGAGCGTGCTCTGGAAGCGCCCCTCTCTCTCACAGAGGCATGCGGCTGGCTCGGCGGGCGGGCTGCACCCCTCTAACTCCGCACAACTTATCTCCCGCCTCCCCTGGAAAATGAATCACGCAGCCCCCCCGCGCCGCTTCCCCCGCGCCGGGCGGCGGTGGAGTCACGGGGAGGGAGAAGCAGCCGGGGCCCCGGCGTGTGTGTGAGTGCGCGTGTGTGTGTGCCTGCGTGCGCGCAGCCAGCCTGCCCTGTCTCCTCTTTTCTCTGTCAATGAATCCCTGAATGAACCTGTCTAATCGCCGCTGCAGCCCGAGCCCTTGGGCTTTTCCTCCGCCACGAGTGAATGAAATCCAATTAGCGTGCCGCCGAGCGGGGCTCCCCGGCTCAGCATGGAAGCGCTGCGGCGGTGGCGGAGCCCCTTTCCTTGCGCTCCCCTCCTTCGCCGTGCCGGCCCGCAGCCCCTCGGCCGCAGCCCGGCGGCTCCTCAATGGATACAACCGCGGCTCCGCTCAATGGATACATTCTCCGGCGCAGCCAATGGGGGCGCGCGGAAGGGGCTGTTGCCGCGGCGACGGGCCGGCTGGAACAGGTTGTGTTGATGAATCGTTAATGAGTTTGTCATTCACAAAAACGGAAAGGAATTTCCGCTCCGGATAAGCCGAGTGCAAACAAGCGGCAGCCGCGGCGCGGCGGGCGGGGGCGGCGGGGGCAGGTGAGGGGGCGCGGCCCGGCGCTCCCCCCTTCCCTCCGACAGCACCGGCACCAGCCGCGGGGCGGCTGTCGCAGCCGGCGGAACAAATGGCACTTTTTCTTTTCTCTCCCTCCCTCCATATTTTCGCTCCCTAAGTCATACCCCACGGGGGCCGGCTGTGTTC
>VWZS01003636.1:191462-347683 GCA_013397075.1 Rhabdornis inornatus
CGCAGCGCGGCGGGGCAGCCGCCCCCGCCGCAGGAGCAGCCCGCGGGCGCTCCTGCTGCATCCCGGGCGGGCCACCCCACAAACGTGAGCAGGGAAAGTGACCCGGCCGGCTCCTCCAGGTGATTGAACCACGCTCGCCCGGCCCCGGCGTGAGTCCGCCGCCGGCAACTAGNCGCACTGGCGGCCCCGGCCGCCGCACCGGCTCCTCCTGCGGGTGGGGCCCCGCCGCCGCCGTCCTGCTCTTCCCCCCGGCCCGGCCGGGCGGAAGGGAACCGCAGTCCCCGCCGCACCGGGAGGCGGAGGGGAGGGCTGGGCTGCGGTGCCCGTCGGAGCGGCGCCGGGCGAGCAGGGCCCGGGGGCGACCTGAGGCCGCCGCGGGGCCGGAGGCTGGGCCAGGAGCGGTGGCTCCAAGGTGCGGGCTCGTACATGGGTAAGGGAAATGCGAGGAGCGACAATAAATCAGGAGAAGCCTGGCCTAAATGCTAATCCTGCCACCAACATCTGCTTGGAGGTAAAATTGTTCAGGAGAGGCTAATCTCTCTTCCACTGCTACTGCGCTTCAGGGCTCACTGGTTTTAACCCCCGATGAAGGAGGTTCTTTAGGTAGTGAGTGGCTGGAGAGTGTGACCCTGGGAACAGATAGTGACATGGGCAGTCCTGTGTGTTCCGCACAGAAAACATCCGTGATGTTAATTAAAGTTGGCATATCAGTCGCTGCAGTTTCAAGCAAGGCTGACACCCCAGATGGCATTAACGACATCCTCCCCAGCAGGGATTTTGAGAGGATTCCTTCTTGCTACCTTTTTGAGAAGCTTGAAAGTGGGACTGAAGTGTTACACAAACCTTGCCCAGCCCCTTATCTGGGAGTTTTCCTTGAGCTGATGTTCCACTCACTGGGCGCACCACACATCCTGTCCCGTGGCTCAGTGCGGGCAGCTTGTCCAGCCCACCTTGCCCTCTATGCACCTGTCCTCTCGTTAAAGACTTTCCAGACTGTTCTTACCAGGTGCTTCGCTTGCTGCTTCGCTCTCTATGTTCTCTATGCTGTTTAAATGTCCAGAGCAGTGGCAGATCAAACTAGAAAGTAGGCACCTTTATTTTATTTATTTGAGCATTTTTTTTGGGTTGGATACCTGCCTAGTAGTATAACAATACAATTACAATAAATAATTATAGCATTTAAATATCTTTTTATCATTAGTACTCTCCATTTTGATGGAAATACTGTGAACGTTAAAGGGTAAGTGTATGAAGGCACTAAGATGTTAGATGAAGCATGTTCCAGAGAGTTGAATTTCCGAAGCGGAGCTGGAGACAGACTTGTAATGGTGGTAGCTATAGCCTGCTCACTGCATGGCAGCAGTCTGAGGGTGGCATTTGGTAAGCTGGACCCAGGCAGGAGATTTTGCACTGCAGCAGAGTTAAACCAGTCAAATACAAATAGCACCCTTTGAATTTGTAGTAGTACCTCCCTCAAGACACACCAGCTGAAGAATTCTAAAGCAGAATGAGAACTACGTGCCACCTTGTTGTCTTCCTGTTTGCATGCATGTATGCACTCTCTTTTCCTCTTTCTGTCTGAACCGCTCTGTCCTGTCAGTCACTGACAAGTGCTGGAGCAGATTCAGTTAACCATGCTGCCATCTGATGCTTTGTCAGAGACCAGATGTACAACCCAAGCTTCACCAGGTGATCATTTATCCTTCAGCTTCCATAAGTTTTAGTAGTACCTGAGCAGTGAGAAGATTCCTGTCAAACCTGATCCCTTCATTCACCCAGCCTCTGGCAGTTAGGTTTTCAACTCAGAAATGTTTATTTTTCAATGGGGATGATCATGTGTTTATTTAGTTTGGTTTGGTTTTTTACTTTCTTGTCTGCAAATAAGACTTCTTCAGTCCAGCTCAAAGCTTATTAATATCAAATAGCCTGTTTTGCTGGCTTTTGGACCACTTTGGTCATTTGTAGCATGTGTTAGAAGGCTTCAGAGATCCCCATGAGGGCTTATGACCTGAGCTTGTCTTGGCCAGATAGGTAGAGACAGAGGACAAGAGCGTCACATGGATGACAATTAAATTTTAGTGTTGCTTTGCCCAATTCCTTCATATCTCTCCCCGTAATAGAAGCCCTGGCCCTGAATTAGACGGACAGGCTATCTACATAGTGTAATGAGAGAGAGAAGTACCAAAAAGCCAGGTATCTATGACATTTTGAAACCAGGCCAATTGGGTCACTCTGAGACACTTCACAGTCTGGAATACTAAGGCAGCGATGTAGAGGCATCCTCAGAAGACTAAGTACTGATGTAGAAGCTTCTTCTTGCATTAGACATCAGGGATGAAAATTTTTTAATATAAGTGCTTTCTTCTTCTAAAGATACAGCTTCATGTCTCTCTTCTACTTAATTGAAGCAGAATTTGATAGGAGTCTTTCTGTGAGAAGATCAGGCATTAAATATATAGGAAAGGGTTTTCTACTTCTTTGGTCACTCTTTTCCCATGTTCCATCAATCAATATTTACAAGAGCAGGGACTCCAGCCTTCATTTTCCATGTCCCACTCATGATCTGAATCAAAATGGCAGAGACACCTTCTGTAACTGCACTGTTTAATTTCAGGCAAGCAAAGAACACCCTGAGATTGCCTGCTGGAGAAGGCCAAGAAGCATAACACATGCTGGCATCAGGATTTTGGGTGAGATGCCAACTCAACTCAACTCTGGAAGTGCAAGAGCTTGGAAAATGTAGTGAAGACAGGTTTCTCCACTGACAGGTCATACTTGGGCATGAATTTTGAGGATCGTGACTATCAGCTTAGACAACCAGCAAACGCCTGTGATTCAGCTAAAAAGTCATTCAGATTTAAAATGCTGGAAGTTAGAGGTTCACATTTTACCTACTTATTTCCTCTCATTTATCACTTTCAGAAGGTCTTCAGAGAGGAAAAACTGCACTCTGGAACTTCTCGGTTCCCTTTGCTGTCTCTAAATTGTGCCTGGTGGAACCAGCCTGTTACTTTTATATGCTTACCTTGCAGTCTGTGATTCGCACCTTCAGGTTTATCTCTAAGTCCTTTATACAGTTCCTTTTAGTTTCAGTAAAAGTGAAAAAGTCAATGTATGTTTGTGTTGGTTTCTGTGAATGACCTATTTGAAAATAGAAAGACACAAATCATCCTAGACCAAATTGTCCATAGAGTATCATTGGTGTGAGAGTGGTTAGTGCAATGTATCTCAAAGGGAGAACAAACATGTCCTATATAGCATTTTATTTGTTTTATGTAAAGTACAAACAATTTATGGAAATGACATTTAGCTGGTTATTCAATGTCCAATTGTTCACATCTAAAATAATTCCTGAAGTTGAAGAAATAAAACACTTGAATGACTCCATTTAGGAAATCCTTTGACTCAAGTGCTTTCCTTGAAACAGCAAATAGTTGGATGACTTCAAGCACATATTTAATTGTGCCTCGTAATAAATTAATGTAATTAGCAATTACTTAGGAATGATGCTTTAAAATACTTAACAGCTACCACAGAAATGCATCTATTTAAGAGATTTTGTTTTCTTTTGACTCCTTGTGGTATAAACAAGGTTCCCTTCTGAATGCAGTTCCTTAGGGTGCAAAGGTGAGGAGTTTTGTTTGACAGCAGATTGCTACTGGCTGTCGGATTCTCTTCTTAGAGGATAAAACTAAGCTTGTAGGAGGGCAGTGCGAGGCACACATTTAACAAGGCTCACAGTGTATTAGCCAAGCACAGAGGCAAGTGCTCTAATAATTTTTTTCTTCTTTTTTTCCTTCCCACCACATGCTTCCATTGCTAGTGACACTTTTGGTGGCACTGACCTGTGTATCACTTCACAGTGTTTTACAATCTTCTGGCAACAGAAACATAGCACAGGTGGGCAGCTGTCTCTTAAAAATAATAAGCATGAAGAGAACAGAAGGCTACGTGTCTGCACACTTTTCTTATAATTACATGTTAATTTGATAGCTTTCAAATAAAAAATGGATTGTGTAATAGAGGTGAAAAGCAGAAACAGACTAAATTTTTAAAGTGGTGATTTTAAATTTTTTTAATTATAAAAGTGTGATTGCATGAAAATACAGATACACCATTCTATATGGTGGCAGTGATTAAATTAATAAATTTGCTTACTGATTGGAATGTAGATTTATATGCTTCTGTTACCTTAGCTAAGGAATAGAACAATTCCTATGTAAAGCTCCTGATCCATGATGCAGCAATATCATGCTATTTGTATACAGGCAACAATGTGCTTATATTATTTCTTTGCCAATATCAGAGAGTTCAGTAGTGTCCAGAGAGTGTTTTCATGTTGTGCAGGCTGGTGTTTCTCTCTGCTGTTGTCTGCTGTTCAGTGGCAGCCTGTATCACACTATACAGGGCACATACATCACACCAGATGAGGCTGCTGAGAAAACACTATAATCTCTTTATAATGCTGCCCATTTTGATTGAAGGGCTAACTAGGGACTAACATGTGGGCTTACCTGGGGAGGAATTAGTGCTGTCACTAAAGCATGTTCCTTCAATAGCACTGTCCCATTTTTGTCCCGTTCACTCATCCTACAAGAAAGCAAACCTGACAGCATCGAGGAAGCGTGGAAAGCAGCTCTCTCTTCCCAATGCTAAAGATTTCTTTTCCTCTGTGTTTGCAAAATCCCCTGCTACCAAATCTCTCTGTTGTGACCATGGGAATAAACCCTGCCCCTGGGATGACTGAAGGTTTGTTCTAGACCATTAAAAGAGTAAACAAGGGCTGCATTTGCACACTGCAGGGTAAATCAGCTGTGCAGAGAGCAGAGCAGGGACAGCAAATTATGTAAGAAAAAGATCTTCATGCTGGGACAGGCGTATTCGGGAAAAAAAGTGCTATGCAGCTATCTTATATTCTGTTTCCAAAGAGAGGCAATTAGTAGTTCAGCCAAGGCATGAGCAATTCAATTTCCGCTGTCTGTTTCTGTATGGCTACTGAAATGTGTCCTGGGGACCCCATGGAGCTGAGCAAACAGTTTGGCTCTGGGATGTCACAAGGGGAGACACATGGACAATTATGCATCCTGGCACCGGCAACTTCCATTTAGCACTTCTGCTTTACTTTTCACAGATGAAAAGTCCCTCATAGGGATTTCTTCCAGGACAGGCAGGACCTGCACCAAACCAGATACAAACACTGACAGAGGTAAGAGTTTCCTTATTACTGAGCCTGGAACTTTCCCTTGTGACTTGCTGCTGTCAAAAAAGGCTGGTAAAAGCTTGTTGAGGGGGAAGTGCCAAACTGCTGGCCAGACCCAGGCACTAAAATGTCCTACTCTGTTTAAAAAAACCAAAGGGCTCAAGTCACATGCTGAATTTGAAGCACCCGTGGTACTGTCTTCCAGGAGATGGAATGTGATATAAGTCACACAAACCTTTCTGGTTTAGTTTGCTACAAGTTGCACCTCAATTCCCCCAAAACAAACAAACAAACAAACCAGAATATAAAAATAAAGTTTTCAAACTACAGTGGCCTTAAGGGGTCAGTCACTACAACTCCTAAGTCCCACTGATTAGACAGGTTATTTCATTTGGAAGCTTGAGAGACTTTAGTTGGTTGGAGAGGGAAACCAGTAGAAAGAATTTGATGTAAATAAAACAAGAAAGGGGAAAGGGTAATACCCTAAATGTGGAGCAGTATTATAAATGTCTGGGGCAACATTGGGTTGTGTACATTACTAGAAAAGGATATATTGAGGGAATAGAGTCCTTTTGAAAGGCATACATCTCAAGGTAAGCCATAAATGGGTGTAGTAGTTCTTTGATTCAGTATTTAAGATCTTTGCAATATCAAATATACCTCAAAGGCTGGGTGTGTACAAGTGTAATCTCTGCAAATGTTGGCAAGACAGTTACTGTTGTCAAGTTTATTCTGGCTTTAGTATGCTTAGGTATTTATGAGGACTTAATAGCAGAACTGTCACATCCAAATACCAAGTCATCACTGGCTATGCCAGAGCAGAATGACATGATGATTACAGTACTGTTCATGGTCACAGTTTTTGTCACTTACTTGGTACATTGGTGTCACCAACATACCACAAAGGTAAATTATATTAAAATACTGCTTTCTCTGAGTAACTTTGTAGCAGAACCATAAAATAGAAACCAATTTCACAAAGTTTCCTATTCTGGCTAAACTGTGTTCATAGATCTCTATTCAAGGGTTTGCAAGATGTTGTAGAGACACCTACAGCCCTGTGCTTTCCAGTGGTACAGTGGAACCTCCCTGCTCTTTCTTAGAGGTTTTGTCTGGTAATCATTATAAATGTTGGTTGGTTATTTTCTTTTTGCTTCTAGTCCCAGTTTGCAGCAACCTGCTTCATTTCACGTGGCAGTCCAATCAGATCAGAGAAGGTAGGCATTTCTGGATCACAACAGAATTTGAATGGGAATAAGAAAAGTGCAGGAAGCAAGGACCAGCATTCAGTGGTTCCCTGCTCCTTTTCGAGTCAGCACCAGATTAGTGCCTTAGCACAGAGTTAGGATGAGCTGCACAGAGGGGAGCACTTTCCTTCAGACAAGAAGGTTTATGGCCAGCTGTAATAACTGGATTCAGAAAGATGAATGCTACGGAGCATGGAGGTTAAAACTAAGTGGGTCGTAGGTACAATTGCTTCTGTATTGTGTTTCAGCAAGGAGAATCCTGAAGACAGATGCATCTAATCCCACCCTTGCCCTTGTATGGGGCTCAGACAAGCCTTGGAGAGTAGGCACTGCCTGCAGTGCTGCCATTTTTGGCTGCTTCCTCTGTGATTGGTGGACAGGATCCTGAAGATATGGAGGGTTTTGGTTTTTTTCCCTGAGTGAAGTGTAACTTTATTTAATCAGGGAAATCACATTAGAATTATGCTATGGATGATGTATCCTAGATGGTTAGGTCTTCAATACGTAGAAGAACACTCAGTGAGTCAGCCCTGCAATTTTTGGTGGAGTAGGTCTATTCCGGTGTGTGGGTGTTCACAGAACAATTACGTAAGTGTCAGGGTAACGAGGAACTTTTGACATTTCTGGCAGCTTAACTGAGTTCTTTTCAGTCAAAAATACACTAATTGTTGTTCCCTTGCATTAAACACACATCATTGCCTTAACTGGATTTGGGAGGCTTTTTTTTTAAGCATCAGTTGTCAGGGCAAGATACTGGAGCAGTTTTATTCTTGAGAGGAGATTTTTCACAGTTACAGTGAGACAAACATGAGAACCATTAAATCATATAAGAGGGTGTGAAAGTTGGTATGCCATATGCCTGGAATTTACTATGTAAGGCTAATTACTGCCACTGAATGCAAGGGCCCATCAGCATTTTCATTATACCCACCCTCAACACCTTTTCTTTTTTTTTCTTTTTCTTTTTTTTTTTAATTATTTTTTTTTAATTTTTTGAGTTTTAATTTGCCAGGGTTTTTTGCCTACATAATTTTTTCTGATGGAGAATGAAAATGCAGCCTCCAAACTAACCCTTGAAGTATGTTATGTCCTGTATTCAAGGTGAGTAGGTTCAGTACCCCACTGAAGAATGGTGTATTGCACTGCAAAGGCAACTGCTTTTCTACACATATTGCAGAGCAAAAGAAGAACTGGTTTGTTTGCCAAGATCAATATCCCAAATTTCAATATACCATAGACAGGTCAGTGTCCAAATGATACTTTCAGAAAAGATTTCTCTCTGGAGATTAAATATGAAATAAACAAAAACTGGTAACTGTTTTCTTTCTCATTTAATCCAAACTGTGCCTTTGGTACTAAAACCCTGTAGTCCAACTAGTCAATGGATTTTTTTTTTTTTTTAATCTGGATAAATATGAAATATTTCAAATTATCATAACCGTGATATACTATGTCTTCTTCTACATGGAACAATTAATGAGCCAGATCACAGCTCTGGATGGTGGTGAGCATCCTGCT
Organism: Rhabdornis inornatus; assembly: GCA_013397075.1. Classification (NCBI taxonomy): domain Eukaryota; kingdom Metazoa; phylum Chordata; class Aves; order Passeriformes; family Rhabdornithidae; genus Rhabdornis; species Rhabdornis inornatus. Next base: position 199,428 of record VWZS01003636.1, read on the forward strand.
GACATGCCTGGACATCTAACAAAACAGCATTTGTCAGTGGATTTTGGACAGACAACTAATGGCTGCAGGATGTTTTTAATCTAAAAAAGTGCATTTCCTGAAGTCATTCAGAGCGAGGGTCTCTGTTACATGCTGTGTAGGGTCAGAGCAAGAACAACCTGCCAGCTGTGTTGGTGCTTGTCCACACAAGCACCAACTGTGTTAGCAACTCCTTACTCAGGCTAGAACTAGGTAAGGTGAGGATTCCACCAGTGACAGTATGTGGTGAGGAATCACCAAAGAACCTGGATTCTTCGGGCTCAAACCAATACAGTTTTGGCCAGGAATTTTTCTAATTAGTGAGGACAACTTCAGCCTAGACGTTCTGTCTTAATGATGTGTACATTATGTGAGGGTAATAATTGGATACAGGGGAGTGTGTATGTTCGGGGGATGTGTTGTTTACTACTTCTCTTTAAAATAGCAGAATCAAAGTTTGAATCTGAAGTTGCTGCAATCATCCCATTTGCTTCCCCAAAACTTAGAAAATTCTAGAGGTCTGCAGCATGAACTGATTGCCTTATATTGCTTGTAGTCTGGTAGACTGAAGGGATTCATTGTTCTAATGTGTGCAGGAGGAATTGCTTAAATCCAATGAGCAAAAACAAAGGAACTCTCAGTGCCTCATATTTCTTCTGCAGGATTTATGCAAAGAGGAACCAAGTCTTCTGCATTGAGAGCTTGAGATGAAAGTGCTCTTCACTTTAGCTCAGTGCCTTCAAGTGCCACCCCTGTTGATTCATGTAGTTACTCAGAGAAAACTGGAGGCATTCAAAGTTCTTACATTCAAACAGCTCTCTACACTCAGTGATAATATTAATGTATTTTAGATTCATAAACAGACTAATTATTTAAAAGCAATTGCTCCCACTCCTTTAAATTCATCAACAACACCTGATGCTTCTGCTATGACGGTGGACAAGAACTGTTAGAAACAGGAGAGCTCATCTACCCACATCACTCGGCTTCAGGGCGACTCAGAAATGTACCACAGGGATTTCCTTTGAACCATTTTGTTAGCTGGACTTCTGTATTTACTGAAAACCTACAGAAGTAAATGTAGTGATACTGCATTATTAGTTAGTAAAGCTAAGAGATACATTGTTATGGGAAAATACTGATTATTGCCTGTTAATCATCCCTCTCTACTGAGGACATACCATTTGATTAAATCGCTTTGAAGCAATTTATCTCTTCTGAGTAAGACTTTCAGTGGTGTTACTGCAGATTTTCAAACTGGGTTTTGCTGACATAGCAAGGCAAAAGCAGTGCCTGGAATAGGACTTAATGGTGGGTGTTGATCGTCTTTTTGCTTGCTCTTAAAAGCAAAGCCTGTATTGATTTTGCAACTGAGTCTGAGAAAAAAACATATTGTCTATTACTTTAGGAGGTAAATGAGGCCAAAATGGCAGAGAAATTAACCAAGGACTTTTTATTCTCAGAGTTTGGAATTGATCAGTTTTTCTGATCATCCATTAAGCTGGGTTCAGCACACTCCCTTTAGAAAGAAGGGGAAGATGAACTTCTGACCACAGAGACAGTTTTTCCCAGAGATGGGAAAAACAAGCCAGAAGGATCAGGTCCAGCTGTGGTAAGTTGAGGTCCAACCAGGCATTACAAGTAAGGCAAAGATGACCCCAAAACCTCCCCTATGCCAACAGCTGCCCTGTGGATTTGTACAGGTTCAGCCCCATGTACCTTGTCTCCTTGCCTCCCAAATTCCCACCTGACCTTCATAGTCAGGTCTCCAAAAACGTGACACTGCCACCATTCACTATGGATTGAAAAGTTTGCCTGTGAGCAATTCCCAGGCATCTGATGTATGTCCTACATGGCCTGTTGTGAGGCACAGTGATGGGAGGGCTGCATGTGCTGGCAAGCAGGGAGCAGCATTTGCCGAGATTGCTTTTGCCTAAGGCCACCCCTTAGAGCAGGAACATGTTTGGGAGCAGTCAGGAGACTTTCTGCTCACTTGGGTGGTGTTATGAATTGTGGCTGGGGACAAGGAGGAAGGAGCACAGTCTAGACAAAATGTGGCTGCCAAACCCGAGAGAACAGCTCCCCATGAAAAGTGCTGGCTCTGTTCTCTCTGAGAACAGGTTGCCCATCAGGTCAGGAACTCTTCTTACCTGCTTGGGGAGAAAATGCCTTAGCTGACATATTCTTGGATAGAGACTGTTTTCTTTAGCTCTGCAATTTGCCCAGCCAGGCCATTTGTTGAAACTCAAGGTGTCTGTTTTTGTTTCTGCTGCTGGGTGAGAGCAGCAGCAGAGACCACCCCACGCTTCTTCGTGGGCATGGTCATTTGGAGGAAGAAAGAAATGCTTCTTGAGAAGTGGCAGAGGGGACTGTTTTTCCTGACTCCTTTCCTCCACTCAGGTCCAAAGAAGAGTTTCTAGGAAGCAATTTATTGCTGTCAGTTTTGGGTTTTTTTGAGAAGACAAAGCACTTATAGGAGTCAACAGTCACTGTATACTTGGTAGAGAGAAGATAGGTGTTTCAGAAGATGGATATACCATTTCATTCATTCAAAATGAATTTCTAAGATTGGTATGTCAAAGATTTCCTCCAAAGGTTTCCTTAGCACAAGGTGCATGTTTTTCTGAAATTTCACATATGTTTTCAGGACTTTCATAAGAACATATGGGCTATATTTGCTATGAAGTGGCCCTTGGACCAGGATGAATTTTACCTTCCAAAAAATCAACTTCAGCTGAAGCAACTCAAAAACCATGTAAAAAAAAAGAAAGCCCTGCTGTCAGAGACATTTGTGAATGATGGAAAACCATCCATATGGCTAAACAGACTATCTGGGCTCTCCCACAAGTAGTCACTTAGAGGATGAAAGTAATATTCAGCCTGATCATCTGTTTTGTAACAGGATATTTATCTCAAGCTTTCAAGAATGTCATTATTATTGGGGGAGGAGGGGAATGGGCAGTAAAGCAGAATCTGTAATAGATTATCAATGTTGGGAAGCGAATAAGCTGGAGGGAAGGAAACCTGCCTGAACCCCATCATTCGCCAGCCCTGCTTTTACCCAGAAAGAGGGGCTGTAGGGCCATGATAATACAAGGGAAAGGAGAAGGAGGAAATGTTCTCACTGTGGTCAGTTAAGAGTTCAAGGAGACTAAGTGAGGTCTGAAAAATGGTAGGACCCTGAAAAGGAGGGGTAACACATTTAGTGTGTCTGAAGCAAGGACTGGTTAAAAAAGGGAATAGGGAGAAGTCTGTAAAATTTTGTCTGTAAGCACATCCTTGAAAGCTAATCCAGCTGCCCTGCAGGGAGGCTGGCAGTGCAGGAAGCTGAATCTTGGCTCAGGGACTCTGGTCCAGTTAAGCAAATGACACGGTTCTGACTGATCCTTGCAGAGAGTATGTCTCAGTGGCTGTGGCTGCCTAAAAACCACCTAATTTAAACTCCATTTCTGAACTAAGGAGCATGAAAATTGCAAAGCTTTTTGCTTCCAGTGGAGACTTCCAGGGGTAGTATTAATAGATTTGGTGAACTGTGCTTCATTGATTTAAAGCACCTGTGCTTCTGAAAGTCAGGATTTTATCAATTTTTTATCACTTACACAGGAAGCAGTGCTGGGCTTAATGTTATTTATCCAGCTGGACATATTGACTTTGACTTAGGAGATCAAAGCATTTTGGTTAGGGATTGTGTAACATCTTCCTATAAGAGCTGTCAGGGGTAAATTTACCAAAGCCTGAAACTGTGATTGATGATTGTTTTGCATGAGTGTTCAGCGTCAGGAAGCACACAATAAACCCTTTCTCTTAATGGAGGTACAGGCTGTGGCCTCTTTAAACATACATGTTTTGAAACACATTTCATCACCTCCTTGAACATAACAGTACACAAAACCCTGGAGGTGCACTTGAAGGTGAGCTGTCCCTCAGCTCCAAGGAGGTGACCTAAGATTCTTTTGTATAGTGCAAACCTGGAGCCAGTAAGGAGAGTAAGTTATTTGCCTTGGGTTTTTTTCTTTATTTTCTTGCCCTTTGCCATTGTAATAACAGCATTTTCCAATAGGTAAGAGGTTGGAAAGTGCTCCCTCAGGAGCTCAGAGATTCAGTCCAGTGCTCCCGTGAGTCCTCCTTGCAACACTGGCAGAGAGATCCAGCCCGTCCTTGAGGCTACATGAAAGAGACTTGACTTCTTGTCCCGGCTTAAGGTTACACATATCAGCTTCTGTGAACCAACTTCCCCCAACTATTTCTATCTGAGTGGTACTAAATACACTTGTTAAACAGTTTGACATCTTATATCACCAATTACTGAGGGTTTGTTCACATACTCTAGCTTTTAAAGGCAAGGCACTGTTCCCCTTCACTAGGGTAATGAGGAGAAACTGCAGAGAGAGGAGCTTAGCAAGGGATTCAAACTTAGCGGTACTATCTGCCTCCTAACAAAGGATACCTTCTACTGCTGGCTGTAAAGGGAAGCATGAACAGTAATCTCCCACCTCTGTCTCACATGAAGCCATGCAAAATATCTGTCCCAGCCTAAATGTACATGAAACAACAGTGGTCCCCTCACCACAAGAGGTGTTGTTAGCATGGATGTATTCTTTGAATAGTTGTCCTTAGTACAGTAGTAGGGGGCATGTACAGAATTAAAATAGATGAAATATGACAGATGGTTGCTTGAGTTTTTCTCTCAACATAAAATTAAAGCCCAATAAATAATATAGCATTATACTGGCCCTATTGCTGTCTATCAGTGGGTTTCAAAGCCATGCAGAGCTTTGATCAGTCTGAAAATTATTGCTGTTGCACAAGACAGTGTTGCTCTTTTTTTTTTCTCTAGGTGCTCAGACTGCATACTGGGCTCAAAAGATGGGCCAGCCCTACTATGGCCCAGCACATCCTCTGCTGTGCCCTGCAGGTCTGCTCCAGGGCTGAGCGTGGCTGCCAGGGCAGAGCGTGGCTGCCAGGGCCCTGCTGGCTGGCACTTAGCCGTGATTCAGGCACCTGCAGGCAGCTTGCTCCTGAGCAGCAAGGCATTCTGAGTGATGTTGAAGTTGCTGCTGCCAGTGTTTTGTCTGACACAGTCACAGCCTTTGTCCTGAGCGTGCCACATCCTATGCACAGCTGACCTGTGCTACTGCAGCACTCAGGGGTCTCCTGTCTTACAGAAGTAAATGTTCTCTGGGCTTTTCCTTTATTTTCCTTTTTGTTTTTAGCTACAAACAAACACTGAATGTTTTGAGTGTGGATCGCATGGCTCAAGGACTTAGGATGATTAAAAGCAGGAGACCTACAGAGACATCCAGAAATTATTGTTTTTAACAAGACAGGAACTTTGTCTGAAAACAGGATGACCTGCTGCAAAAGACGCCGACAAATCCCTGTAGAGCTTTAGAAAAAACAAGCAGGCGCCTGAGTGTGCTTTAAAAAAAAAAAAAAAAATCCTGCCTAGTAATAAAAAGGGATGTGAAGGTAAACAGGAAAAGAGCACTCCACACTGCGAGCAGCCCAGAGGAGGAGAGGCTGGGAAGAGCACTGATCTGAAAACCTGATATGGAAACTAAAGGGAAAGATTTCTTATTATTCCTCAGGACAAATTCCCTGTAAAAGCCTCGATGTAGCTTTGAGTGGCTCCTGCCCACTAGTTCCTGTGTGCCTTTGTTCTGGTACTACAGAGGGTGTGGGAGGGTAGCACATTCCCCGCAGGTTTTGTTGGCTGGATTCCGTGGCTTTAAAGAAGTGTCGGATCTGACTTGCTTGAAATACAAGCTTAAGAGACAGTTCTACTGCATAACTATATTTCCTGACAATGAAGTGACTGCAGTTCTGTGCACCTGTGCAGCTATACTGCAGTACAACTCACTTTTCTAATTTTAGTGTGAATCTCATGACATATGTTGTTTTCTGCTAAGCCCTAGCTCCTCAAGTTTTCATGACAGTCTCACTTTTCATGAATCTGAATCCAGTCTTTCTAGCCTTCATGTCTAAGAAAGAAAAATCTTGAAATCAAAGGCAGCGTAGCATAATGTGTAAAACAAAACCCCTATTATTGATGTGTTTTGAATGGTGATTTTTAAAATCAAATACTAATTTGACAAATTAGTATATTGGTATTTGGGCTTGATCACATTACCTCTTCTGCTTTTTTGGAAGAATTTTCAGACTCAAGTACTACAAGCTCAAGCAGGTTTTCCATTGGAACTGGCATACTGTCACCTATAGTGATAAAGGGGATGGGATCGGTATGCAGCAACAGGTATAGGCCCAGGTATACCAGAATCATAGGATGGGTTGAGTTGGAATCGACCTTAAATATAATCTAGTTCCAATATCCATGGGCAGAGATGACACCCACTAGATTAGGTTGCCCAGGGCACCATCCAACTTGGTCAACTTGCAGGGGTATCCACAATTTCTCTGGGCAACCTGTTCCAGTGCATCACCACCCATTGAGTAAAGAATTTCTTCCTCATATCTGATTTAAATCTCTGCTCTTTTAGTTTAAAGCTGTTTCCCCTGGTCCTATCACTATCTGTCTGTATAAAAAGTCACTTTGCCTCTTTTTTATAAGCCCCTAGTCACAATGAATGCCAAAATTCTTTGCAACAAGTTTCTGCTGCTCCAACATCCAATACTTCCTCAGAACTGAAATAACACCTTAATGGCCAAAGGGGAATTCAGCGGGACATAAAATACACTGACAGTAAAAGATTCATTTTTATCAAAGGTAGGCCCCAGACCTACCAAAATGCAGGTGAGTGGTTTGGCTGGTGGCCATGGTTTGGCTTCACATTGGGGCTGTTGGGATGGAAGTCACTCCTCTCTGAGCACCAGAGAGCTGGCAGAGTCAGCTCAGCCATGCTCCTACCATCACTGAAAAAGCACAGCTTTTCTCTTTCATTGGATCCTTTGGACAATAGAGCAGTTCAGACAAATGCCTGTGACCTTGCAGGCACTCATGGGAGCTACAGAGAGGCTTTTGGATCACCTGCCCTGGATGCAGTCCTAAATCCCCGGTGATGGATATCGGGTCCTCTGACACTCCGTTGTCTCCCAGCCCTGGCCTGGGAGTGCCTCCGTGTTCCTCTGCTCAAGGCTGCCTTCCAGAGAGGCTCCAGCCTTTCTGAGTGGCAGGGAGCAGGGAAGCAACACTTGTTTGTGAGCTTTTCTGATAATGGAAAATACATTAGTCTCCACCCTTTTCTGGGTATTGCTTTAAGGCAAACAAAGAGCAGCTTCTCCTCGCCCTGGAGCAGAAGAGGTGCAGAAGTGCTCAGTGCAGGGGCTGCCCTGAAGCTGGGCATCTCGGACTGGGGGCTGCCCTGCAGCTGGTCACAGGGGTGGCAGCTGTCCCTGCACATCTTCATCCCTGCAGCTGATGCCAAACACCTCCTGCTCTGCAGTTGTTTGGTTTCAATTCGCAGTTGGTTCACCTGCAGCATTTGGTTTTGTAGCAGCTTTCTCAGGCAGCCCGGTACCTTGGGCAGGGGTTTTCATCCACTCACTTTTTTATTATATAATGGACTCGTGTTTTTTCTTTGCTTTAGTATAAATGAAGGGTGGTTTGCTACTCTTAATGTATATAGCTGCCTGTAGATCAAAAACTTATTTGTAACCTGCAACCTCCAGCACTGCACTACTTGAAACTGAGTTACATAGTAAAAACTATGATCAGAGGAATTTCCAATTTCCAAGAAGTTAAATTAAAGCCAAACAAACTTTTATCTACTCAAAATGAATAGAAATACCAGCTGTTAGTCCACTGATTGCCTCATTATTTGATACTCATATGCATGCTCACAGGAACACAGCTATAGCAGCATGCTTCAGTTTGCCTCCTCTAACTTCCAAATTCACAATGAATACAGAATACAAAAACCTACTTCCAGGGTTTAGATAAGCATATCTGTGTAAGGATTTTGAGAATTTTATTCTTACAAGATATTCTTGTCCTCCTCAGACAAGTGGAGACATGATATCATTTGTATTGGCCTAAGAAAAAATAATTCTAAGTAGATATGATAGCATATCATGGTGACACATAGTGATTGCTTGATTTACAAATGATGGTAAAATAAGTGTGCAAGATACTGAACTACATCACTGGGGGGGGAAAAGTTCATTCTTTCTCCACAAGCAAGAGATACTTAAACTCTGCTCTGAAACGAATCCGAATTTAGTATGATATCCCAGGTTCCAAATTCAACTCACAAATTTCTAAAAGAGCACAGCAGAAGCAGCATCACTGAAGATCTAACATGGCAAAAGATCACTCATTTCTGTTAAAAAAAGTGAGTTCAGGGCAGCTACTTAGCTTTCTGCATTTTTTTTTTTCCATAGCTCTGTCCCAAGTAAGACCTACTGATGACTTCTGTTTGTCATTTTTTATTTGGAAAGTGGATGTTATGAGCTTTTTTTTCCCTGGTGTTTGCATCTGAGGACATTTTAGCTCTTGCAAATGAATGGTTCATCTCAGCCTCTTGGAAGGGAGTCGTAGGAGACTAATGCCATTAATGTAGGATAATTTTAGGCTATTCACTCTTTAATGGGCTACAAAGTAATTGGCTATTTTGGTGCTGCCCAGCAGGGTTTCTGGCTTGGCCCAGTGTTGCTCCCTCAGTGGCTGTCATGCCTGCGACCCACAAATGCTTGGAAGCACAGGCTTTCTTCACTGACCAAATAAAGCCATTCAAACCAGCCATTTTTCTGTAAAGAAAGCTCACTGTTTTGGGTAGTGAAAACACAGCCTGGTTGCAATGCCACCCTCTCCCCAAGGGGACAATGGCATTGCAAGAGCTGGCCAGGCAGCAGGAAGGTGGTGCTGGTCACAGAGAGGAGCAGCCCAATGCAGGCTCCATGCAGGGGACAGTGGTGGCTCCTACCTGAGCTGTCTGTGGGAAGACAACTGCTGGGGAGAAGACAGCAGGGAACAGAGCAACAGGGAAGCAGTCTGTCATTAAGGTTTGGAGAAAAAGGGGCTTTTGAGCAATAGGACAAGGCTGGCAGGGACCTCTGGAGACACCTCTGTCCTGTGCTCACAGCAGGGTCAGCCAGAGAAGGATGCCCAGAGCCAGACTCTGCACCTTTAGCTCTCAGTCTGAAATTGGAAGCCTTGAAGGAGAAGTTTGACATAGCACAGCTTATGCCAGACACGTGCTGAGAGGTTCTGAGCTATGTGGGATGATGCTCTAAAAAGACCATTTCAATGAAGTTCTTTTTATTTGTATTCCAATCAGTCACATATTATTTTTTTTCTTCTTGCTCCAGATATTGTTTTGCATTATCCTTGCCATATAGAAGAAAGGAATGGTGCTGTTCTGATCTGCTGCCATAAAAATATGAAATGTTGTTTATGCGGTCTTCAGGGTAGATTAAAACTGGGAATTCCCACTTTAAGGGGATTTTCAAAATGTTGAATTTTATTTTCCTTTTAATCTAGCAAGCTACAATAGTGTCAAGTTTTCCTAAAAATTAGAAGTCTCATCAGAAATGGATTTGTATGATATATGTCTTATTAGTCTTTATAAAAGCTGCTTCAAATTAAGATGTTAGCTGATGATTTCCTTTTATTATTTTAGATATTTCAATTTATAAAAGTCAAATTTTATTTCTTTGGTCATCTAGATGCTGAAAATATTCAGTGAGGAAAGTCTCAGGGACAGCATTAATGAACTGACTCTGAAGTCCTCCTGGACTTCTGGGAACAGAATATGACAAGAATACAAGTGCTTTTATCAAATCCAACACTGAAAGATGCTATTTAGCACAAGGAGTTAAAAAAGAAATTCTGTGTAGATGGGAGCTGTGGGTAAGCACCTCTCCAGTGACACGTATCATCTGTGCTATGGTTTAGTGGTGAACAGTGGTCCTGGGTTAATGGTTGGACTCAATGATCTTAGAGGTCTTTTCCAACCTCAATGATTCTATGATCAGCTGCACCTGAGCTGCCAGGTGTGGTGATGGAGGAGCCATTGCAAGGGTTACTATGCTGTCTGTTTGCATTTTAACATTATAAAATGGCATAAGGATTTCCTTTGCTGAAGGATTTCCTTTGCTACTCCTGGAAATGGGAATGATATAGGTTATACCTAATCCCACAGAGGGCTTAGGTGTCAGTGTCCTACCTTCCCAGTACTCTGGTTTCTGAAGAAATGGGGTGGCTGTGGTGGCAGTGAGCTAGTGGTCCCCAGGCAGGTTCTCTGCTCCAGCTAATAAATCATTTGGGAACTGGCCCAAAGCACAACCTAGTGAGCTGGCACTTCAGTGGCTTGAAGAAGGGCTGGCCTGGGTGTGTGGTTCATGGTCCAATGGAGCCACACTGGAGACAGCCTGAGTCTCTCTTTTCTGTCTCAGGAGGTGATACTCTCGTGTCCCAGCCAGCTCTGTGTGAGCTGATGAGTTTGGGCTTAGCCCCATGGGGACACAGCCATCCTACTTCTTGCCTCATCTCTGGCAGCAGTACAGGCATGGCTGTGTTGTGCTTCCTACAAGCCAGGAACCCTGGCTGCTTTAAGCCATCACCCCAATGGCACTGTTTGTCCCCCAGACAGCTCAGCAGCCTGGACACTGGGGTGGAAACAGATTTGAGACCAGCCCAATGACCAGGGTCATCATTATACCCCTGTAAGAGTTAGACAAATTAGTTTTTCTTACAGGGGCACTTTGAGTACAGGGGAGATTGGACTTTGCATCACTGCATTGACAGGCTGTGGCCTGTACTGTGGCAGCCCAGTCCCACACGGGGATGGATTCTTACCCTTCCCATCTTCATTTCTTAATCAGACAGAAGCAGAGATGCAAAGCAAAATACAAAATTATTTATTAGGGTATATTATACCTGTACTTAAAAACAGTGCAGCAAAAACTACAAATAGCATGGAACTTAATCCCCATGTGTTTTGGGTAAGATTTTATGGTAGCACAGGAACAGTTTCTGTTCTGCACATAGAGAGTGCATCATATGGCCTTTCATGGTATGAAATTCAGAGCATTTTCCAGGTTTGTTGGTAGCATAAATGGCAAGTTACTGTGGACTAGATGAAGTGATGCTGCCACAAGTGGGAAGCGATAGATGAGGAGGCAATGACAGCTCTTAGGGTGCAGATGGATGCACTCCACTGCAGCACAGGACAGTTGTATTTTGTTCAGTCCAAAATTGCTGGTAAGTCATCCAGAGTCACTGCTGAATGAAATAAAGCTGAACTGATTACTAACACTGAGTTTCTAGTTCTTTTCTCATAGTCTGAATCTGTACATCATAGCTCTAGGTTAAATCATATCTGTTAGGAATGAACATAAATTAAGTACAGAGCTCAGAAGTGCAGATGACTGGGGAATCATACGTTAATGAGATTAAAATTTCCTCCCAAATGCAAGCTGACTATTTAAAGAGGAGAATTTTCCTTGGGGAAAAGACCATTTCTGAGGGGTTTTTTCCATTGCTTTTCAGCATCATTTCAGAGCAGTCAAGTAAGCCAAACTATGAGGAACAGGGCAATATCATCTGTGAGTGATGCAAAAGCAGCTGGAGAAGGAGAGGAAGACAATCAAAGATTAGTTGCTGCAGCATTTTGGCAGGGTATTGAGCTATCCCAAAGACAACCAAGCAATGTTCAACTGGAGTTGAGAGCTGCTGCATGGGGGACAGGAAACGGGTGGATTCTCTTTCCCAAAAATGATCCTCTGGTAAAAGAGGACCAATAGCTATGAGGAGAAAAGAAGTAAAAGGACAAGTGAAGAAAATTCTTAGTAAGGGATAGAAAATGCCAGGCCTTTTTATGGACCACTGACCCCCTTGCCAAGCAGCTGTGTCCTACTGCAGAAGGATAATCCTGGACAGAGAACAGCCAGCCATGGAAGGCATTTCAAGAGCAGGTATATATGATGCCAGTACTTCATCTCCAGGTCTTGGTGGAGGAAAAGAAGCAGAGAGTCTCCTGATGGGTAGAAGCAGGCATAGATGGGATGTTCTTTCATCGTACTTTTTAATGGTATGGCACTTGGCCTGAACATGTTCATTTGTATTGCATTGCACCGTGTGTGAGTACTTAGCAGACAGCAGGTATCTGAAATCAATTAATAGAGATCAGGAGCAGAATGATCTAAACATGATCACAAATAAGCTTTAGCATTGCACTGCAGGACAGTAACTCCCACACTGAAGCAAAGAAGAGCAGTGTGGGCTGCTGGCTTCATGCACTGTGGCAAGGACCTACACACTGATGTTTATAAAACATCCTAAAGAGTGTCTGTGAATAGCACTGGGGTTCAGCAAGGCTGACTAGCTCTCCAACACATTGCATTTCAATTTTGGGAGTGAGGGACATGAACTGGGCTTGGTCCAACCAGCAGCAGTTCAAACCTTGTCAATTGTGCCAGGCTACACCCCTGTGAAGACTTAGCTTGAGCAAAGAACTGCACCGGGGCTACCACAGCCTGGGCAGCCTTTGCTGGTGGGACTTTCTGAAGGGAGTGGAAAAATACTAAGCTGGACAAGCAGGGTAAGCAAGGAGGGGAGATTGAAGACTATTCTGTAAAGAACCCAACAATGACAAAGTGTGTGGAAACAAGCTTCCTGAGAGCAAACTGTTGCACGTGAAATGCTGTGCTATGATAGGGAGTCAAAGAAGAAATTATTATTAACTTTGCAGGTGAATGACTAAAGTGCCAGCATGAGAAAATGAGCCCTTGGTTTGCCACAGAGGTGTTTGCTAAGCTTTCGTATGTTGAGCAACAGGAATGTAAAACCTCTTTCAGTGTGGTGACAAGAGGCATCAAAGAAGTAGGAGTACTCATCTGAATTAAAAATCAACTTTTGCTAGACTGGTGTTCCTGGCAGGTTACACCTGCTTCCCACCCCATGCCTTGCTGCCACTCTGTCTGGAGCAATGTGCTCTTAACAATAGCTGGTGGCTGGAAGGTACAGCGTGTGCTGCATGCTCATTTCCCCTTCCTCCCACCCTGATTGTTATTGCAGCAGTTGGGAGCAAGAAGGGCTCTTTAACACCATTAAGCTGTGAGAAACTGTGACAGTGAGGACCTGACTTCATGCAATATGAAGTTGAAGAAAAATATTTAAAGAGAGAAGATGCCTTCCTGTAAGTACTTTGTACTGTAAAGTGTATATATATACACAAATAATCACATGCACATGCATCCGGGAGGAGGTGTGTGTCCGTGGGGGGAAATCCTGCCTACACCACTCAGTGAACAAATTCCCACTGACCTTGGCAGAGCAAAGCTTTGGCAGCTCTCCGTGCATGTGGGACCTTGTGCAAGCGCTCAGGCGGGCAAACTGTGAGCACTTTACTCCCTTTGGTACTGGGGGATGGCACCTGGGCCATACTGGCAGTGCACTGAAATACTGGGGCAGGAGTGCCTGCCCTCAAACCAAGCTCCACTCTACATGGCCCTGCTGGCACAGCTTCCTGCCTCACATCTGGGCTGAGGCAGCTTTGCCTGTAACTCATGGGAGCTCTGCCAGGGAGTGACTTTGCCCACCTCCAGGGGCTGGGGATCTTTGTTTGCCTGTTTGGTTTTGGCTTGGGGACCTTTTCTTTGGGTTTTGTTTTTTTCCCCTCGTAGTCTGTCTTTTGACATGTGCTCAGATTAATGTAAAAGTTGGTGAACTGCCTTCATTTAGTCCACTCCCAAAATAGGTAGAATAGTTTTGAGGGTCAATTAGAAAGGCCAACAAGCCCTTAGATAACCCTGACACTGCATTAATTGATTTCATCTCTCTTATTTTACCCTTGGATCTGCCTTTGAGGAGGCAGAAATTCAAGAAACCTACAACTGACTTCAGTAGTTACTGTCTTGAAAAGTACTATTTTAAGGTTGATTATAATTCTGTTCCAGTGAATTTTTTTCAACTGTTTTGAATTTGTGCAGCTCTAAGCATCTTTCAGTGATAATATAGATGGAAATCTAAGATACCAGCATAATGAATATAAATCTGGGTTTCCTTAGGTACTATTTGGAGATCCATTAAAAGCAATTTAGGGCACCAAGGCTTAAAGACCTGCTCTAGTATGTTTAGCTATAGTGTGCCAAAACTTAACTGGCTATTTTCACCTCAATCCCTGCATGCAGTGAGCCAGCCACCTGATTTTAGTAACAGAAAACCATTGTTCATAACTATCACCTTCTAGATTCTCATTTTTTTGTCCTTCTCTTGCATCACAAGTATCACAAACCAGCATCACCATGTGTGACAAGCACTTAGCTGCCACATTCATCCTGAATGCACACTCCAGCTCTCAGAGCATGGAATTAGGTGGCTCCCAAAATCAGAGCTGTGATTCCTGCAGGAAAGCATTATGTATCCATGTCTGGAACCAGATCTCAGGCGGTATGCCAAGCTCTTTTGAGAATTTGGCCTAAACTGTAATTACCATGACTGATGGCTGCCCACTGCTGAAAATCTGCTGCAGTGATGGGTGCTGGACATTTGGACAATCCCAAGATAAAGGCCAGCCAGTCAGTGCAGTGCTGCCTTGGTTTGAGAGTAACATGAAGGACAGCAGAACAGGTACCAGAGCTGCTTGTAAGGAAAGCAAAAATGTGTTCACAGTAAGAGACACTGTTCAAGATTCCAAGTATCTGGTGAAATCAAACCAAACAGGAGTATTACTGAAAAATGTCAAGCATACCTATTTTTGTGTAACAAGTATAAAGTACTAAATCACTTCCACAACAATCTGAGGTACCTTTAAGACTAGCATGTCCTCAGTTCCTGTGGAAGAGCTTTGAACCAAGAACCTTCCAGTTGCTCTAGGCAAATGCATCGATGGCGACCTGTGTTCCCTTGGCCATGCTCTGCATTTCACTGAAAAGCTGGGAACACTGCAAGCTGATCAAGAAGAAAAACTGCTGAACTGCTTTGGAGCTCTTAATGGGTGAAATTCATTACAATTTAACAATTTTTTTCCATTCTTTATAAAGATGTGTATGAACTACTTCAGAATGTCAGTATCATCTGGTTTTTTTCATATTCTATACACTGTCCCCTTGGCACACACTATATAGAGAAGTTTGTACAGGGTAACACATAAAGGATTGTGGTAACCTCTATAAAGATGTTAATTGCAGACATTGCCACAGTACCTACAAACTATATTCTACCAAATTTACCTTCAAACAGTGATGTCAGCTGCCCCCAAACATATCTGGATGACCCCACATGTGTTAGCAATACACTGCAATGACACACGTGTTCCCACACAGCCCATCCCTGCACTGGCAGCACAGGTTTCTTTGTTCAGAATCATATTATGCATGTGTTTGTTATTCATGTTTCTGCTTCCCCAGCTTTCCTTTGATGTAAATTTAATACAACTTTTTTTTTTCCCCCTGTCATTATTTGAAACAGAAACCCTGGGACAATAGCAGCATCAAATATTGGATATATGGAAAAACATTAGGCAGTGTGTTATACTTTTTCTGCAAGTCTAAGCCATAATAAAAAATACATATTTCTCAGAAGAAAAATAATAGGCTTGACATTTTTCCAGGAGCTACAGACTTAGAGTTTGAGTCAGGCTATGATGCCATGGCACTGAGCTGGCCAAAGTCTTTTGCAAGGCGTTTGTGTCAGGGGTGCCAGGAGGAGACTGGTTGCCTACAACACTGTTAGAGATATTTTATTTGAAGTGGGCATTGGCCTGTAAGTCCCTTGCAAATCCTATACTGTGCCATACACAGTTCTGGAAAATGAGTGGAAAGACTTATGTGAAGGTTGAGAAAGATGGTTAGCCTTAAGCTTTGTATTCCTCTATAAAAGTTTCTGAGCACACCTTCACCCGTTATTAGCTTTCACAGTGTATGAAGATCATGCTACTCTGTGCTTAACCTTTAAACAAAATTTCTGTGATTGCTGGCCCTGGTTCCCAAAGCGACTGTGAGAAACGGACAGGACAGATGTAAGCAGCCTTTCCCAGTGGATGCTACGGAATATGTCTGTCATGATTTAAAGCCATGTTAAACAATAGCTTGTTCACATTTAAATGCAGAGCATCCTAAGATGCTGCATGAAACAGGGGAGAGAGCTGAAATTGCTTTTGTGGTGATGCTGGGCACAATTAAAAGGTTATGTCTGAATCTTACATCTATCAAACTGCTGTACAACAAGGGAAACAGCTCCCTAAGTAGCTTTTAACAAAACACTAAATATACTATCATAACAATAAAACCTAACTATACAGCTGCTGGTGAATTATGTACATGTGGTACTGTGTCCATCATGTCTCCTCTCCCTGCTTTTAATCCATCCCTTTCTGCTGCTGGAAAATAGCAAAGGTCCTCCAAGGAGCAACTGAAAAGTTTAATAAAAGTAAGTCAGAGCTGCTTAATCTGTTTTTGTGATCTGGCTGCACTTTTTCTGAAAATCATGATTGTTCCTTTGGCAAAGTTCAGTGTAAAATGAGAGCTTTTAGTGTGGCCCCAAAAGAGGGGAGAAAAAAAGCCAGTTGCTGTTTTCTCTTTTGACATGGCAAATAAAGGCAAATGTGTGAAGGTATTAGAGCCCCACTGCAGAGCAGGAAGACGAAAACAAATGACACCATGCCATATGCCCGTAATCCCAATTAAAACGCATTCAAATTCATTTCTCTTCTCCTCAGCTTCCCTTTTCCACACCAGTGAACAAGCATGTTTGACAACAGAGTGTGGGAATTTCTAGTTCACTGAGCAGGTTTCCTTTCTCTTTGCCCCTGCATCTACCTGAGGCTGCAGCTCCAAATCCTCAGCATGTGCTTTAAAGCAAGCCCTGTCTCCCTTCACCACACAGCCAGGCATTGCACACATTGCCAGGGACTCCAAGGGAGCAAATCAGGAAGCAATGCACACAGATTGAGGTTAAACATTCTCAGTGGCCATGCTGGGCTTTGTAGAAAATCAAACCTTTTAGGCTCCCTGATAATGCTGTGTTTAACTCAGCACTTTTCCCAGGTATGGAGCTTCCTGTGCTTGAGCAATACAGCAGGAGAAGCATTGAGAAGGTGAGCAGGATCTTCTGCCTTCAACAGGCATGGAGAAGCAGGTGCAGCAGCCAAGGTGAGACCTTCTCAGTGCCACTGCTGAAGAAGGGGGCAGGTGGAAAATGCTGCAGGGTGCTTAGAAGACTGGAAATTACCTTGGAGTCAGTGGGGACGTGAATACATGAGAGGAAGGCAGTATGAGCTAGTTATTAGAGCCTGAATGGATAGAGATGGGGAGAGAATGTTAGTGTGGCAAATCAATCTGCAAGCACCAAAGTTATTTTGAAAAATGCAAAAGGATGTACTTGCCATTATAAAATCAAATAAGAGCAACAAATAAACATGGTCTATGAGTCATAAAACCATTGTTAGATAGAGAGCAGAATACTTTTCTCAGGCAGAACAGGCAACTTCATGTGCATCTTTCTTCATTCCTACTTTTTACAAGGTGCTTCCTTGTCCTCTTCATCTTCCCATTGACATAAAAGCTATTGACTGGACCTATAAGTACAGCATTGCTTTTCCTTGTCTCTTGATTTAAACTCTGTTGCTTTCTCCTTTGTGGGGTATCTCAGATCTCAACGAGAATTCAAAACACTTCCTTCTAACTTTGCAGTCTCCAGGTTTTAGGTTTTACATCCCCCTCCTTGCCAGCCTTTTCAGATCTCCATCCCACTGCTTCCTACACAGAGTACAGCTGCCAGGCTGATGATACAGATGCAGAGATAAAATTCAGTTCTCAAAAGTTGGCTTAGTAAAAGGATCTAAACATACAGTTCCAGATAGCTTTCTGTTTATGCATTTTCTTTATGCTTTTAGATTCACTGCATTGATCTTTGCCTCTTGAATAGGTGAAGAAATCAAAAACACAAGCAGGGTGTTAACCTCCATGCTTGCTCATGCGACTGGGAAAGTGAGCAGCTGGGGAAAATACCAAGCAAGTGGCGCAAAAGTTGTTTAGTCAAGCAAGAGGCTGCTCTGCAAAGTGCAAGGAAACAGCATCTAACAGACCAGAGCCATTTCTTCTCTTTGCCCCAAGCCTGACTTCTCCCAACAATAAGGTCTCCTCAGTCTTCTCCAGACTTTTCAGTGTCTTGTCCAGTCTCCAGCCACTCTGTGTTTCTCAGATTTACTCTTTCATCTCCTCACCCCAGTCTCATCTCCATGCTGAGCTTGACTTGGTCCCACTGTATTCCCATTTGGTCTGGCCCGGCTCATTTGCTGTGGCAGCTTTCAGTGAGCTGCCTGCCTGTGTCCTCAGAAGAAATGTCTCCTGCACCAGTTATCTCCCATCAGCTGCCTTTACACTTTCTGATGCCAGAAAGGCTCTAGCAAAGGTCTATAGGGGGAGGTCATGTATATCTTATTCTTTAAAAAGGCAGAGAATTTCTAGAAAACTTCATCCTGAAAAGGATACCTAGCACAGAAAATTTCATTCAAATGTTGGGAAATGTGTGCAAACAGCCTCTTACAAGAAGAAATGCAGGAAAGGAGGGCTATTTGTGGCACACCAAGTCTGTGATTGAAGTAATTATATGAGCTCTTGTCCACTGCCTTCCTAACCAGGAGTAAGAGCTCCCAAACGAGTTAAGTGATTCTCTATTTCAAGCCATATTAGTGCTGTATGAACTGTAATATTTACTTAAAGTTTTCTTACAGACAATGTCCTGATTCAACTGGATTCCATAGCTGTTGCAAACAATGCCATTACTATACAACTTGTTATACCATGACAGCTGGCAGAAGTGAGCTTGGAAATTCACATGCAACTTTGAAAATGTGCCTACACTTCTAACTCTGTCACCCACCATAACTTCTTAATGGCTGCTTGGACAGGCTTCTACTGAACAGGATTGGTACTGATGCTTCAGGCCAATGGAAAGAAACACATGAACATGAGGAAGGTTTCTCCTGGCATATGCTGAAGTTATGCCTGTGGCCACTGTTTGCTGTGTGACTGTGAAGACCATGCTGGCTCTGTCATGTGAGGTAACCACGAGAGAAATCTGCAGGAAGGCACAACATTTTGAGGTTGTCTTACGATATTCAGGGTTTGACAGGCCTATCATTTATATAGCATTAATACCAAATTGATGCTTTTGGGAAACTGCACCCATGAGTGATCCAGAAAACTTCCTGATATGCCCAACATGACTTCAGCCAAGTACACTAATTGTAGGCTGCACAATCATTTTTCAGAGAAAAGGGGCAGGAGAGAAGAGAGGATGAAAACACAGAGCAGAAGAGACAAACAAAGAACTGATGGGTTACAGAAGGACAGACAATATAGGCATGACAAATATTAGTGCAGAAGGAGGCAGAGCTTGTCGGTCTATTTGTGAAGACTGTACAACCAAATTATCAGAGGCTGCATTTCAGCAGAATGGGGCTCATATTTTTCCTCTCCCTATGTCTCTCTCTGTCTGCATTCAGCCTCTGCTGGCATTGTTTCTTCCTCTCACACCCTGAAAACTTGAAGCCTCTTCTCCTTGGAAGTTTCAGGACATTTCAACATTGCCTAGAAAATTACACTGGAGCACATCACTTTCCCAGTTCTTTCTATAGCTCCTGGTCATGCTGTGACAGCAATACAAGGCTGATCTTGTTGGCTGTGCCAGCCTCTTGAGCAATCCACTTTTGGATGTAATGGGTCATTGATTGAGAAACTGAAACTAAAACTAAGAGGTCTGGAAAAAATGAGATACTCTAATGCTTAAAGAGACTATTAAAATTATGTTTGCAGCTGGATTTTGTTGTTTGGTAACACCAAGACCAAGCCAATTTCAGAGGTTAAATCACTAGATCTTCTTGATGTTGGCCAAATGCTTCTTCTCAGTCAAATGCTTTTCAAAACCAAGTTAACCCATGTAAATGGACACAATTAACATAATGATGCTCATGGACTGAAGTTAAAAAACAAGTATAGGATGTTGTTAGAGGTTAAAAGTTTGGAGTACAAAGGCAGATAAAGGTGACTGCCTATGGCATGAGCCCTGAGGGGAAGGGGAAGTTATCTGCCTTCCACAGCTTGCTTCACCCATTGAGCCCCCCAGGATCCAGCACATGCCTGCACAAGGCTCTGTCCTCAGATCACCCCACATTAAAGAGAAAGAATGAAACATACAGCACCCCCAGGTAATTCAGACTGAAGTGCAGAGAAATATCTCTGTCTCCAAGGGAAGATGGAGCAGATAAACCAGGGAGCAGCAGCCAAACCACTAGCAGCTGGCCACCAAGGTGGCTTTCTCTGTGTCTAAGATCCCAAGAAACATGTCCACAATTCCAGCAGCCAGAGTGATCAGAAGACAGTCAGCCTCTGTCCCAGAAACTGGCCAGGAAGGAGTGAAGGAGACAGTGCTGAAGGGCACTGCTAGCATGGAGAAATCACAAGGCAATTGGGCATTTTAGAAAAAAGAACAGACAATACCTGGCACTAGGATGTCTCCTGAAAATGCTCAGAAATGAAGCTCAGTATGATATGAACAATATTTCACTTCCAAGGCAGTTTAACTGGAGCAGCTTCTCAGGAAGGGAGGAAAGCTGCCCTGGGTCTCTCACATAATAAAACATGGTATTGGGCTATGCAAGGTCCTTACTATCAAAATGTCTAATTCAAGACAGTCAGAAAAATCCAAGCAGAGCCAGTGTGTATTTCTGTCAAGACCTTTTCCCTCAAATAAAAAAAAAAATAAATTAAAAAAAAAAGTAAAAGAAGTCAGGAAGAATGACAGGTTCAGTCCAGAGCCATCCTGGAGCCATGGAGCCTGGAGAGCTGCCAGGCAAGCTGGCAGGAAGTCAGGCAGGCTTGTGATGGAAACCTGCCCTGTGTTCATCGGAAGTTCATTCAAACAGAGACGCTTCTGCAAAACATTTTGCTTATGACAAATCGGCATTCTCTGACAAAAACCTGAGCTGATGGAAACTTCCCAGCCCCTGTTCCTGATGGCATAATCGTTCCTTACATAATAAAAAAAAGAAAAAAAAAGAAGGAAGAGGAAAGAAATTGGGTGTGTCGTAGCTAATGTTAATAGGCTACATTATATAGTTTTGTAAGTGACTCCTTATATGGAGCAAATCCTAAAAACGAGCTCTCAAGCACTTCAGTAAGATCTTCCACAAATGCTGAAAGCTCAGCTTTGTTACCCTACAATGTACACAAACACAGAAGTAATGGTGAGATTTTTGGTGAGATGGAGCAATTTTATTGTATCCATCATCTTTCCTTTCTGGATAGCATTTTTCAGTTATTACACGTTGTTAGTTATTAATTTCTCCTTGTTCCTACCAAGTCCATTAGATAGGAAAATATTGATAACTTCTCCCCCAAACAGATTCTGTAACAAGGGCATAACTCTCTCACTTTGAAATTACTAACTAGAGCATTTAGAGAAAAGAGAGAAATGTAGAAAATATATACACAACTTGGAATACCTGGATGGTTGACAAAATTTTTTTTCATCATATAAAAAAAGACAAGATGAGGGGTATTTCTTCTTGTATGGTTTTGAATGGTACTGGAAACCTCTCTTGGTCTAGCATCTCTTCCAAAGGAGTACCTAAAAGGCTGTAGGAGAAGGTCTGCATACAAACTGGGGACCTAATCCTACTTTCTCTTCATTTACCTGAGAACCAGAGCCAGACCTAGGAGGCTCTAATTCAGATAGCTGTGAAATAAATAGCAAAGTACCCTTTTAAAATAACCAGAAGCTCAAGTTAAGTGGCTGTATTTGTTTTTCATGTACCTTTAAAGGAAACAGACATCAGCCACAATTCAAATTTTCTTTCTTTTCCCCCCAGTTATGTGAACACAGTGCACAAGATTAAGACGTTTCCAGCATGTAAATTCAATCACGTGAGAAGTCCCACTGATTTCAGGCAGTGACTTCCTACTGAGTCAGCAAAGCACTTGTGCCTGCGTGTGATTTGAAGATGACTAATCTCCCTGGCTGCGCCCGCACGGGCGGGGAGGTGCATGGGCAGGATGTCCCACGGTCCTGGCCACCAGCAGACGCCCTGGCTGTGTCCTGCCTCTGCTTTGGGACAAGATCGGTGCTTGCGTCCCTGTGCCCAGAGCCAGCAAGAAGTGCACTGTGCTTTGTGAGAGTCTGCAGCCGAGCTCATAGGGGATGCTCGGCGGGGGCATGGCTGCTGCTGCATGGCCAAAAGCCCAGCTTCATGCTTGGTCTTACCCACATGCTGAAACTCTTTGGTAATTTGGAGTGGTACTATATCAGCCTTGGCTCGAAGGAGACTTTCAGAACTTCTCTAATGAACCTCTCACAGTCTCTCAATAATGCAGCTATTTTTAACTAGGTCTATACTGAATAGGTTGCAGAAGCTGCACAAAAGCTCACAGTGTTTCAGCAATGAAGCTGCAGAGAAACATCAGAACAGACTGAAATCACTCAATATGGTTACATGCAATCAAATATAATCTATGTTTTGCATGATTAGACTCACTACTTAACTGAAAAGTTAATAGCATTCTAACACATTTATATAATTTTCTTAGAAGTGAAAGCTGGTTTTGTGAAGTACAAGAATTTTCAAGTCTTAGACTAAGGGCTAAACACTGCTCTTGCTCACAATATCAAATTTTAGGTGTGGCATCACTGAAGTTTAACAGAATACCCCCAAACAGAGCCGAAATTGGACATTGTCAGAAACCATCACCAACATCTCATCCTTCTCTTTCAAATTACTCCTTTTAGGCTTCAGCAAACATCTTAGGTCTTGCATCATGAAATGAAAATATTAATTAAAAAACGTTCAACCAATGCACTCATGAGAAAGAATTGCTGCTGTTTTTTTTTATCACCCAAGCCCATTTCATCTTAAAAGTTTCTGAGACGTGCAAAATGCAGGCAGCACAAAGCAGCAGGACTTCTTGCATACGGCTCACTTGAATCTTTCTTAGAAATTAGAGAAAGAATTTTTCTGCTTTGACCTTCCCAGACTTCTGTCTCTCTGACACTTGTTCACGAAGTCCCAGTAAATAGCAACTTACACAAATATGCTTTGCTTATGAATATTATAAATCTTTTCCTGAATCTTAAGGGAGAATTGACATTCAATACAGGTGTTGGAGTAAGCACTGCAGGCCTTTGGCTTTCACTACTGTGGCCAGAAGAGGGTTCAGTGGCAACCTTTAGCATAAAGAAGCAGCTCTTGCTACCTTCTGTGTCCTAAGGTTTTACCTCTGTAAAAGGAGCAAGGATTACCTCTGGGGATTAGGAGGAGATAAAAACCCAAGACAGAGCTGCTATTTCATTACCTTACAAAGCACAAACAGATGAAAAAGACAGTCAGTGATTCTTTCCTTTTTCTCTTTTGGCAATTGATTCCTATTTAGCTGCTCTGAAGAGGATACAAGGTCCCTCTTTTTTACCCAGGTCTGTAAGGACACAGGCCATAGATGGACTTACAAACCTAACTGCTACTGGGAACTGCAGAATTCTATATTTATATGGCACTGAAACTCTCACTATTTTTTCTCAGTCTATTCCTACTTCTGCAAGTGCACTGAGCAGGTCCTTGCTACAGGCATGGGAAAATCATATAACCCCAGCCACCAGCAGTCTCAGTACCCTCATTAAGACCAATGTTCCATCTTAAACTAGATTTTCCTGTGCTGGTTTAGACTGTCGATACGCCCAGAGGAATTTCACAACCAGCCCTCCTCAAACTTTTGAAGGATGAGATTAGGCAAGGCATATGGATCCAAACCAAAGTTCCTGTTGCAGTGGACTTGTATGAATAGCCGAGAAATTCCCAGAGACCTCTGAACAGAACTATTAAACTATCCAACAGCAGCTCTTTTGACCCTGACACACCCAGATAGCTTTTTTCCAACTGCGGGAAAATAAAGCAAAGCAAGACAAAGACCTTGACCTGATTGTGTAGCTTCATGGCAGAAATGTGTTAGCAAAAAAGAATTTTTCTGCTTTAAGTTTTATTTACAATTACACTGGTAGTACCTTGCCTAGAACTGCTGACTGTCTTAAAAACAAATAATTTGAAAAGGATGACACATTTTGTCTCATGTAAGGTGCCTTGGTGCTCACCAGTAAAATCTGACAATACCAATAAACAATCAAATATTTTATTTTCATATTATTAAGATGTTTAATTGTAGGTACAATATTAAGCTATAAATACACTCTATGACAGATAATAAAAGCAGCTTATCACTCACTGACTAGTTTAGAAACTCTCTTTTTCTGCTGGATTTAAAATTTCTGGTGAAATTGGTGAGGAGTGCACTCAGCACATCCTGTTAGCTGAGTCAATAGAAATTGCACCTGTTCTTGGATGCAAGTCATGACAAATGCAACTCATATACATTGTAAAGAAAAGGACTTGTATGCATTTTTTCCAATTAACATCTGCCTTTTGGCAAGTCATTAACCTATTTTCTCACAAAGAAACAGCTTCAATTGTATTATGCATCCGAAGCGTGCAAAAGTCCCTGAGGGGGTACTCTGACAAAAACATACTGTTCCTGGATCCAGTGTGAACATACATATTCATTAATTGTTTGGGGCAATGAGTACAGAATTTCTGGTTTTTATAAGTCTTACAAGGTAAATAGGTTACATAATACTATGTTCCTGGAAACAGCCACATCCTGGCTACTGTCACTGAATAGAAATACCAAGAGTGATTTTGTGCTGTGATGTGGCAATGAAAATAATTCAGCAACACCGTAAAAAAACTTCTAGTAAGAAAGAATAAGATCGTTTACCCTAAAAATAGTACAGCATATTTATTTATTTAAATTGATATAAATAAAAATGGTAAGTTGTATTTTTCAAATCCCTCATGCCATATGGATCTGTTCATGACATCCTAAAATGGCAATGAGAACCTATTCTACCACCATTTTTCCTGCTAGAAGATTAATATAATCAAAATTTAAAACTACAGTTTGCCATGAAAATGACAATTAAAAAACTAATTATTATCTTACACATGTAAAAGCAAGAAACAACAATCCCCTAAAGACAAGGGAATTGTTCAGATAAGTTCACTTCCAGGAACTGATTTTCCAAAAGCCTAAATTTATAAAAAATATGTCAACAATAGCATAATGTGACTGCTGAAGTAATAATTTGTAGCATTTTTTTCAATTTGGAAGAGCATTTTTAGTTTGAAATGTCTTCTGAAGTACATTGAAATGAGCTGCTGAGCTACTGCACAGCACTTTGACACTTGAGGAATTTGAAGTTGGGTCTCTCCAGAGACAGCCTCCCAGCAAAAACTATTCCTGCCACCACCTTCTCTCTCTCGACACACAAACCTTGGGGATCTACTACATGTCATTCTTTTTAATAAGTAATCGAGCCATTTTTGCAGTAGCAGGCCTGAAAGCTGGAAGCAGTCTTTCTCCAACAGGAGGGCCTATTTATATTTAGTATCAGAGGGATAATTTAGCCTGAGAGAAACTGTACTGCATCAGGTTCATTGTTGAGCTTGTTTAGAACAAGTATGGGCTATCAGGACTTCAATGCAGTCTCCAATACAGATATAATTTTCATAATTTAAAGATCCATGCAATTATTTTTTCCCATAGTGCAAAAGCAGTATGAACTAAGACTAAACAGCAGTCATTTTCCTCAAGTTTTGTAATTCAAATTAGTCAAGTCACCTGTTATTTGACAGAGTATAAACCCTAGAGTAAATGCTTCTGAGAGTTTAACAGATTTGGCAGATGCTTTTAAAGGAAGTATTTCCATTCCATAACTTAGTTAGAAATTAAATGGATCAAGAGAATAAGATAACTTGCCCACATCAATGCTTTTTGAAAAGAAACATAATGGTAGATGGTTGTGGCTGTATTTTAGGAGAGCCATCACAGCCTAAGGAAAATACATCCATCCTACTTTCAACCAACCATGACCAGACATCCTTCCAAGTATCATCGTACTGAGTTTCAGTATCAACAGACCACCCGACAGGTTGACAATAACATGTCTCAATTTGGGAATGTTACATTGGTTCACCAGATTCACAAACAACAGAGGAATAAACTGGATTAAGTAGTAAATGCTCCAGATAATAGGTACTGCTGAAAAGGAAGAGGGATTAGTGATAGGAGCTAAGGCAGACAGGAGAATTTCAGCAGAGATTTTCTTAAAAAATATGGAAGTAAAAGAAATATCCAAATATTACTGATAAATAATCCTGAAAAAACTTGAAAGAAAAATCTGCAGATTTAAGACACACATATATATATATATACAGTCTACCAAGACAGAAACAAGAAATGAGCTCAAATTTTAATAGCGACATGGTTTTGTGTCTCCTAATGGAGACAAGAAAAGGCAAAGACCACAAAAGAATTTGCAAATTCATAAAATGAAGTACATTTGATCTAAAAGACAGCATTTACATAACTTTGTGTTATATAGTAGTATAAACAATTACATAATAAGAGGTCAGGGTGGAATATATAAGACCATCCTTTGACAAAAAAATCTGTGGTTAGGATGCTGCCTAAAAACAGTTGTATCCAAAAATTTTATAAGAGACTGCTTCTTTGCCATAACCAGTAGTGCTCAAGACTGAGCTGAAAATATGGAGTACCTATTGGTAAAAATCAGAGTTAACCAAGGAAGTGAGGTGATGTCTGGCTATCTGAAGGTGGCTGCTGAGAGAGAAAATAAGTTATACAAGAAAAACTGACTGCACATTTCTGTGGCTTGAACTGCAGTCATTTTGCATAATGAGTCATGTACTAAAGTTGAACTCTGTTGATGTTAATGAGGTTCAGCCTGGGAAATGGGCTTTATCTATATAAAGTCAGTTGCAGAACTGGATTAAAATGCTCCCCCATTTCAAGTGTCCTATTTTTAACATACACATAAAGTTACAGAAACAGATGATCGCCTAGTTTTGACTGTGGATTTACAACAGGAGTTCTGCAATTGTCATTAAAAAAAATGACAGACACAAAGAAAGTAAATATTTTCCATTAAAAAAAATAAGACCTACAATTACCTAAGAATTGCATTTTTATTAAAAATAAAAATAAAACCCAAATCATGTCACTGCAGTTTTTCCTGACTTATGTCTGCATTCACAATACATTACCTGATGGGGTACATTCATAGCATGCAAAGCTTGAGCACATGTGGACATTCTCTTAGGATAAGAATCTTTTGTATTTATGACCTAGATTTTGCATCGTTTAGTGTTCGGTTCAAATACATTCTTCAGAAGTATAAAGCTGATTTATGCTTTTGTAAATATGAAAAGTGAATTTTGATGGGGATGAGATAAGCAGAAGTGTTCAAATGCATCAGTTTTGCAGCTGAATACACACAGATGCAATTATAGCTTCAAAGTTTAAGTGACTTAATTTTTGTATTTGTTACTACAAGAAGTTTTCACACTAGATCTTCTTGCAATCATTATTAAAATGTTTAGAAGATATAGAGTAACTCACTACTTTTTGGTAAAACACTTGAGCATATGTAAGGGACAAAGAACACCTCTGGCATTTTTGGTATTATGTCTTATTTAGGTGTTTAAGTAATGTTGTCTTAGCCAAAGAACATTATTTTCACAATCCTTGCCTGTGTTTAAAAATCTGGACAGTGGTAACCTTCACAATAACTGCTATTCATCTAAAAATACGTAGTTAGTGGCTTAGTTATATTCAAAGATCTTTTTAGCTTGAAATAACAGTCCTGTAATGTTCAACGGAAATTATTTAGAAAATACTAGTTTTGATTGGGCTACACCTCATTGAATAGATAACCAGAATATCTGCCTGCTACCAATAGTTGAAACATTTTTTTTTAAATTTCTTATATTTTTATTACTTTAATTTGAAGTTTCTGCTTATAGCAAAATCCAGTGAAGAAGCATTCCTTGTGATTTTATGAAACACAGTCCTCAATATAGTTCATTTTCATATTTTATTAGTTCTGTTTTCCCTTAATATTTCCTGCTGATCTTTTATGCATTCTTTCAATTTATCTTCAGTATTAGTAAGACGTTGTTCCAGGACTGAAACAGTCTGCATGAAGAAGAGAATAATTTCAATTGGGTTTGAATGACCCACACAGTATTATAAAAGTGTGCAACATGGTAACATAAGAAAAGTAATTTAAACTCAACAGGAAAAAAATACTATAAGATGGCTTCTCCTTAGCTATTACACTATTCACAACTGTATTTAAAAATTATGGCTTCATCTCCATGGAGATTGTGTAAAGATTTTTATTTCACAAAACATAAATGCATAATGTAAAGTACTCTGAAATACTATGTGCAAGTTGCATCCATATTTCAACAGAAAAACAGCCATCACTGTGACCACAAATGATGTCTTTCAAAAACCTAAAAGAAAGTTTTAAGACATCCACAAGAAAAGGAATCAAGAAAAAAAATATACTATTAAAAGTCACTCATTCTCTAAGAGATTATCTTCATCAGAAAAAGTAGGTTTCTGGACCCAGGCTGGCAGTTTCTTTTCCATCCAACTTACTACACAAATAATTTTCAACTAATGACTTGACTCCATACTTCTCAAAACCTATTTCTTCCTACTTAACATACACATTGCAAAAGAACACAGACAAAAAAAAAAAAAAACCCTCAGCTACTCCATTTTGAAGTGATTTAATGTCTACATATATATATATAGACATTAAATATAAAATTATATATATATATTTTAATATATATATAAAAAGAAGTATCTTAAAACATAAGCTAAATCTGATTAAAAAGACATATTGACCATTTGCAAACAAGTGACTCAGAGTCACTGACTGAGACTGAGTATTTGTGCAGTTTCATTGGCACTAGGACTTACCGCACTGCTTGGACTCCTACCTAAGCCAACACCTCACACACTAAGTTCAGAAAGGGATTTAATGGTACATTGCAATTTACTTTGTTCATCCCCTGGTAGTGTGTGATTGTTCCAGCTGGAATGTCCGCTAAACAACTGGCTTCTGACAAAACTAGCCTAGATCTCACTAAAAAACACTTAGATATCACTGAAAAACAGCTATTCTCTTCACCCAGAGTTAAAAATACAGCAACAATCTTTATGATTATGTACCAGGAAGCTTCCACTTTAGCAAACACAATACATGCAATCAATATTTTCTGAAAGGAAAACACCAAAACAGTCACTTGACTATAGAGCTATTCAAAATAACCCCATAGTCTTTAATGTTCTGATTCATGAATATGACTCCAGAGTATTGCTGCCCTTTGATAGCACTGTCATTTTGCACTGCAAGTGTCACCTGCTATGGTATACTTACTAAAGTTAACAAATGCAGCTGCCCCACAATGTGGTCCAAAACCCTGCCCACGGAGGAGGAGATGCCTCTTTGCTGTTCCACATTATGCACAGCTGACCCACTCTCATTCTCTGCCTTCCTTTTTGAACTTCTTGCCGAGGGAGAAGCAGAGGGACTCCTCAGTTCTTCACTTCTGCCAGTACCCTTGAATACAGAAACATCATTTGAAGATTCAGCTGCCTTTGTCTTATTTCAGCATTAAAAAAAAAAGTAGTTTTTAGTTGTTTGTTCAGTGATGGGACTTTTTGAAAAATTGATTCCTTCACAAAATGGGAGAAGGAAACAGAAAAGATCCACACAATGCAATGTTGAGAGAAATAACTCTGATGTATAAACAACATTTCTTCAGGCTACATGAGAGAGCATGATCTTCCCCACCAATTTGGTTTTGTCTGTGCCTTGAAGTTCTTAAAGGTATTTTTGAGTCATGAAAGGTTAAATCACCACTTGTGGAGACCTTGAAAGGCACTCCCAATTAGAAAAACACCAGAGGCCTCTCTCTCAGCTGTCTCCTTTTGATAACAAGTCCTGTTCTATCAGGTCAGAACAATCCTTGTCTTGTCCCTTGGGTCTGCCCTGTGCCCTCTCCCTGTCTGTCAGCCTTTTGGTCACTCCCACCCTGTTTCCTTGTTAGCCCGAATGCCCTAATCCCATCCTTGTAACACCCCCATGCCCCCTAGTAATTGGTCTCTGATACTAATTCTCCCGCCCCAAAACCCCCACATACTTAACCTGGACCCTCAGACCAACCCTCTTGTCTTTGCCTTTGTCCGGGACTGTGCACATGCGTGGCTGAAATGGTTACAATTAAACTGTTTCTCCGGAATTTATTGACAGCCCATGAGAATATCCATTAGCTATGCAATGGGGAAATTTTAGTCTCATCTGATGTATTTAAAATACACAATATTTACAACGTGTCCAAAAAATATTTATGTTGTAAGACTGAACAGATTTCCAAAAGAGAGAGTAATAAAAGCATTGTCAAACATTAAAAAAATATTCTAAATCTCTAAAATAATCCTGTAGAATGTAAATTGCTAGGCAGAATTATTGGCAGACTTTTACAAGATTACCTAGACATGTTGATGTGTTTCTGTCAAGAACGATTTATATGTAATTGACCCCGCCTTTGAATCACATAGGATCAGAGACTGATGGATTAAATACTGTCACTACGATAATGTAACTATTTCAAATTTAAGCAATACTAAATCATATCAATATTACTATGAACTTATACTGCTGCATTATCCACAATAACATTCCTGTGTCTTCAGTGCCATCCTACACAGTCCTGTGTGGTGGGAAATGGCTGAAAGCAGAGACTGTGGTGAGGTACGAGAGCAAAGAAGAAAGTCTTACAACTCTCTCTGGGTTATAAGTTCCATTGTGCAGTTACATTCTGCAAGGACAGGTCTCAAGCCCCCAGGCAAGAACCCATGAAGCGCAGAGCATGACATTAGTAGAGACGGGGCAGATACCCAAGCATGTACTTCAGACCTTAACTGACAATGCTACGAAACCAGAGGGACCCATCTTGAGGTTTGATAGTACCATGGTACTATCTCATGGTATTCACTGACATCACTTTCATTGATTTCTTTATGAGCAAAGAAACATAAATTCACAGCAAGATACTTCCAGTTTCCTTTTAGCCCTCCTTTCTGTGCTTGGTGATTGACTCAGGCAGATGAACCAGACATGTCAAATAATTAACGGCTGATGCAACTGATACTGAAATCTATCAGCGATGCATATTGATACCAGGGTGTGGCAAAAATAAAACTGTGCTAGACATCAAACTAAAGATCTCAAACATTAAACATACAAGGTTATAATATCTGCACTGGACTAAGAGAACTGGCCTTCTCAGTTCAAGTCTACTTAAACTCATGAATCACAGAGCAATGCTTTGTCACCCAGGCTGTTGCCCTTTAAATGCACAAAACCGTGGAAGAAAGGGTACTCTCTCCAGCTATGCTCCTCAAGTTACGCCATTGAGAAAGCTTTAGTTCAGTGGTTAGAATGCTTAGCCAGGAGCAGGCAAGTTCTATTCACATAAGAGGCTTTATATTTTATATGTAAGAGAATAAAATGAATTAAAAATCCAAAAGAGAAAGGATACAAATCCAGAAATTTCCCACTCCTAACTAGATAGTTTAATTACATCTCTCTCTCCAATGCCATAAATTTAATTTTCTTCTCAACATGAAAAAAAATTGTTATGTCAACTTCAAATTATTCCAAAAAGAGTGACTTGTTAGCACAAAATGAAATAGAATACAAATATTGGTTTTTTGGACAAGATAGGCAGAAAATTAATTTCTTATTTAATTTTGCTTTGCTTTAGCTCCTTGCTTTAAAGTTTTAGAAGTCTTCAAAAGAAAGCATTTCAAATATCTTGGAATATTTTGGCTCTCAATGTAGCCCACATACTTTTAGATGAACATGTAAGTATATATGGGATTGTTGTATCTTAAGACTGTCCATATTTTCCCTTTACAATGGTTTTGTGATATGATATAGTGATAATGCAGTCCTAGAAGAACTCATATTCGCTGTGTTTTTTCCAAATTATGAAGATATATCTGGGGTTCTTGGGAAACAGCATTAATGGAAGGCTTTGGCATGTTTACTAAATCACAAAATGAATATAGTCTCAAATGGTGATTTACATGAGAAAGATTAAGTTCAATTTGGCATTCGAATGTTAAAGACAAAATATTGCCATGCATTAAAGAATTCCTGTCTTACAACCAATCACGCCATGAAGAACACTCTTGTATTTAACTACAATGAGAGTCTGTTAGAATAGACTTCTCAATGATATTTCTAGAAAAACAGGAAGATAGGAAGCTTACAGAAACCTTGCTTTTGTCTGTAAATCTTGACTGCTCCAAAGATGTCAAACCTCAACCAGGATTAGCTAAATTTGACAGATAGACAAAGAACTCAAATTTTAGGAAAACTGGAGGCCTGGTAGATGGAATACATTGCAGGAAAAACAGGCAGAGCCCAAGCATTATATATTTTGCATGGCAGCAATAAACCTGCCCAGTTAGCATACACCTTAAGAAACACAGGCAACTGATACAGGAAATTAAAAGCATCAGTGAAAAACACTCAGTTGGTGCAGGGACATTTATAAATCTTAGGCAATTGTATTTTGTAGACACCTCTATGTCTTCTCTGAAAATTATAGCATCTATTTCTGATTTTAATCAAACCAAAGGAGGAGTAGGGCTCCTAGAAGTAATTCAGTTCCTGAAAGCTCTTTGCCAGAACTTCTCACCTTAGGTTAACACAGCTCTGCAAGCTCACACTCCTTAACTCTGAAGGAAATAAGAAAGTGTAAGACCTGGACTGGAACCCAGGTTTTCCCAGCCAAGAGTATCAATAAGGTCACTGTAAAGAAACTTAGTATTGTTTGACTAACGTTCACAAATCTACTTGTATTAATGTTCTGGGAAGCCACATTCATTTTCTTGC
Source organism: Rhabdornis inornatus (assembly GCA_013397075.1). Classification (NCBI taxonomy): domain Eukaryota; kingdom Metazoa; phylum Chordata; class Aves; order Passeriformes; family Rhabdornithidae; genus Rhabdornis; species Rhabdornis inornatus. Next base: position 232,234 of record VWZS01003636.1, read on the forward strand.
CTTTGAATGATGAAAGCAACTAAGTGACACAGACAGAACAGAGGAAATGTAAACTCTGATACTCTCTGACTTTGCTTAAAGGCATTCTGCTTTGCAAGTTCAGTGTCCCAAGGATAATCCATTAATCTTCCAATACTCAAAATTAACAAAAAATAGATTTAACATTAAATGACACTCAAAAATTGATGTCTGTGATTTGCGATAATTTAAAATTATTTTAGATTAATAGAGCAGGAGAGGAAAACAATCTGAGGTTATAAGACATTGTTAAGTTCTAAGAACAGTTTTACTCTGAGGGTGGTGTTTGTTTCTTTTCAAACAATATTACTGCACTTCACACTGAAAATTAAATAGAAATTTCAGTTTAAGCTCCCACAAAGTGATTACAAATTTTGCTCTTAAACCCAGCCTAAACAGATTCTTCCAAAACAAGGAGGAAAGCTGTCAATTAAGTAAAGAGAGCAAATGCTAAGCTACTAAAAGTCTCACCACTTTTTTTTTTTTACAGTAAAATTGATCCAAAGTTCAATATATCAGACAAATAGGCCGTGAAAGAATGGTTTGTATCTCAGTGAACTGCCACCAGCATTGCAAGTCAGAGTAATGGAAAAGTCTTCTTGCAATTTACCGGGTTAAGCAGCAAATTGAGATTTTTCTGTTACATATTCAAAGACCTAGAAGCACAATACAACATGAAAGCATTTACAGAAGTAAGGCAAAAACCTTGATGTTTGTCAAAACTCAAACACAGGTAAGCAAATAACTGAACTTACAAAATTTGTAAGAGAAACGAAACAGACCATTTCAAATTTTCAGCTTATCTAACTTGTGTCCAAAATGGTTATTTTTATCATATTCTGGAAATTTGTAGAGGTTTTTTTAAACACTGTCAGACATCAAGTATGTTGCTATGACTTTAAGGTTATCTGCTCTATACTTTAACCTTTCCTAATATCTAACTTTACAATCTTCTCCAGCTCAGCAAAGCATCCAAAACTGCTGAAATCTAACATAACACTCAAATGCCAAAACCTTGCTGTAAAGGAGTGACATTAGTCTCAATAGATTTCCTTTACTTTTGGATACCAGCCAGTTCATGTCCAACACTTTCATTCAGCATAACATTTTATTTTAAATGAAGTTCTTTTTAAATAAAGTCTTTCTACTCACAGTCCATTTCACATGAAATGTTTCAAGAATTAAATGTTGTCTTTCCTTCAAATTAGCCCCTTTCTAAAGTACTTGAAATGCTACCAATTCATAAACAATTCTATATGTCCCCAGCAATGTAGCAAAAATGTCTCATAATTCAAAAAAACCCAAACTATTCTGAAACTCTTCAGAGCTACAGCTTATTTTAAGAGAATAAATTTTAATAAGGCAATCAATTTTAAATTGTTACTTCTGAGCAAAGCAAAGAAGAAAATTAAAATGTGTACAGTGTTTCCATTCACAGTCCATTAGTAATAACATAAACCCACATTTGGGCAACTTCATACAAGTTACAAATAAGGAGAAGAAGGAACAGATTTAATTAATCAATAGGAAGCTATAACCATGACATTACCAGTGGATGTTCAGCAGAAAATTAAGTTTAGCTTATAAAATGATGTCACAAACAGCAAACCATAATTGCTCATCTTTGTTTTCTGTCAAGCAAAATAGCCAAAACTCTATGGGTGGTACTTGATCGATTAGTGAAAAATCCTTACACACAACCTTATCACCTCTGCCTGTTCCCAAATGTTTTCCCATGAAACATTCACATAGCACATAGACCCAAACACTGCATCCCAGTCTCCCTTTGCTTCATGACTGTTAAAAATAGAATCTGAGTAAAACACATCCATATACAAGGATGCCTGAGCAGTTCTATCTATAGAAATAAAAAAATTCCCTCAAGGGAAAAAAAAAAAGAAGAAAATATACAAGTCTCTGTCACACAGTTGGCTATCAACAGGCTTCCATCTCCTACAAGCTCCAAAGCTGGAAACTACAGACCACAGTTTCTAACAGCCTATCTTAGATATCTCATAATTAAGTAGGGCTTATAAAAAAGTGACATTGGTAAGCTTCCTAATGAATCACAAAAACTGGCATGGTCTGCTTTTTAAAAATAAACCTTTAGATTTTGAACACATGGTACACATTTGCCTATTAATACTAAAATATTTCTGATACTGTGATTAAAACAGCTACAAATAATTAGTCATAAGTAGGGCATTAAGCTCAAACAGACCAAAGAGCAAAGGCATAACATAGTGGTGTCCCACCTTGCCAGATGAATTCCTGTGTCTTTTGGTTATCTGAAATCATGAGAAGCTCTCAGGAGTAATAGTACTATCATCACTGGTTTTTGCCTCCTCTTGTGAACCTACCCTCATATAAAAATGGTTCACTGTGGAAATGCTAAATTCAAGAGTTGGCTTTTTTTTTTTTTTTTGAGGGGGATTGGGTTGGGTTTTTTTGTAGGACATTATTTACTCACAGATTGCTTCTACTGCTTTGAAATTATTTTCTTCAGTCAATGAGTGATCCACATAAAACAGCTCTCTGATCTATTAGTCTAAAACTGAGTATGTTAAATCACAATCTGTTTTATCAGTTCCTACTGAAGAAAACTTCCCTGTAGCTTCAGCTGATGACACCACTCTTCATTTCCTCTCCTCTTGCACGGATGTGAACAGCAACCACTTGCCATGTGCCAACTGTGGCTTTCTGCCCCATGTTATCTGATGAGGTAGCTGTGGAATCGTTTATTTGCAAACTTTAATGAAGTTCTGCATTCAAGTAGTAAAATACAGATAAACTATGTGGTGCATCCAGAAAAAAGTTCTACTAAGCATTTCTAGCTTGAGCAGTCCACTTTCAGAACTTGCAACAGAGACTTTCACACTTTAAAGTCTTTTATGTTATCTTACATATCAGAGTCTTCTCCAGCTTTTTAAAAAATGCCCAAGCTGAACTAAAAAATTTAAAGCACTTAACAGAAGTGGATGTCCAAGTCTGACATGGAAACACCTTGAAGGACCACTGAAGGTAGCATGTCATTCAATTTATGAGCAGTGGTACCAGGTTACCAACTCACAGCCAATAAAACAGGCCAAATTATCAGACTGCATTCTTTAGCAAAACAGGCCTTTTCACCTAAGATGGAAGAGCATAACAGTTTGAGTCTTGAAAATAGCAAATTGAGCCTGAAGCTAACTGAGTTTATAGAGGCCAGAAGGCCAGTACAAAACAATGAAAACTAGTAGCTTACTTTGATTTTTTTTTAAATTTTATTATCTGTACAAAATTAACTGAAATCCTGATGCACTTACAGCTATGGTGTGATTAATCAGATTTATTTATTTCTATCAGGATGACAGCTATATTGAATTTAGTATTCCTGTGATAGTATGAAATAATAAACTCCCCTATGTGTCCATAGGCACATGTCAAGATATCCTGAAAGTTCTATGCGAAGAAATTATATCACATTTTACAAGCATCCTTTCACATATACAATGAGAAACTGACTATGTGGTTTTCTTATGTCATCTTTTTCCCAGAGTGCTGCTCCTGGTTTGAGAAAACACTATAAAACAGAGTAAATCCAATGCACTCAGTATTTTATGATTCCACATATATAGAATCTAGTACAGAACAAAAATATTTTCTCTGTATTCCATCCATGTCAAGAAAGCACTGAAAAGAACATAGAATAAGCCTTGTTTCCTCCAAGAAACATAAAAAATTATTTATATTTTCCTAAAAAAAAACTTCTAAGAAGTCCACAAATATTTGAGTGCATCCAGTTAGAAATAAATAATGCTCCTGAAATACTTCTTTCCAAACTCTCGGATCACTGATAATACACTTTACTTAAAACTAGGTGATGTTTTCTAATTTGCTCATTGATGTTAATTTCTAACATTAATAGTACCCTGCACAGAGTCTTTGTCAGTTTAAAGTTTTAGAAAAAGGTAAGGATTTCTCAAAAAAAAACAAGCAATACTTGTAAAAAGTTAGGAATTGATAATTAAAAAACAACCAAACAAAAAACGCACAAAACAGCAAGCAAACAAAAAAAAGCCCCCAACAAAACAACCAAATAAAAAACCCCAAAGCATATCAGGAACATACAAAACAAATCAGGCAGAAATCATTGGAGGTTCAATTTCCAAAGGTGCGAATCCCCTGTCAGGAAGTCAATTCTAAAATACCAGTTCAGGAAGACTATATTCAAACACTTTCATAAGTTAAAAAAACACTTGCACCACAGGCGCTACAATATAAAAATGTACCCTGTAGAAGAAAGGTGAAGAAAGGTAGCCAATTACCTCCAATATATCTTCAGCAAGAAACTTTGCAAAGCTAAAGAGAAATAATATGATACTATAGAAGCATTTCCTACTATTTACAATTACAAAATAAAGTAGCCAAGTTTAATTTAGGCAAATTAGTTTGGACTGCTTGTGTGCATACCCAAAAGGACATCTCATGGCTGAAATTTTAAAAAAAAAAAGCTTCCATAATGACTTCTTTTTACCTACATAGAGTTCCAATAAAAATTGTATTACTGACTCTGCTTGAACTTCTTATCCATTCCAGGGCAGATATAAGCTAAAGGAAGGCAGAATGTAGGAATACTTGTAACAGAAACTGGAAACATAATGAAACACTTACTAGAATGAAGTAATGACAGAATATTAATAACCCTATGTGGACAAGGCCTCTTTTCTACCACTATAAATAGAATATTTTATTTTTGATATTACAAATGTTAATGGATAAAAACAAAAGTATAAAACCCCTAGGACTTTCCCAGCATGTGGGCAAACTCCCTGTACTTTAAATAGCAGATTGTCGGGGGTTTGCAGAGGGCATCACATGGGAGGAAGGAGGCAGGGCTACCCTCAGAGTGTCAGAGAGAGTACAGCATCCTCACCAGGAACATATCTAATCAGAGAAATGACAGCCATTCTTCTGGCTTGCCTGCTCATGACTCCTTTCTGTCCTCTTCCCCCTCCCTAAAAAACGGAATGAAAGCCTTTAGACCAATACTTAGCTAAAAAAGTCTAACTGAACTTAACAAAGGAACAATAAGTGGTAACAGTGAGTTTGTTGTACAGTCTTAAATTATATATAAAAGACAGCACTTCCTCTATCTCATTCAAAGTCACCTAGTATATCCACATCCAACATCAATTTACAATGAAAAGAGACTGATCAACAAATCCAGAGGAATTTCTTGTTCTTGAAGGCATGTTTACTCCTGAGAAAAAAATAAAATAAAAGAATATACTTTACAACATGTAACTGATTTCTCCTAGATAAGGTTTTCATACTTAACCTGTTGGTGCAAAACAAATCTCGAACAACTTACCCTGTATGTAAATTAGAAGAACTAAAGGAATGCACTTCTGTCTTAAACCTCACCTCTCAATAAGAATAAACAAAAAAATCCTGAAGACAAAATCCTGAAGAGACAGACTCTGCCAGAACAAGAACTGAAGGCTCTGAATAGTGTTCTCCCCAGCCCTGCAGAAAGCTGAGAAGGGCTGCAGTCGCTGGGCTCCAGCCCACCCAGACCAGGGGTCTGGTGCTCCTCCAGAGCAGGAGGCTGGCGCAGGGCAGAGCTGCCTGTGCTGCAGAGCTCCCTCCATGCACGGGCACTGCAGCAGGGCCCCTGCTACAGGAGCACATAGGAGCTGTTTGCCAGCCCCTACGTAACTACATGCTTACATGCATATCTACACACAATTTACTTTCAAAGTTATATGCCAAGCTAAAAGAAACTCCTTTCTACCAGCACAGCTGCATCTGTATCAATGTTTTTTGTCAGGATAAGTGTCAGTTCTATGGTATGAATTTTCTTATTTCGCTACCTCACATCAACATAACTTGTGTCATAACAAAACTTCGTCACATGGAAAAACCTAAATTGCCTCCTGTTAGGGGATTCTATGGGGACAGGGTGTCCACACAAAGATTTCACAGAGAAATCTCTTCTTATCTGAGATGTGGCAGCTTTGATTTCCTTTCAGAGCAGCAGTAACCACAGGTGGTAATACCACTTGACCAGGTGGCTATCAACAATATCATTGACTTTGTTTACTCCACAAAAGCAAGTGTCAAATCTCCTCCAATACAAATTACTTACAGGAAAATATCAAAGACTTGAAAGCATTTGAAATTAAGTTAGCAATCCAGCATAGTAGAGTCCAAAGTTAAATCCAACAGGGCCAGCACAACTGCTTGAAAATAAAAACACTTTGCCAAAGAGAAAGATACTACTATCTGCAAAAGAAAAAAAAAAAAAAGTCCAGAATTTCATAGCTTGGAACTGAAATCCTCTGAAGCCATGAAAAATATATTTTACTGTGTAATAGAAGAAACACAGTTCTTTAGCATTTTACCAAGGCTTTTGTTAATGAAGTATTACGCCTATAGTGGATGATGAAGGTTTCAAAAGGACATCAAACACTTTTTAACAAGAGTGTCACAAAAAACTCCCATGGGGTAAAATGAAGCTTCAAAATTTTGATTGAAAAGTCAAATTTATTGTGCTTTTGTTAGATTTCACAAAATACCTGGAGAAAATAGTGAAAGTCCATCCTGAGCTATTTCATTGCTCAGCATTAGTAAATATGCAGAAGGTTAGGATACGCTGTCCCATTTGTCCAGGTAAAAATAATACTCAATCCTGCTTTGTTCAGCGGTGGGATTGTAAAAAATTGCTTTGGTAGCACCAGAACAACTTTGTACTTCAGTCAGTTGAGTTTTACAATTTACTGTGATAGGAATCAAATTAGGGAACAGCAGAAACCGAGAAATTTGACAATTACATACAAATATCCAAGAAATGTTAACTTTCAAGTGGTCTCTGACCACAGGTCTGACAGCCTGTTACACTCTTAAAAAGTAATTTCTATAACTCAAGGATTATTTGTACTTTAAAAGTATCAGAAACAAAAGAAGCCCCAGCAACAGTATACTTATTAGCTAGAGATGTTAAAGTATTATGCATGGGTTTTTATGTGTTTAATGAGGTATTTTTATCTTCCATTTCAGAAGATAATAAGTGCTGTAATTGTATTTCTGGCAAAATACTTTCTACTCCAACCACAGCAATAACTTCACGAGTCAGATAATGATACTGATTTTTAATATATCCTGCAATAATGGAGAAAATACCAGCTGAGTGGGGAAAAGCTGAAATCCCATCAGTAATCACAAAGGATAAACAGGATAATGGTGTGGTCACAGGTCACAGTCAGCATGAGAACTGTGTCAGGAAAAAGCCAAAAAACCAACTAAAAAGTTGACTTAGGACATACAGAGCAAATATTTAAGGTCTAACATCAATACAGTTTGAGAGGACAAAAAAGAAACAGTCTTTCAAACTGGAGACCTCTCTAATGAAATATTTAGTCAAACTATTACTGATAAAATCATCCTGCTTTTTAATATCCATAATATGCATGTCACAATTTTATTAATGCATTTTAGGTTGCAATGCATCATGAACTCAATTATCTAGCTTGTATTTCTTCTAAAACAGTTAAATCAGAAAGACACTGCAGAATTAAGCTGGTTTTAGTGACTCCATTAAAATCTGCTCTTGTTTTGCTCCCATACAAAACATACCAGCAACCTAGATAATTAAGTTTACAGGTGACAAAAAAAGTATCCTGTAAACTATTAAAACAGTCAGAGTTACTTGGCATTCTGACTTCATTCAACTGTCGAAACGCAACTTTATGTACACATGCCAGACATCACAGAAGAATATACTATAGAGTAATAGACTACAGAAAGCAGAGGTGTTGAAAAGATCTACAGTGACACATAACTTGACAAATTATAAACCTTTATGACAAGGTTACTGAATGAAGAATTACAGTATCTTACATGCAACCAACTGAAACTGATAAGCATTGTACTATTTCACTACAGTAGCAAAAATTGGAAGTATGGACACTGAATTCCTTTCCCAAGAAATGTAAGGAAGGAACATCTTGAAAGAGTAACCTTTTCAGTGAGGAATGCTTGATACTAGTTAATCTAAGAACAGCTTAAGGATAAAACAATTCTTTTAAATCTCTGTTGCAAGTAAGGAGTCCTCCTTTACAATAAAAATACGCAACATTTAACTCAGAGTTGCATTGCAATGCCTTCACTTCAGGATCTAACATGCAGAGCAGAACTCACATGTTGGTGGACAGGAAATATCCATGCAGTTAGAATATGCCAGAGGACAGCACCTCTCCCCTCCCACCTCCCTCCTTCAACCAACCCAAACGGCTACAACCAGAGTACCATATGTCAGGGGATGCAGAGAAAAAAAGAACAAGCCCAAATTCAATCAACCAACTTTTCAGAGCAGTAATGCCATATACCACCACTGATGGTGTCACCCAGAGAGATATTAATTTTTTCCCCCAAATACTTTTTATTGCAAAATGCAACATAATCTAGTACTCCTCTTCCAGAAGCACTAACCATAGACTGTTTCTCACTTGCTTTCCTCTGATGTCATGTACTCTCAGCTTTTACTTTACAATGCTTCAAATTCAAGCAAAAAGAGGGAGCTGCCTCCATTCAGTCTCTGTTACCTGCTGTTTACATTACAGCCATGCAGATAGAAGAAATCTCAATCCTCTTAGGCTGAGAAAAAAAAACTGAATCCAGCATATGAACTGCTGAACAAAAGGAAACCATTACTAGCACCTCCTTTCCTCCTATATTTTTCCATTGCAACTTAAGAAAGACATTCAGCTGCTGCATGCATGTAACACACCTGTATGTATTATAGCACAATCGCATTGGATACATGACTCCACAGGCATCAGTCAATTCAGTTAGGTTACAGCCAGCTCTGATCTACTCCTTCATCTCTAAATAATTTTTTCTCATTATTTCCTTTGTGCTCGTATTAGTGTTTGGACAGCTGAATAGATCAGGGAATTGATGTGGATGGAATTAACCAGATAAAAACAGTCATTAAGTTGAAATGACTGTGAAATCATCCTTTAGCATTGTTGCACCTAATTTCTAACCCCCACACTCTTTTGGTGGAAGATACAAACCAAGATGTTTTTCTATATCAAACACCTATCTGCTGAAGAAATTTTTTTTCTTTAGTTGCTGAATTTTATTTGAGAAGTCTCATTTCTTCAGTCTTGTTTTAAGCAACCTATGTAATTTTTGGATGTGACTCAGTGTTTCCATTATCTCACATTAAGCAAGTAACTACATCTCTTACTGCAAACTCGATAGTAATGTAGCATAGCTCCAAGGAGAGATGTGTTGTATTGGAACAACTAATATATTTGGAAAACACTCAAGCTTTTAGTCAGAAAGCATCCTCTAGGTTTAGAAATCACTCTAATCTAAGTAATAAATAGAATTTGCAAGCACTTGTTTAAGCACTGTCATTTAGGAAAAAAATAAGAAAATATTGAAGCAGTATTCTAGTGTTTGCTTTTATAATAAACTTGCTTTAACAATTTTGAATAACATATGGGTTTTATATATAAATGAATTTCATTTTATACTCAAGTTTCTACCACACAGATGCAAGCATGCTGTGCTAAACTAATACTCCAGTTGTATTTAAGAACAAAGGGTAATTCAAGGGCAGTATTTTAGCTTTACAATCTTGTTTTCTGACATGATCTGTAGCTCAGCTTTATTATGCAACTTAAGATAAACAAAAATAAGATCTTGCAGCTTTCTCTAAGAGACATGCATTATGAGCTAAACTAAGCACTCCCTTCCTTCTTAGTCCCACAAAGTCTCAGAATTATTAAAGTCCTGTGAATACTAAGAAGTTGAAAACTTTATTTGTACTACTGCATAAAAAAGTTAAACCAGGTGCTTACAGGGTAACAGAGCCACTGAATGATAACTTCATTAAGTTCCATTAAGCTGAATGACTCACAAATGGCATTTAGATCAGTAGTAAATCATCATCTAGGTCAGCAGGAAGCTCATTACAGACTGACAATCCAAGTGACAGAAACACTTTTCTACAAGTGCTATAGTAGTAATTTCCTGTGTGAAAGGCTTGCTGCTGTTCCTGCATTCCTCAGGGGACACTTCTTCTCAGAGGATGTTACTCTTCCCCAGGAAGAGGAAGGAACCAGTTGTTATTGGATGCGTGGGCTGATAGCTGTCAGGCATTTTCTGCGTGCCGCAGAATCAGCTGTGAGAACTGTGCATACAGCTTAGATTTCCAGTCAAAGCGGAGGAAAACACTGCTTGAGCAGACAAGGTCAGAGCGGACATGTACAGTATCTCAGGAAACAGAGAGAAATAATACCAGGAACTTCCATCCCTTTAGTTCCCAGAAATGTGCTAATGTGCTAAAGGAACAACATACAGACATGGATCAACTTGAAAAGCATTCCTGAAACACAGCTGCCCCGAGTAAGACCCTACACAAAGTAAAATTCTGCCAGTTTTAAAAGGCCTGTTATCTTACAAAATATTTGTATATGTGTGCAGACGTACAATTTTTTCTGTTAAGTCCCTCCTAGGCTTCCTATTCTATAGGAACTCAAGCTCTCTCCATATGTGTTGAGACACTGTTAGAGGGTAGGTCACCAGTAGCTACTCCATGTCTATTCCAGTATCCATTCACATCCACTGACTTATTCTCAAGTGACAGCACTAATGTTTCCCTTAGTTATTATAACTACTTTTTTCCAAATTTCATTTAAAAAAAATCCACCAATTATTTGATTATAAAATTATTAGGGAGACAGAACAGTGACAAACAGTACAATCTCATAAAGTACATTTCCTCAGGAAAGCAGGCTAAAAATAGTATAGGAAATATTATATTCTTGCACACTCTAGTGCCCAAATTCAGAACTCAGTCTCCAATAAAAACCTGGCTTTCTCTTCAGCTCCACTCCACTCAGAAAACATAATCAAGACCATTAAGGAACATCAGGACATGTATTATTACTTCATTATGTAGAGGCACAACATACTTCTTGTTCCCTGCTTGTAAACCAGCAGTTACATGCTATGTTACATCAGCATCACTGCAAAACACAAGGATCACTTGTAACATATCCCTCTTTTATCACATGCATTGGGCTCGCCTTCGAGCATTTGATCCTTAAGCTTTATTTGATGCTAGTGCTATCAAAGTAATGCTTTTATGATTATGTACACAAGTCTTTCTAAGCATGCCTAGACATCTAGAGCAGCTAAAAATGCAAGTTTAGAAATTCACTGTTCAAAACATCAAACACTTCATCTTTTTGTGACTTATGATGACTAATTTTGTTCATATACACCACACCTTCTTTAGAAGGCTCTTAGCTGGACAACAGAAAAAGCTGTCTCTACTGCTTCATGGTTATTCCAGACAGATTAGGTGCAGCCTTTGGGGGGAATGGGAGACATTTCCTCCCTGAGAGCAGCTGAACATGTTTAGCTGCTGAGCTGATTCTCTTGCATCAGCCCCACACACTGTACCTGCCTAGCATGCAAAGAGTAGAAAGGTCTGTCTAAAGTGTACTATAACCCAAGATGACACTAAAAATTGCCTGTCTAAAAGCAATATTGGACAGAGAGGGGGATTCATTTGCAAAGACACAAAAGCATAATTCTTATTTTTATTCTGCTGCACTGAACACTTCTGACTTCCTCCATTTACAGTATTTATTCTGCATTTATATAAGACTTAGCACGAGCCATTCAGAGCCTGTTTGAGAGTTTTTTGGTATACTCATCTATCAAAAAGGTGCAGATGGCTTTACCTCAAAACTTTGGAGATACAGGATCTCTTCACACTATTTCCTAATTTAATTCTGTTTGTCATTGGGAGTTCAGGGAGCTGACAGTTCAAATAAGCATTTGCCAGTAATCAGAAGAATGGCAGTAAATTAAAAAAGTTCATAGCTGTTCAGGCAGTGGCCTTTCTAATTTTCCCTGTCTGGGAACAAAGAAGGTAAGGTGATGGAAGAGGCTGGGAACTGTCAATTCTTATCAAAGCCCTTTTACCAGTGGGATCACTCCCCAGTGCAGAGTTCAGTCTAATTGGCAACTGAGTTTCGGACAAGGAACACAAGTGAGGCAGTGATTCCGTCTTTATTTCAAAGGGAATACTGCTGGAACTTTTCTTTGGTTGAGAAAAATGTATGCATATCATGTAATGATCATTGTTTTTATCTGAGGACATTTAGGAAAGTTGATATTCATGAACTACAGAAAGCTATTTGTTGTGCTTTTAAATGATCTATAAAAAACAGCAAAGGTAACTACTTTGCATAATGAAATGCCATATGAGTTTTGTTCTTCCAGTTGTTCCCTTCTGAATTGGACTTAGGCCCCAGAGGAGATGATCTATGTATAAAATTGCCATTACCTCCTTTCTTCCTTTTACCCTCCTCCCCTTAATCTCACTGAAGACAGTTGGTGTTTATTTCCACATAAGGCTGAAGCTAGGAAATTATGTAAATCTGAATAAATTTGAGGTTGCATGGTAAGGAAAATATGAAGTGTTTTAAAAATTAGTTTTTAATTTATAATTTCTATTGTCATCCTCTCCTACTGGATTCTGGAGTTATGTTAAGCCATGCCAGGAAGAGACATTACTCCAAGATCATTTCAAAGCAAATTCCCATGAGGAAGGATAGTTGACTAAGCCTTCGTGTATGCAGAAACGGAAGAATAGATGCAAATTTTTCATTCATAATTGCTGTCTTTCCAAATACCTGGGGTGTTTTTTGATTGTGGAGCTTGATTGGGTTTTTTAGGGCTTTTTTTATTCAAAACAAAGGCAGAGAGAAGTGTATCAGAAAAACCTAAACCCCAAAACGCAAACTGCAAAAGCAACGTGTACAGAACAAATTGAGAGTACAGATACTTCTACTTTTTGCCTCAAGACACCTACTTCAAATGCAGTACAGATAAACTTTCTATTTTAAAACTTAGTGTGTTCTTTTTGCTCCAAACAGAAACAATCCTTATCTTTTCTCACTCAGTAATTAACCCAGTCTTAACTTTGTAGTAGTTGTACTGTAAATGAACAATAAGAATGTCTTGTTTTTAGAGTTAAATGGCATTGGAAGAGAAAGAACAGCAAACATCTCCCAGCTGGCACAGACATTCTGACATCCAGATTACAGTACATTGCTTTGCTTCCTCCAAATCCTGTTTACATGAGCAAGGTCAGGGGATGTAACATTTGAGAGCCTCTACAGTGATTTCCTGCTTCTGTCAGTAAAAACTACAGAGACACCATCAACTTTCCCTTGTTTCCAACAGCTTATCAGGGACCGGGGGTTACCAGTGTACTGCCTTACAGAATTTAAAAGACCCAACCTCCTTCATGACTAAAACTAAAATTAGAGGATGAAACAGAAAGAAGTAATCCCAAAGAGAAACAAAACTTCCAATTTTTCCTTTTCAATAGTTCAGAAAACAAAGGCAATGTTAAGCTGCTTGACACATGGAGAAAGGGTGGGAGAGAGGCAGTAATGCTTTCAGAGTCTTCAATGAAAAAGAGAAGAGAAAGAAACATCACTCCCAGCCCCAAATTTGACCCCAATTAAATGAATATTTTCAGAGTGCAAAAGGCTAGAACACACCTAACCTCTAGTAATTCAACATATGAGGACTCTTACCATTTAAAAAGTCAGGACATTACACAAGCACCAGTCTGTTAGGCATACACAGCTAACTTTTACAGTGCTTTCAATAATACACAGGAAAACTGAATAAATGAATCATCAAACCCAATGCCATCTCCTAACCATAATAATACACAGGAATTCTTAATGGTTTTATAATTGTAGTCCAAAAGAAACCAACTCCATACTGAAAATTTCGGTGAAATTTTTCCACTGAGACAAGGATTACACTCCACTGAGATTACGAAAGAAGTTGGATCAGTATGAACCTTAGATGAAAAAAGATTTTTCACCATGTTCAAAACAACTGGTCTTAGTACTAAGCTAGAACAGAAGCTGAAAAGATAAGGTGTTTACAATTCAGGCAGTTTAATGTGTTTTTAGCAAAATCCCTGTAAGAATGTAGGTATCTGCCTATCTTAATCTCTGAAGCAAGAAAAACAAAAACACAAAAGCAGGCATTTTAAGTTTGGAAGCTCTGATGGATTGTTGGTTTTGATGAAGCAAGAAATTTTAATTGCTTGAAAAGAGGAGGAGGAGTAGGAGGAACAGATAATACTAGTATTTTCTTAGACAGCGACAGCTCAAAATAAATGAACTGCTAAGAAAATATCTAAACATATATTTGAAATTCACTATAAAGAATCAAGAGTGTTATATTGGTAAATATTTGTTTTAAAAATCTTCTCTAGGCAGACTGTTGTCAAGAGTAGATGATGGTGATACTTTGCTGCACCCTAATTATCTAGAGTAGCGTGTCCTCTTTTGGGCTTCTTGGTCCTAGATAGACACTGACACCCTGGAGCAAGTTGAGTTGAGAGTGAACAAGATAACAAACGGGCTGGAACATGTGATATCAAGAAAGGGCAGAGAACCAGGTTTGTTCTGTAGAAGAAAAGATACAGGGAAATCTTGCTGCCATCTCAGACATCTAATGGGTGAATAGAAAGAAGACAGACATATTAGAGGACCACTGTGAATTGAAGGTAACAGGCACGTTGGAACATAGGATATTTTAGTTGCATATTATGAAAAAAAAATATTCTCATCGACCAAACACTAGAGCAAGCTGCCCAGAAAGGTGGTGGAATCTCTATCCTTACACACTATTAACAAATGAACAGGACAAGGCTTATAAGAACCTGATCTAAGCTGGCCTTGCTTTAAGCAGAAGGTTAGATGAAATGACTCCAGACATCCCTCTCAACCTCTACTATATCATTTCATAAACAAATCTTCACAGAAGGAAGGAAAAGGAAAAGCCTTTTTGCTCTGTCACAAATCATCTTGGGGCAGTAATAATGTATTTCACATAAAGGAGTAGGACAATTCCACACACAATTCCAGCTGAAGAGAAGATTCTCAAAGAAGAAGAGCATTTTCTCCTACTGTCCTTTCTCCTGACTAGACTGAGACCTACAGAAGTTTTTGACCACTTACTGTCACGAATTTGGTAGTTATTCAACAAAACATTACAAGGTTTTGCATAGACTTCCAATCTTCCTGAAGGCATTTCAGGGAGCTTTAAAAACCTCACCACAGATCCTACAAAAGCTTCAGTGTTGTTACTTACCCCAGAGAAAGGCTGTATTTAAAGACTCGTGTTTTGTCAGATCACTGTCAAGTATCTTTCTCCTTCAGTAGTAAAATTAAATACGTTGATTAGCTACTTCCAGTATCTAGGGACTTGCCAATATGTTTTGTAAATAACCCTTAAGATCCTGCTGTGTTATATGCATGATAAATGCATGGAACAAGAGCGTGTAAAGATACCTAAATGCAGACTGCACTTTTCTCTCTGCATATATCAGAAAGGCAGAACTCCTTAAGGCAGAACCTTAAAAGAATAAGCTAGGACATGTGTAAATTAACCCAATAATCAGATAAAAAATTTTTGTTATTTGAACAGCATTCTTTCAGTAGAAGTAGTGCCAAAAAGCCATAAACAGATTTAAAATGGGTTTGAAATGTTTGCAGGGGAAAAAAATGCAGTGATAATGTCTTCGACAGCCAGTAGAAAAAAAAGCAACCCATTGGGGCTGGAATCAGGGATATATATGAGGTAGGATGATGAATTAGACTAAGACTAGAGAATGGCAATGTCAAGTTACAAAATGATTAAGAAAGAAATACAAATAATGCACAAAAGTAGTATCATTTAATTGAGGACAAACTGTATCAAGAGAAAATCTGTCAGTGAAGGTATGACAGAAATAAAGGCAGCATCTTCCTTTTTCTTCTTGTTTCTTATGAAGAACACATCAAGCCTCTGTTAGACAGAGCCTCCATACATTAGGGAAACTGAGAAAGCTTCAGATAAAAAGGTCCAAGTCACTGAGATCCAGAATCCTCTAGAAACAAGACACAGAGTCTAGGTGGCTAGCCTGATTAAGAAACAGCTGATAATTCCACAAATGACAGAAGATCGTAATGCAGTAGACAGACACTGGACAGGAAGATGATTCTAAAGGATGAGCTGACATTAGAAAGAAGGGAGGACCAGATTGGTTGGCAAAAGTTGAAGAAAGTGTTATTCGCTATGTGAGAAGAAGGATGTTAATGGCAAAGAAACCGTGCAAATGATTCCAGAATTTGTGTGAACAGTGACATGGTTAGGGTTAACCTGTGTTGAACAGGACAGTTGCCCTTAAGGCTACAGTCCAAGTAACAAGTTTATAGAGATGTTTCTAGATGGAAAAAGACACAGACAGGGAATGCTGAAATGCAACAGTGGCAAGAATCAAAGATAACTGGTAGATTGAAATGCTGGGGGGGAAAAAAAAGTAGTGATTACTGACACAGTCAAAAAGCATAAATTCTGAAGCAACATTTTTATAATGAAGATTGTAAAGCCAGACAGACAGTAGTCAAAAAAATGCTGTACTTTTTGGGTCAATGTACTCCTCCAAGTTCTGGGCATAAAGTTTTACAAGCTGCTTTCATATCAAAAGAATTAATGGAGACTAAGTGATTTGTAGGTATGTAATAAAGAATTACAGTGCAACCATACATTTGAACTCTGTGATGAGCAGAGTAAGTAATGAACACAGAGTACTTAAAAGTGATAGGTAGTCAATAAATTATATCTACCACAATCCACTGTCTGTGAAGCCTACTAAACAGATGTCTGTAAGTCTACAAAGAACCATATTTCCATTGTGAAAGCACGACACAGCTGATAAACCTTAAAATATATAACATTATCACTTCTCAAACACAAGTCATTATATAATTATTTGTTTTGAAGTAAAGATTTCTCATCAACCTGTGCATCATGACCTTCAAAAATTATCTTGAAGGATTTTATATAGTACTTTCACAACATAACATTCATAAAGCATTCATGACAAAACAGAACAGCAGAAACCACACCTGCTGCGTTTTTGTAAGTATTAACCCTTCAACCACAGAAACTCTTTATGGTAACTAAAATTGCTCAGTACACAATTTGTACACAATTTCTTCACAGGAACAGATTCAGAACTAAAAGAAAATTTCTCATTTTAACCTAATTCTAGAACAGCATGTCTTTTAGATTTCATACCAGGAGAGCATATTTTTCCTCCCACGAAACTACCACTAAAACATTGCCTTCCTCTCCTCCCCCACGCCATACCAAAGTCATATGTAAAGCCAACACTAGAAGACTCTAATCCTATCACTTTGTCTTAAAATGTATTACTTTTTTTTTTTCCTTCTAGGGAACTACTAAATGCCTTAAAAGGACAAATAATAAAACATCATTTTTAGAATTGTATCAGTGAGACAATGACTGTTTACGGTTACCATTATTTGCAGATAAACACAAGAGTTACAAAAAGTGTTTGAGAATAAGCCACCAATTTTAACAGTAATGTTTAGATGTACTTAGCATGGGTTTATAAATAGAACTTGTGCTTAGTATAGTGGTAAAATTACAGGTATAAAATGAAAGCTTTGCTATTACACCATCTTCTGGTTAGGCTTGGGAACTGTGACAGAAAGTTTAAGTTCAGAATTTAGGATATTGAACTCTGAGTACTCAACAATTGCTAAAAAATCTACTTTATTCATATGGACAGTAAAAGCATATTTCTGTAACATACTAGCTACATCCTATGCTTTTTCTTTTTTTCCTATTTTTTTTAAAGCAACTTACAGGAGTACTGATACACGAAGCCGGTCTAATAGTGATGACAACTGGGTCAGGTGTTTGCTTGTCAGGCACATCAAAGCTAGGGTCGACCTGTTGAAAATTAATTATATCATTATTTCAGCACCAACAGAGAAAAGGAAATAAGACTGAAATAAAAAGTGAGAACAAGCTTAGCAGTCCAGATAAATTGGTTCCCAATCCCCATTCAAGATCCTCAAGTCATCCATTACTAACAGACTGTTGATATGCTTACTTCTTCTGTACCTGCTCTGATTGCCAAAATAACTTTGAAAGCACTTCTGTGGAAAATGGGTAGGAGGTAACACTGAAATCTGTGATATGTTAACAGATCAAACACAAACTATCTTGCTCCTGAAACCACAGGAAAAACTGCTTTTTACTAGGACAATGTCAGAGGCTGACTGATCAGATATGTCATCACAGTATCTGTAATTATGCTCTTAATATCACAGTTACTATGTCTTATTTTTGGCTATAGGAGTTAATCTATAACTTTTGCAATATTTTGCTAGTGTCCTTTCCTGAAAATGAAGCATTAAGAAAGTATCAGAGAATATGAAATCTGAGAAAGCTGCTGCTTTTATCTTATGGTTTCACCTAAGGATCAGAATAACCTCCCTATAAAAAGCTGTGTGCATATTATCCCTACTATTTATTATCTAGGTGTATCACAGCCTAAGATGTTTGCCCTCTCAGCATGATGCATGGAAGTACTATTCTTATTACTTTATGAACTGGCAAAATTTACAGAAAGACTAGATGACTGTCAAATAACCAAGAAGTCTGATGTAATAAAGAGAAATAAACTTTTCTCTTTCCAGTTTTTTTATCAGTAATCCAGAGACAGTATTAATTCCAACCACCTTACTGAAAGCAGGGAAAAAAAAATCCCAGAAACCACTTACTCCACCCCCAGTCAGGTTTACAGTGCTCCTCATCCTCCCCTTATTGCTGGTAAAGCAATAAGCAGAAATATACTCAGAGGAACTTTCATTCTAGCTCCAGAATAGCAAGAGAAAGTTAGCTTTCAATTTGATTAAACACTGTTCTTTGCTCTAGACTGGGCCCTCAAGCCAAGCAAGCCACATAGTCTTTTTTCTACTGCCACCTAGTGCATATTTGAATTTCCTTCATCTAAGAAAATATTTACAACTGAAATTACACTGAAAATTTTAAGATCAAATTAAATCAACAGAAGCTATATGTGCACAAGAGAAACACTATGCACCTTGATATGTTCAAACCTCAAAGTTGTTTTGAAAGAAACTTATTTCTAATCTTCCATTTATTTTAAAGAAGTCTTTAGCACATGAAAGGTCAATTACGTACAAACACAGCAAATTCAGAAATACAATTCTCACCAAGTGGAATGCAGTTTTTAGTATATTTCACTAAAACTGCATAATTGATTAAACATACTGCTTTCAAATAACTCCACAAGGACCTTATGTCAAACAAAGACAACAACTGGGATTTATCTCAGTTAAATTTAGCCATACTGCTTGACACCTGTGTTTGAGCTGGTAATCACTGTGGTCATTCTGTTGACCTCTGTGGTCAACAGAAAAAAGTAGGTGCCTTTAGAGAACAAATAATTTACTTACATTTCCAAGTTGTCTGAAAAATTGCAATGATTATAAGCATTAAATGTCTACTTACTTGAATATTCAAGATTCACATTGATCAGTGCAGTTGGAGGACAGTTATAAAGTTTTACAAGTCAAGAACATGAAATTCAAAATTGCATTAAAATTCAGGCTACTACTGGGCTGAGGACATGACACAACTAATGATTTTCTTGTAAAAGTTAATTAGGCCTCAAAAAATAGGTAGGGAGAGAAAAAAAAATAAGGAAGGTATTGAAGAGCAAATAAGAAAAAATTATCAGAAAAGGCAAAATACACTCACTATGCTGAAGGCAAAACACCAGATGATACCTGCAATTCTTAATGCCCTTGTGCCAGCTGCTTTATACAAAACAGCATTTCTAAAAGGTGATATGTGAAGCATTGCAACTGTGGCTCTGATCCCAGCTGAATAAATTGTAAGCCAGCTCCATTTTTGTGTATACTATTTCCCCAGAATCAAGTTCTAGAATTGCAGGGACTTTGCCACACTGAGACAAGCAGGGATAGAGGAGTAATAGCTAACAAAGAAAACAAACCAACCAACCAACCAAAAAAAAAAAAAAAAGAACGGAAAGGTGCAAAATATTGAGAATTTTAAAAAATAGGGGGAGAATTACTCTCTTTCCTCTTTCTGTCTGTACATCTGTTGAACTTTTTGTGTTCTAACATTTTAATTTTATCCTGAGGCAATCCCTCTTCATTCCTGTTGTAGAGGTGACTAAACCAGCTGAGCATAACTCAAGGCAATGTATTACAACACATCTCAAGCATTTAGATGACATTGTAGTGGCTTGTAGCAAACCTTAAACAGTCATTGATACTTTTAAAAATCCCATCTCCAAACTGCCTCCTCTGCCTGCCTATAACTCTTGCATATGTTACCAAGTCTCTTAGGACAGTGTTACTTCTGTTTAGTTCAGATCAATTATCTTACTCTGTTCACATGGAAATATGAAGAGAAAGGAAGCAGTTCTGCATATTATCTGAGGTGTAGATAAGATAATAGTAAAAAATTGTCATTGCAACTGCTATGCTGTAGTGGAATAGATCACACAGAGAGGGGAATCTCCAACCCTCTTCAAAGGCCCCCTAACCAGACACAGCTGAACTGATGTACCACTGATAGGAAGAATAGACGATCTCCAGAAGCTCCCTCTGACATGCCTGTGATTCCATTCCTCCCTCCCCTTACATATTAGAAACCTGATGAGCCATTGAAAGACAAAGGTGGAATTGCAGTGGAACAGCCTAACACCAGAATTCTCTCTATCACCTCTGGCTTAGAAAGAGCTTGGCATGTGAAGAAGGACAAAATTTTTTTTATTTTTTTTCTTCTCCAGAGTACAACACAGCACAGTGGGTCTAGGCACTATGCTTTTTCTCAGTTACAAGAGGAAATAGTTAAGAAGATGGAACACCGAAAAATTTCAAGCATAGTGCTACCTAAGAATTCGTGCATGCTAACTAAAGCATGTTACTGCTGGCAGTAACCTGATACCAGTTTTGTCTGCATAAATTATGTTTTTGTCTAGTTGGTGAGATCTATCCTTCTTCATCATAACAAAAATCCCACAATTTTTGTTGAGGCAGACAGGAGGAGCAAAAAAACCAAGAAAAGACATATGGAGCAAGAAAATTTGTTAATTTCGCCCTAACACCATCTCAGTTACTATATTATTACATTAATTCTACATTAATTCTAAGAATTAGCTACAAAAGACTTTCTAATTACTACTACTATATTATTTAATTTACAAATATAAAAATATATTACATTACAGTAATGAGTTTTGTTGAAACTGTCTGACAGTATTTTGTCTCCAAGAATATAACATACTTCTTGTTTACTTGAGATGAAGATATTCCAGTGACAATATTATGTAAATAGAAAATACAGCAACTCTTGTTAAAATCTTGAAATCAGGCCGGAAAAATATAACACAAAGAGTCCAAAACTTTGCTATGACAAAGTCATAGAGCTTTTTCAGTACTGTGGAGCAGCCCAGGAGCCTGTAAGCTGCCACAAATGCTGCAGCAATAAATAAACGTAGACATAAGGCTAAGTTAAATTTGTCAAAGCTAACTAATAAATAATTTCTTGACATTCAACTATTGAATTTCCTTGATGAGCCCTTTCAGTATTGATAATGAGGCTTCCTAGCCTTAGTTTAACTTTAGGCTGAACTCATTAATGCTTTTCCAGAGCTTCTCAATTACCCAGGACCAGGAACAAGAAAAAAAAATCTGAAAAACTGGTTTGAAGTATATTTACATCTTTGCCAGGTACATAAGCAGCAGAAAGATCTGGAAATGTTGACCTGAAAAGAAAACAATGGACCCCTGCAGCTATAATCTGTGTTTGTTTAGTACATGTTATAACTGGGTGCAATTTGAACAGTCTTGAACCAAAATGTTGCGATGTTGTGGTTTGTTTTATTGTTAAAGTTCTGTTGTTCTGCGTTTTGTAATGGTTTATCCCTCAGTTGTTCCCCCTGGTTTTCNAGGGCCACTCGTGGCACAGACCCGCCCGGAGCTAGCCGGGGTGTCCAGCCTGAGTGGACAGTCGGACGGGCCGTGTCATTGCTCCAGCAAGACTGGCTTGAATCTGCCAGCAAATGCTGTGACTGAATTGGTTCTGGCACTGACCAACTATACTGAAGGCTGGCACCAGTAAACTTAACTTCATTCATTTACCTTACAACAAACATGAAAGTCCATCAAGGAAGTTTGTTTATGAAGCTTGTCACACATGCAGTCATCCTGTTCTGACCAAAATGCTAAGCATTAGAAAACTTCACATCCGACTTGACAATAGAACCAGGCACAGAAGAAATCTTAGTCATGGATTTTATCAGAGTTCCCTTCCTACAGCAAGTTTTTAATCTTTATACTACTCATTTGCATGTATTCATACTGCAAACACACCCACCCACACACCCAATAAAAATGCTCAAATGCCCAAATGTTGCTGTTTTAAAACTCTGAGCATGAAACAAATGCCATGGCAGCAGTATCTATGTTTTCTACATAGACAATCAGGCAATGGTGAATTTCTATAGTCCTCTGATAGCATGTTACAGCAATCAGAAAGTTCCTAGATTTATTTCAGACACAGTTCTTCAACACTAGAGGAACCTGGAGACTATCAAAAAAGAGAAGAAAATATAGGTAATTGCCATGCAGAAGCCAGCCAGCTCTGTCAGAGACTATCAAAAAGTGTAAACAATGGTCTCATTGAAGGCATAGCACTGTTTACCTATTGAGCACAACTTTCAGACTACTTGACAACTGTAGGATTTTTCCTAATACTGACAGAACATTTGACATTGCACTTTGGTTCCCTAATCTCCAACACTTTCGATAGATGCCAGTAGATAGTTTGACAATAAAGTAGTTCAAGAATGAAATATGAGGAAATCAGACTACATAGTGACATAAAACACACTGCTAGCCTAGAAAGTCTTTCAGATAGATATCAAGACCTTCTCATAATACCTAAAGGTCTTGGAAAGAAGAACAGCTTGTGACAATCAAGTATTTGACTTTCGGTAATATCACCACTTTGTCCTGCTTATAATGATGTATTTTGTTAAGTATTCTAAAGCTCACTGGAGATTGAGATGCCTTCTGCAACAGTTGCAGTTTTATTTCAGAGATCAGGTCATCACATATGTTTTGCTTGAATCAGATGTAGAGTACAGACACAGAAGAAGCATGAAAGTAATTTCAGCATAAACCTGCCAACACCAGCTTGCCTAGTAACCTAATGCGGATTCATAAATTATGGTTGCTTACAAAGTATTATAAATAACAATAAAAAGCTCTCTGGTATACATAAAACATATTTAACCATAAATGTCAGACAGTGCTCACAGAAGCTTCTTGTTTATTATATTAGACAATTTATTGCACTCACCTCAACTGAATTAAGATTTTCATCATGCAAATGAGGTGACCTTGGGTAAATATCAAGAAGATGAGGAGGATCATCAATATGTGTTCTTCTAAAATTGTGTTTGAGAACTTCTTCATAATCCAACGTATCAAAGTTGGTTTTCCATAGTAATACCTGTAAGAAATCTTCGTATCAGTAACTACTTGAAGTTTATTCAGTGCTCAAAGCATAACTCAGTAATAAAAAAATAATAGTAATAAAGTAATAAAGCATAATTCAGTAAAGTCTGTTATTACTATAGATCACTGCATCATAACAATACTGCAGTGATGTCTTAGTCTGATCTCTACTGCAACACAGGTACTTCCCCAGACTATCTTTACTTCAAATCTAAAAGATGTAGTTCAATCTATTAAAAAAATTACCTCTAAAATACACCTATAATCACAAATCAAACTCCTGTCCCACTGAACTGTTCCAAGTTACTATTCTACCAGATCAAGGGATCATATACTGTTAAATTTCTGCCCCTTATAAAGGCTTGCAGGTCTAACAAGAAAGTTTGAAGGAATAAGAGAAACGAGAGAGTTACACAGAACTCTAAAACACCTTTTTCCAGTGTTTTAGCAACAGGAATCTCTTTTCTGAACTTTGTCTAGTTATGTTCTAGGTAGAAATGATATACAAGTCATACAATGACCAAATGCAGAAGTTCATAGGATATAGAGGTAGTCCAAAGGTATTCTATCCAGTCTTATGAATATTCTGGGAAATGAAATCGTAACACACAATGTTGCTCTCTCATGTCACAATATAATTGCATATTTAAGTAATTTAATTAAGCTTACACGACCTGTGAACTCCCTTCTTACTTTACATACTAAGGGAGAAAAAAATAGAAAAATGGTATTTTGAGACACTGAGAAGTTACCAGAAGTCCAATGCTGATATCTACAGCTGCTAGCTAAATTAAAGAAAAGAAAGAGGGGACTATAATCTAACTTAAAATTACTTCCCTGTCCAGCCAGTAATATTTTTGACAGACATCAGAAGTACTTTTCAGATATTATTAAGCAATAAAAATCATAGATTTGTTCACAGAAATTTAAAGCACACTATATCATATTTTTAATATATTCCTCAGTAGCTGCATTACTACGAGATCATTTCAGGTTCAACATCTTTCATGACTCCTTTGTGTCAAAGACTCTGAATATGCACTGGGATACAGTGCACCAATAAAGGTGAACCCAAACTAACTCAGACATTAGTACCAGTGAAAAAGGGATGCATAGACCTCAGTCAGACTACCTAAATCCTCCTCAGAACCTGCCACTTGCGGGACTGTTAGGAGATAGATCAGTTGATTCACAGGAGCTCCTGCTTTCTTTCCTTCCTCATTTGTGTATGTTCTACTACTTCCATCATTCAGTCTAGAATGCAGTTACTTACATTTTTTTAGTCACTTCCCCTCCTTTTTTTTCAGGCTAATTTTCTGCTGGCTTAGTAATTTTAAGTGTTTCAGCACTGAGTGTAAATAACAGTACAGGCAGGAAGCAGCTCACGCTCTAAATATGTTGCATTTTGTTCTAAAGTCAAAGGCCATGTCCCTGCAGCTTCATCATTACAGATAAAAAAATTAGTAAGAGTAAAACCAGCATGGAAACATCCACATGTGCCTTGAGTATCTCAACTACAGTGCAAAAGCAATATGCACAACCCTAGAAAGATGGATATTTAATAAAGAAGTGTTTCTCTTCACACCCAGGCCTTCATCAGATATGAGTTGTCTCTTCTATATAGTAACTAAATTAACAGCATAGGCTACTACTTTCTAAACAAATAGGTGTAACTTTACTCTTTCACATAAAAGATCTTATGTTTCCCATGACAACAGGTTAATGAAATAAATTGCCACGTGCACATATAGCCAAAAATGTGAGGAACACGAACTTCAGACCACTACACTTTGAGACCTTTTTTGTTTGAGGAAAGAAGCAAATAGAAAGAAACAAAAGTATCCAGTGTTTGTTTCAAATATTTAACCTGCTTCTGAACAAGGTTGTCAGCTGGCTCTGCAGCAACCAGAAACTCGATACAAGAAGTAGAGATACTGGTTTTCCTTCTTTGATGGAAAGGTATAGAAGGACCTGTTGTTTGAAAACTTCATAGTCTTGAAATAATATACATATGAAGGAAGCAGTCTTCTATAAACTTCGACTGTATCAGCTACCTCCAACTCTTGCTGTGAACAGAGAGTATATTCTGGGTACTGCATGAGGGGTAGAAGATAATACTTTTATGGCCAGCCTCTGTTCATAAGCATGACATTGCTGATCTGCCAGGAGACCTTTTCCAACAAATACACCCTATAATTACAGTAAACCAACAATCACAGTGAGTAGAGAAGTCCCACAACCATCCTCCTGGCACACCTGGCTGTGGACAGGTCAGCAAAACAGGATGTTTGAGAAATACATGTGTGTATACACCAAAAGAAAACAGACACTGAGGAATAAAGTTCTTATGTTTACTACAGATAAAGATATACACCTTGGTAGTTATCCAACAGTGGTTAGCACATTTTAAAACTTAGAAAAGTGAAAGTTGCAGCAAAGTAAGTACTCCTCTCCCACCAAAACTTTGATAAAACAAAGGGGAAAATTTCAACAAACACAGGAAGGCCCATTTTTAAGGTAATTTAAACAGTTATTCGACCTACTATGACTACTTTTTAAATTCAAAACTTAACTAAGGAAGTGCTTCCTGATGAAACTGGATCTTCCCTTTCATATATTCAGCATGAACCTATTATATCAAACTGCTGAGGAACATGAGACATAGATTTTTACCTACTTTCTCCATGCTCTCATGCCCCAAAAGCTCTACAACAGAAAATCAGGGCAGGAAAAAGGCAACAACACGACTGCACCGAAGACACATGTCATTCAGGGGGCCCAAATTCAAAGGAACTTTGTAGTGAGACAGGCATTCCCAGGGTGTGTTGGCATTCAACAGGGAGGCTGTGTTAGGCTTAATACTGTAGGTCCTTGCCCTGATCAGAGCTTCTCAGATTAATCTTCTGCCACGTGACCTAGTGAATACATCCACTTTTGTTCCTCTCAAGTTAAGTATAATATACCAACAGTCACAAAACTTAAAATACTCATGGAAGGCAAGGTCAACAATTCAGAATCATGTAGGACCTAAGTTGCATTTTGGGACTCAAATCTAATTTAAAACTTTAATATGGAAAATAAAAGATCATACTACTGGGTCAAGAAATAAATATCTTTCCCCCATTCTTGGTTGGCTTTTGTGGGTTTTTTTCCCCTCCTTGTAAAATTCATATGGGATGTTTGATAACATTTTCACTCTTCCAATAACTTCCAAGTCTTGGCAGTACTTCTTACTTAAAATTTATAGATAGAAAGCAATTTTTTTTATTTCCCAAGACCATCTCTGCTACTAGCTGAAATTTATTTCAAACTCCATGAAACAGAATATAGCCATGAATTATGGTAAACTGAAAATATCTTAATTTCAGCAGCATAGTTTTTTTATATCTACATTGAGCTTTTAGCTTTTTGTAACAGGAAACAATGAAAAAGACAACTAGTATTAAGGAACATTTCAGGCTGAAAACATAAATCTTGTGCTACAAAAGTTCTTTCTTTTTGGAAACTTTATGAACCTGATAGAGATTATTCCAAGCTTGATAATATTTGTTCTTAATTGCAAAATTTATTACAGCAGATGGAGATTAATAATAAGACATACTGCTTAACTTCTTTTTAAATACTCAGTGACTCTTCCTCCCATTATAAGTACTTTACTGTTTCATCAAAGTAAATAAGTAAAGGTAACACAAGAGGTTTGGTTTTTTTCCCCCCAATTCTAGCCAAAGTTTCCCCAGTAATACAACTTAATACCTACAATTACAGAGTAAGTGTTGCCGTTTATGTTTAATTTGGTTGTTATTCAGTTGTATTGTTCCCTTATTATAATGGTTTTTCCCTCAGTTGTACCCCTGTGTTGTTATAAAATGGTTTCTCCCTTTCCCGCCTTTACCCTTGCCCATCACCCTAAGCCCCGCCTACCCGTCAAGAATCTTCCCTGTCCTTCACCCTAAACCCTGCCCTTACAGTTGTCAATCCCTCCTGGCCCCGCCCATTCTTCCAGAACATTCTGTGTCAATCATCCCCTCCTCGGTTTACTATTCGTTATTTTGTATGAATCCCCGCCTAAGTTACTCCCTATTGGTTATGTGAGACTGTAATCCCGCCTTATGTTACACCCCTTGTTGCCCCTCATTGGCTGAAGCTTTGTGCCCTCCCATGGGGGAGGTCCCGTATTTAAGTTGCTGTAAGCCTGTTCTCGCGCCTTTTCTGGGTTCCTTCCCTCACTGTCCCATTGTCTCTCCTCACCCTCCCAATAAACCCTGTTCCCAGAACCTGGAAAGGTCTCCTCCTCGATCCTTTACTTCCCCTCAGATACGGAGACGGCCGTGATAAGGGTGGAGAGCCCTAGCTGTACTCCTGCTTCACGGAAGCTGGGAGACAGCCCACTCTCGACACCGGCAGCCAGTGGAGCTAGCTAGGCTTGCCAGGTGTGAGTGGTCAAGGCTGCCGTGTCAAGTAAGGACTTTAAAAGCAGTGAAAACCTAACAAAGTAGCTAAACCTTAATATTAATTGCAACACAACTACTTTGTTGACATGAATTGCAACACTTTAAATATTCTTAGTTAAAAATCCTTCCCTTATTTTAATATGTAAAATAGAAGTGGCTAGTTTTCTCCTCATCACAACATCCAGTGGAAAGTCTATATAACACACTAGTAGACAAAATGCATGTGAACGTGTGAGTAAATTAGCGTGTTACTGTGACATACTATATTTAACTCCCATCCACTGTAACAAACATTAAGACATTTCATTTAAGGAGACAATACCACAAACCTGAGTATCCATTCCACCTGAGGCAAATTTTTCACCACCTTTTGAAAAAGCCACACAAAGTACAGGTCCCTGAAAAAAAAAAAAATCAGCATACAGTAAAATTAGGCTACTACTGTAATCATGGTATTTTAGTGCAAAGAGAAAAACACTGATGCTATTACCTAATATAATAGATTTTTCAATTTTAATAAAACAAGGAACAATTTTACTGTAGTCAAATTTCTGAAAAACTTGATTGAAAAGTTAATATTGCACGTTTTCATAAGATGCTACATTACAATTACAACAATCTGTACTAGGAAAATAGTGGCATTATCCTTAGATTTTATACTTCAATAGACAAAACGACTAAAGTGCCGAATAACATGATTTTGAAAATCAAGTGAATTATTAATGAATTCAGAACATGAGCTTTTACTTAACATCAAGCATGTAATACTGACAGACAAAAAGCATGGTTACAGGCAAAAACTGATGCATTTCCTTAACCACTTGTGACAAGGTGCATTAATACAACACCTTACTGTCCACTAAATTTTATCACCAAATTGCAAGATAAAAGACACAATGGCATAAACGTTACTTTCACTTTGTAAAGACACTGAACAACCTCTCAAGAGCTCCATTTAAAGAGGATTATTGTGTATACCTTGTGTCCATGAAGAGTGTAAATAAGTCTTTCTCCTAAGAGGTCCAGAATCTTAAGGGTACCATCAGTAGAAGCAGTGATGAGGTAGTTACCGGAAGGATGGAATGATATACAATTAACCCCTGCTCTGTGAACTGATTTACAGAAGACAACATTCAAAGGCTGTAGATATCTACTAAGAGGATATGTACACTTTATTTCTTTGCTCTTTTCTACTTCCCAAAGAGCTACTTCATTTAAGGGAAAAACAACCAAAGTGCTGGGGCATAGAAGACTCTCCACAATATTTGCTTAGTTCAGTTCTAAAAATTAAGAGAAGCAAAGAAATAAAAAGTACTCAGATTGGATTCTTAGGGTTGCTAGACTACAAAAAAATACTTACAACATGTCAATATGACTTGTTTGTCCACTTTCCCCGGTAAGGAATGAAATAACATACTCTTAATAAAACACATTTAATTGCAAATAGTCCATTGTAAAGAAAATAAAACAAACTACATTGTTTTTACCTTTGAAATGCTGCAGTAGCTTATTCGTTCGAATATCCCATAGTTTCACTGTGTTATTGGAACCTGCAGAAGCTATACATGTTCCACTTGGGTTGAAATCCACGAAAGTTGTAAATCTAAATATAATTAATAAGAACAGATTAATGTTGTGTTTCCACAGAAATATTTACGGCTGTGTATATATATAAAGCCCACAATATTAACACTGAGCTGCCACAAACTTGTGTGAAATCTACATGTATGGAAACTCAAATTAGGCATTTCAAGTAACCGAAATAAGCATAAGAAAGCAAGATGTGCATGATAAATCATAATCTCACTTTTGTTGAAAATACTATATAATTGAACCAAGCCCAACCATCAGAGTTTGTGCTAGAGTACAAAGATCCTAGAAGATAGTGCTACAAAGAGTTTGTAAGCAACAAGTAAAAGAATTTTGTCTAAGAACCGAGTATCTAGCTATAACAACATTTTGAACTCAAAAAAGGACAAACGCAGCCATAAAATCAGCAAAGCACATATGCAAGATAAATATTCCACTGACTTGTTAACTAAATCTCTGGATCCAAGATGTTTAAGAAAACTGCATATAAGTAAAAGCAATTATTTTTTAAACTTAAATAAGGCAGATCGCTGAAGGTAACAAAAATTATTTTCATCAGTAATTGGAAAAGCCTTTAAGCTTTCTTCCTGTTGAAGCATCCAATATCAAATTACATTATCAAAATTGAGGGAAAGCATGGAAACATTCCAAAATCCAAGAATAATATCACTGCTGTTTGGATTATCTCTTGATCGCTGGAAAACAGCTGGAAAAGTGCAGCCAGTTAACCTCTTTAGAAAACATTATATGAATTGTTTTACTTGACATGAGTGGTAGAATTCTGATCTGTTTTCAGATTTAACATATGTAGATGTTAATTACACAGAACATTAAATAAATGCCATTAAAATCACACTATCATATTTCTCCTCTTTTTCCTAGTTTTTTCTAGAACTTACCCTTCATAATCTGAGAAGCTATTAACACAAATTTTATTTCTTGTATCCCAGATAATAACAGATTTGTCTTCACTACAAGATGCTATTAATCTTCCATCAGGTGAAAATCTGGAATATAAAGTGTACACATTACTTAACAACTGATTCTGCCTAGATTAGCATTAAAGACATAAGCAGCAAAACACCAGAACCTGTTTGAAATAAGGTTGTGTAACATTTGAACTTCTAGTATTTATCATGGACTAATAAAACTGAAAAAAAAGCTTCTCCCCCTATTCCACTCTGCCCCATTTCACAATCAACTACAATTAAACACAGAGCCATAAGCAAGATGAAGAGAGGGAGTTGGGGGAAGGTATCAGCAACCTAAGATCCAACTTCAACAACTTCAGATGACAAAGAGATTATTACAGAAAACTATAGGCAAAAAGACAAAGAGGCCACAGTAGAATCTTGTGTTCAATATTTACGTTCTCTGAGTTCTTTCTAAACTTACAAATAGTGGGCAAAGCATTCACGATTATTCCTAGACTAGCAGACTAGGTTTTTAAACAGGAAAATTGACTTGTCTCTGACTTCCTCAGGCACTCTTATTTTACTGATTGAGCAACTGCAAAATGACATTAAAAAACTGTTCAAGAACTTTCACATGTGATTTCCTAGAGCTTTCCTTTTTCTTTTCAACAGTCAGACGCTTTGAAACTTTGTAGGGGTCTGCACTTCACCAGTGTTAAATTCCTTTCTCAGGCGGCTTATATCAGGCCTCTCTTAGCTGCAGATTTTCCATTAATATGGAGGAAAGGAATTTTTTAAAAATCAGCAAACAATTTTTTCTTGCCTTTGAAGAGCTGTCCTGTCTTTAAACAGTATGAATCCTAACTTGCAGTCCAAAGGCCATTTCTTTTATCTTTTCCAATTATGTAACCTTAACTCATCTGGATTCCTGACCATTCTTTAATGCCACTACTATTCCAATAGCTGAGAAAACCCCTACAATGCATGATAAATCTAGAAACGAGCGCTGGGAAATAAGTTAATACAACAAAAAATGAAACAAAACTGAGAAAAGACAGGACGCTGACTGAAAATAATTACAGAAGACCCCATTTGTTCTTTAATGTAATAGAATAAACACAGCAACTGATTTAGTACGTACACATATTAACATAGAGCAAGCTTTCATACTTCATCTAGGAGATCTATACAAAACTCATGTGCATAACGTTCATTTATTAAAATTTAATTATTGGTGAGAGATCATTATTCGTCATTCACAAACTTTTCTTCTCTTATTTCTACCCTGGGATATAAAACCCCCTTTGTTAGGAATTCTACTTTACCAAGAGAATAAAAATAACACTTACTTGGCACAGCGAACCCAACCAGTGTGTTGGAATAGGGTAAACAAAAGGCGCTGATAGCTAACACTCCATACTTTTATTAATTTATCATTGGATGCTGAAACTACAGAGCAGCCATCATGGGAGAAGCTCACACTCCGAACAGATGCTGTATGACCTTTCAGTACTGATGATTCTCCATGACTAAGAGGTGGGAAGAAAATGAAACAAAACCCCAAATACCAGGTCACAAATCACAATTATATTAAAGAGTTTAAATCCCCATAACACTCAGTGTTAGCATATTTAGA
The DNA here is from genome assembly GCA_013397075.1 of Rhabdornis inornatus. Taxonomy (NCBI): domain Eukaryota; kingdom Metazoa; phylum Chordata; class Aves; order Passeriformes; family Rhabdornithidae; genus Rhabdornis; species Rhabdornis inornatus. Next base: position 264,323 of record VWZS01003636.1, read on the forward strand.
ATCAGACCCAAATGAGAAAGCAGTATACAGAGGCCAAATCTTAATGTCACCATAATTTTTTACTTCTTTAAATATTATTACAATAACATTCTTTAAGTTCCATTTACCAATTACCAATTTTACAGAACAGTGCAATTAAGTAGCAGCATTGGCTTTTAGTCTCATTAGCATTTGAAAGAGAATTTTTTTTACATAGTAATCTATAAAGTGCTTGAAAGTTCAAATAAAATCAGTCTAAGATCATAATGAATAGCTCATAATTACCAGTACTCAAGAAGAGTCTGATAAGGCAAGTTAATTTTTTTTTCCAAAAAACTATTGTTTTCTTCATCACTTGTCTCCCCAAAATGAAGTGCAGCCATGCAATCCTAATTAAAATATAATCTTTAAGCCAGAGAAATATTATGAAGCATAGTTCTACACACATGAAATTGTGACCTCTGAGTTGTTATATTTTTTTTTGCAACTACAGAATATTCAGAAAAGAACAAAGTAATACAGTAAAGAACTGCACTGCTTGTGGTTTCCATGTCTGTTTCTGTCAAAGCCCAGGCATGTGGGAAGGAAAAAGAAACTTGAGTAAAGCCTCCAATATTCACACTGCACAATAGCAAAACACATATCCAGTATTGCTCAGTTATACTCACATGCAAGGAATCCATAGCCTGACAGTGTGATCCTGAGAAGCTGAAGCCAGCACCTGCCCATCTGGTGAGAAGTCTACACTTGTCAACGCTTCTGCATGGCCTTCAAACCTGTAGGCTCTGCACTGTGTCGTCAGCTCCCACAATATAAGAAGCCTATCCACAGAGCAGGTAACTGGAAGAAGTAAAAGATATTAGGAGTCTGCTCACTGTTCTTATAAAAGTCAGAGCTAACAACTATGGATTTGGATTCAACAGAGAACTTAATGGGTATTAGGGGGAGGGAGGAGTTATTAGGTTTTAATGGATACTTAGCCTGCACAGAAGCCTGGTAGGAAGTAATGCCAACACCAGGCTTTCAGAAAGATGTCACAAGACTGGGAGAAGTAAAGGATAATTCTTAACAAGTAGCTCTCCTGCTTACTAAGCCAATTGGTTTACAAGTACTTTGAAGATATAGAGCAAAATGTTCAAAGCCAAGTATCATCCACATCAGTAAATACGATTCCAGATTTGGTTTTACCAACTCCTAAGAACAATAGACAAATTCTTCAGTAATCTCATTTTGATCTCTGAGATGGAATTTGTTTCAAGCATCAAGTGTTTAACTCCAAAAAAACCATGCTAACTTAAACTCAAGACATGACTTCCAACGCTTCAGATATCTACACTTGAGTGAAGATATCGAAATATGGTAATTCTGCAATCCTATTTAAATACCAATTTTATAATACTAACATTTGTCTAGTTCAAAAAAGAACATAAAGTTGTCAGTCTGAAAATAGAAAGAGCACATTTGAGGATGGGTTTTTTGCAGTCATTGTGAACTATACTATCTTCAGCCAAAAAGGCAAACCTAACTTCTACCAGAGCTTGATCCTTTTCAGGAAACTGTAAGAAGCAAAGACAGTAAGCAGTTTAATTAAACTGGTACATGTGATTTTCCTATCCCTATCATCTTTGTCGTAGTTAAGTGCTAGTATATAGACATAAATAAAAACAAGGCATTCACACTCCCATACCTCAGTTGTCAAATTCCTAACCCTAGTAGAGAAAAGAAGAGAGAGGAAGAACAAGGGCATCCTGGAAGTTGGAAGAGTACATGAAGAAGATGGCTTTTCTCTTCCCAGTTTCTTTCAAGCACCAACATAGCACAAAGAAATTGAGTTTCCATGTTATCACATGTCAAGGCAAGCCTCAAACAAAATATTAGCATATTAGAATATTAAATATTAACTATTAAATTCCTTTTATTAATTTGATACAAAGATACTATTTTTATTGCTAAAAGACTAGCTTCTGCTAAAAGATGCGAGACCAGACTATCTCTATGCCCGTATCAACAGGTCTATATTTGACAAAGAAATATAGGGTATTTTTCCCCCTACTTCCAACTTTTCATAGTCCTGTTTTACAGCAGGGTCTTTCTAATTGTACTTGAAAGAATTCTTTTTTCCTTTGATTCTGAAAAGTGTGATCTACAGTGGAGTAAACTAAAAGGAAAAAGCAAAACATAAGCTAAAATAGGCATCAGGCTGGAAATGTGAAACAGACAAGACTGATGGCTTCTAAAACAAATCATTGATGAACTACCAAATACTTGTGGTATCTTATGAACTGCATGAAGGCTGTGCAGTATCAGCTTTCAGTTCCAAAAATGGAGAGAAATATTTTTAGAAAGACGACAGCACCATTCATTCAGAGCCTGGTTTCTTGCAGCTTGCTATCTCATAGATGGGCTGTTCCAAGGTAAATGAGACACAAGCAGTGAAGTTCTCCTTTCTGTGGGACATCCATGACCATCTTCGTTATGTTCCCTCTGCATTCCCTGCTGTCTATGGAATGCTTAAATATTGGATTGGAAACAAAAAAAAAAGCACAGAAGGTCCGGAAGAATTTTTTTAGGATGTGCCGTAGCACAAATAGGCCTTTTGCTCCTCAGAGAATACATGACATAACCAGAACCATGTTTAGAGGTGGAAGACAATTTGTCCTTACTATGATCAACTGAAAAATATAACTAATATGAAGAAAGCTAAAAATTCATGCTGAGCTGACTCCAATATACAGCTTACTCCAGTTTATAACCTGAGTGCCTTTTTTTTTTAAACATCAATGCTTCTGTACACACCTATGCATAGCAGATACATCACTGGATAATTTCCTTTTCTGCTGATGAGTCATGACAGAACTGAACACCAAAAAATAAAGACTTGGCCTTATGCAAAGAGCAAGCTGAGAGCTCTACAGCAAAGTGGTGTGCAGATATTACTTTCATTTCCCACAATAAAAAAGTGTCGACTAATAAAGTCGTGCATACATCAAAAGAGACAAACTCAGGCTTTAACAGCTCGATGTACATCTCTCAAAATACTGAAGTACCTCCAATAAAATTAATCACTCAGTGCAAGAATTACAAGGCAGTGCATACAATGGGTGTGTGAATATTCAAACCCTACCACTGCCAACAAACCCCAACACTTGACAGGAACGCTGCAGCTCTCAATGACATGGTACAACGTCACAATACAAACACATTTTGCAATGAATTGCAAGATTTCCTACTTGGAGAAAAACAATTTAATTGAACCTCTGTCAAAAAAGCCAATCTGGAATTCTAAGTTCAGTAAATAAAATAGGAAGAATTTTTAATAACTCCCATAAATTCAAGTTATTCGCAGGTTTTTTTGCATTCTGTATGCATGTACACAAGAGGAAAAGAACTGAGAAGAGTCAGCACACCAGCTAACATTTAATTTTCTGGATTTTATTTTTTCAAAAGAAATCCCAAAGCCCTCCACATTTATTCAGTGCTAAATTTACATTCAATTTCTTTTAAGTCACTTAGAATCAGTAGTTTAAAATATATACAAATGTTCACCAAATCTTCAAAGTCTAACAGAATAGAAAACCATTCAGAGTTTCAGATTTTCCAGAAATCTGTTCATACTGAAAAATAATTGGATAGGAGTATTGAAATGGTAAGGTGTTGTTTGTTTTTTCCTTCTTTCTTTATCTCTCTTTCTCTAGTCCCTCCTCGTTATGCTTGCATGTTTTTTATTCCCACTGGGAAGATTTTTAATTTTATTTTATTTTTTTTTTTTTTTAGGGCCAGGTCATTTAATTTGGGTTTTTTGTGTTCTTCCCAGTTTGTTTCTAAATAACTCTAAGTTTGTTTCTAAATAAATAAAAATTGAAAGGGAGGAGGAAGGATTCAGATACATAGAATAACTTTTCAAACTCAGAGGCAGATTCACTTAAAATTATTGCTTAAAAATATAAGGAACACTTTGAATGTCAGGTTTAACTTGAAGGTATTTCTTCATACAAAAAGCAGTTTTTGCCAAGTGCTAAAAAATTAACTGTAAAAAATTTGCATAGTCTATATTCACACCATTTAATTACTTTCATCTGAAGAAACATGCATTGCACATACTATTTATGATCTGTCACATAGGAGAACCTAGGCCTTTTTCCTGTCATTTTTATTGAATTTAACAGCCTACAGCAAACTTTTCACAAAAGCACATACTTTATATAATTTATTGTCCCAGTACACGCCTTTTAAAATTTGATAAATGGTTCATAACTTGCAGGTCTACAATAGAATTCCTGCTGCAAAGTGGAATGCAAATTTTCAGGAATGTTTCCCTCATGTAGTAAAAAGTTCCCTTTCTTTTTTTTAACAAACAAAAAACCCAACAACAACAGCAAAAAAAAAGCAACTTAGGGAAAAAAAGGAAGATAAAAAGGGAAAAAAAATCAAATTGCAAGTAACCGCCTAAAAATAAATTAAAATCTTAAAAGAATCCATGCCACACAGTGGCAAGCATTTTTAGCATGATTCAATGCTGCATTCCAAGCTCCAAATTTTCTTCTGTTCACCTTCTATCTTAACCTGCTTCCACCCAAACCTCTCAAAGCTTTCAAGTCACTAAGATTTAAGAATATGTTCTAACTTACTCTTACTTTATTTTTGGCAAAACTTCAACTACACTAAGTCTCACTTGTCCCTTTTCAACCCTTCTACCTACTAACACCACTACATTCCTCAAGTATCCAGATTCCTAGTGCTCACTAGTTTAAGTTTCTACCTACCAGTCCCATGTAAAGACTTACGATACTATGGCTACTGAAGAACATTTATTACTTCAGTGAAAGTAATCAAAACAGCTGGAATGCCCAACACATTAAGCAAAGTGTTCAACTTAAATCTTACGAAACTAAAATACAGATACTAACACAAGATTTTTTTCAAGTACACAATATATCTATCACATCTGCCATCTATAAGCACAATCAAAACAGATTAGTGACATGATTCAAGAATCAGTATTCTTCAAAAAGCTCAGCATAACAGAAATAAAAATTAAGTAAGTAATTCTGTAAACCACCTTATCAACAAATCTTAGTTTCCTGCAAGCTGCTCTTTGTCTTTTCAATTCCCCTCATGTAAAAAGCTTCAGCTTCCCAGCCTTACCCAAGGTCTCCAGTGGCATTGTTTTGACTAGAAAGACGCACCTTATGCTGTATTATTTCAAAACTCTTCCTAGGGCTGACCCTATGCCAGCTGTTGCCAAAACACAAAAAACATAACAGCCCAAATGTTCCTCTAGGTTACCTTCCTCTACCCTGCTGACAGACCAAATGAAAAAAAACAACAAAAAACAAACAACAAAAAACTCAAACATGGTCTAGATTACATAACTTTTGTGTCCCCAGAAAGTGAGGCTGAACATGGAAAAGCTTACACAGAGGCAACGTATGTATTAAATATATAGCTAATAAACAGCAGTAGCTAAGGCAATTTTGTGGTTTCTTTCCTTCTCCATTACCTTTAAACAAAATTCTTCCTTGTAGACATCCCTATTTCTTCCATTTGTGATATCACCAGCATGTCTTTGGTTCCACTGCTACCACACTCTCCTCTAAATGAGAGTCAGCATGAGAGCTCCTGACTAAGCCCCATGGGGTAAAATTTTTACAACTGGTACAAGACTGCAAAGCAGTGCCAAAGCCCTTCTAATAAATAAACTTCCTGTTCTTCTATATAATATAGTACCCTTAACAGCATGTACCTTCCCAGAAAAATGCAGACTATTACAAGGCTTAGATTCGACTTTCCACATCAATATCCAGTCAATAACATGCTACTGTAGCATTACTAACGGTGTTAGATACATGTTTTATAATGTATCTGCAACATAGGTCAGCGAATACCACCGCAAGAACCTTAACTCTTCTGTAAGTAAAATTTTTTGTTTACATGTAACATTATCTTGCAGGATTATTGCATAATTTTAAGATGAAAAATATCCCTCCTCAGTCCACTCAGAAGCCTTTGTTTTACCATAATCAAGATTGAGCAAAGTAATAATGGATCAAAATTGTACAAAAATAAAAGGCATTAGATGCTCTAATCCATGTTTTAGAAACCGAACCCACTATTTATTTTTGCTTTCCATACAGTTCATCACAGTAGACAGTTTCTATACCACTACAACACAACCGAAAACATTCCAAGATATTCAATCAAACAGTGTTATCTGCTCACATGTGTAAAAGGCTTGGAGATCAGAGTCCATTCAATTCATACAACCAGCAGTGATTATTTCTCAAATTTCCAAATCTGATTTTTATCTCCAGCATTACAAGTTCTCATTTGCACATCAGCATGCCCCTCAGTTGTACGATATGCAGTAAGGCACTTCCCCGAATGAGGATGATAAATAGTCCCATCTTCTTTGAAATGCCAGATAATAATTTCTGGGATAGGAGATCCATCTTTTGGGCAGCTCCTCATACCTATGAAGTCTTCCCGCTCAGGGACTTCGGCGCATAGCTCAGTTACAGAGTTAAATCTAATCTCCTGATTTGATGTATATTCAAAAAATTGGTTGCCTCCCTGACCATGACAACCAAAGAGAGAAAGGTGAGAGCCGGTAGGATTATGTTCCTGTAAGACATAGTCAAGGCACTCCGAAGGTATTCCTGTGCTGCGGATAGCACCATGCCAGCCAGGACGATCTTCTGGTACGTGCAACTCAGCAAATACGTTTTTTAAATACCAGTGAAAACTCTTGCACTTCAAACGCTCTCTAAGAATCTTTCTTTCAGAAATGTCTCCATAGTTTTCTTTCCTTGCCGAAGGATTTCTGTTGTAAAAATGATCTTTGAACTCATCCATCCACACCTCAGCAGCACGTGCCGTGTTCTGAAGGAAATTTGGTCTAGCATAGGGCGCACGCTTTGGAAACACATGGCCCACATGGGAGCATGGATGAATTTCCAACATGCCTCCACACTGCCAAACCCTAAATGATAATTCTAAGTTCTCCCCTCCCCAAACATCCATTCCTGTATCATAGGTTCCCAGGTACTCAAAATACTTTTTGCTGACAGCAAACAAGCCACCGGCCATAGTCGGGGATCTGATTGGGTCGGTCTCAGATTTGCGCCTGAGACGTTCATGTTTAGGCACCGAGTGCCACTGGAACGTCAGCCGCCAGTCAAACCCCCCAATCATGGGCTCTGCCGTTTGCATGTAGTATTCAAATGTTTTCCAGTCAATGGTGTCAATGACAGGACAAACAATAACAGTCTCATTCTCAGCAATCCTCTCGAGCAGTGGTTCCAGCCAGCCGGAAACACATTCACAGTGACAATCCAGGAATGTGAGAACATCACCAGTAGCAAAGGTAGCACCAATCAAGCGTGCACGAACCAATCCTTCTCGTTTGTTGGTTCTTATCAAGCGAACTCTTTTCAGACTGCTTATGTATTTTTCGAGTTCAGCCTTCAAATACACTTTATCACTCAGGTCATCCACCAGTATAATTTCTTTCAGAAGCACTGAAGGTGATGTTTCAAGCACACTATGTATCGTCCGCAGCAGTGTTGACCAGGCTTCATTGTAGAAAGCAATTATAACAGATGTCGTGGGCAGTCTTCTGTAGTTGTAAGACTTAGTTTTACAACCACTCAGTCGGTTATCTTCAATGTGCCGGTGGAGAGAAATTTTATCACTTAAATAAATATTTATTGCATACTTCTCAATCAGCTCTTCTTCCTGTTTCTTTTCCTCAGGACTCAGCTGTGGGCGACAGGGCTTACCCCATTCTCCTGGAGCATAAGGATCGGGTGGGGGTTTGTCATAAACTGGACGAGCCAAATCGACAGCTGCTTCTGCTCTGTCAGAAAAGCGCCTCTCCCATTTCCCTTTAGTGATGCTCTTGCCGGCAAGGGAGGCACCGAAGGAAGAAACCGATAGCTCGACCACAAAGTAAGCAATCATCAAGAAGCCGAGAAACACGCAGCTTTTGCGGACCCACGTCCATCTTCTCGCCAGACGGATCCTCATCTTAGGCAGTTAAAAGCAACTCCTTAGCAGAGAGGGGTCCGTGAACTCCTGCCGCCTCTCTCCGCGTCCCGGGGCGGAGGGGGCTGCAGGCACTCCCAGCCTCGGGCTCGGGCCGCCGGCAGAGTTTGCAGCCACCCCTCCGTGGTGGGCCCGGCAGATTCCAGGGAGACCGCGGGGGAGCGGGGCGGCAGCTGAGGCACAGAGCAGCCCCCTGCCCCTCCGGCCGCGGCGCCCCCCTCACTTACTTCCTCCTCCTCCTCCTCTCTCTCTCCGCGGGACAAACCCCTCCTCCCGCCTTGTGGTTTGCTCAAAAAGTTGTCGCTTAAGGAAGGGGCAGAGACTCCTCAGCCCGCCCGAAGGCGCGGGAACCCGCCCCGCCTCCGCGCCCGGACCTGCGCCCGGAACAGCCCGGCGGCTCCGGGGAGGGAAAGAGGGAGGAGGGAGCGGGCTGCCCCGCCCGGAAAGCAAACGGCGCCCGGCCCCGCACTCACCCAGCCCCGCCGCGTTCGCGTTGAAGGCGACGCCCGTCACCGCCGCCGTGTGGCCGTGGAAAGGCCGGATCAGGATGGGGTCCTNAGCGGGGAGGCCATGGGCGGAGCGGCCCGTGAGAGCCCCGCGCTCCAGGCGCGGCCGGCCGAGCCCCGGATTCGTGCGCCGCGCCAAGAGCGCCGCTCGCCGTCCGCCCATGCGCGGCCGCGCTGCGCGGGGCGGAGCCGCACCGCGGGCCCTTAAAGCCGCAGCGACCCCGGGCTGGCGGGCCTGTAGCCGGCTGGGTTTGCAGGCAGCGTGGGGCAGTAAACCCTCCGAGTCTGGTCGGTGGTCGGGACATGGGCGGCTCAGGGGTTGCGGGGGGCTGAGCTCTCAGTAGCGGGCATGGTTCCGCGGAGCCGCAGATATAGGTGGGATGCTCAGCTAGTGAAAGGTCTGGGCAATGTTGCTTCGATTTTGTGACTTACATATTCACGCAGGGCAGCTATGTTTAAAGCCTCAGGCTGATTTTATATTATGCTACTTTAGGTTGTTTGACCTCTTTTCTTTTTCTTCAGCTGTTTCTTTTTTTGGTCCGATTTTCGAGATTTCTAAGTTGGTACTCATATCTGTATCATGCAGAGTGGTCTTTTGATAGGCCTTTAATGCTCTAAAAAGCTATATCTACCTTAAACAAAAATTAAGGAAACTCTAACACTGCAGCGTTGGTGTTACTAGTGCTATGAATGTTTACGCAGCTTCATGGAAAGCTAGGTGAGGGAACCAACTTCGCTGGAAAAGTACTGCTCCCATAGCTAGCCTGGTAAAAACAGGATTGACAGCAGTTAGCAAAAAGGGCTGTGATGTCAAAGCTGTCATTCGATATGCGAGTGTTCCTGAAGAAGTAACTCATACTGCGATTACCCTTGCTTTCTTTTTTAAATCCAGTCTGTCTTTTACTGGTTGTTCTGACATTAAACTTTTACATCTACAGAATCAGGTCAGTAATTAGGCCAACATATAAGAATTGTCACTTATAGGACAGTTCTAATAAATTGTGTTTAACCATGAAATACACATTTAAAATAATAACTTTGGAAGTGGTGAAAAAAGTAGGATTATCACAAGTATATAAGGCAGTTTCCATGAAAATCTACTAGCACTCCTCACATGGAGGTTATGTAGGCTGATAATTTGCCATTTTTGACTTCACAATATGAAACCCTTTTAAGAATATAAGTGGTGAAACAAAACACATTTACTTGGACCTAGCAAAAGCTACAGATTTTTTGCCATTATTTGTTTTTGGTTTGGCTTATTGATGGAGTTTTGGTTTGGTTTGGTTTGGTTTTTTTCCTTCTACGCAGCTCACTCTCCCATCCTTTTCTTTTAGTCCCTGTGATTTAGATCAAAAAGTAAAATGTAGCATTTTAAAAAGTTGGTAATGATAAAACTCAAATGTTCTGCACTTTAACCCACTGCAGGAACAGTAAGCTAGCTAGTTAAACTACAATTGACCTATTAACAAGTATTAAAGTCTTCCAGCCTTTCTCAAGTTTTTTTCCAACTGTCTTCTTTCTGCCAAGTTTTTTTCAGCTGTGAATGATGTCTCATCAGGGAGACTACATTTAGATTCTATCCCTCTGGGCTAGTACCAAACTTTATGTGATCTTAATTTATTCTGTGTCTTCTCATCTCCGGAATGAGAGAAAGTACCATCTCTACTGCTTTAATTGCGTGCTGCATATTTTCAGTATTTCTTGTACCTTGTTTTTTTGGGTTTGGATCTGTTCTGGGAGCTCTTAAAACCCAGTGGTCAAAAACATATTACCTTTTTTAGAAACTGAGCTTAATGACAATTCCCAGTCCTACTGAATCCTTTTCCTTTCTTTAGAGCTGCTATGCTTCCAGCATCTCAGTAGATTTTACTAATTTTGATATGCTAGCAATAAACTGGAATATCTACCTGCGCACAAAATTCCTGGACTATAAATTGCCAGGTGATAGGCATAAAGCAAAGCAAGTGCTGTGATTTTGGAGAGGAGGAGCATGTCTTCCCTCTTTCTACAAATTGATACATGAGTGTTTCTCAAATTGTGGGGCTTGCAAAGTTAGTCTGTTTTCTTGCTGTATCTCCTCACCTAAGAGTGCTTTGAGGACTCCCAAATGCTCTTAGTAAGCAAAGTATTCCTTTACTGCAGTCATGTAATTAGCTATAGTGATGTACTTATAAAGCTGGCAGGTAGTAGTTTTTATGTTATGTTCCTTCATTAGTATGTATAGATTTTATTTTTAGAATTATTTTAAGATTATTGTAACTCCTAGTAATACAATTATGAGTTGGCATTGTCTTTTTAAGGTTGTGATATGGAAGAGCAATTTACTGTAATAAATTGTTGTTCACTGTGATGACAATGATAAATGGTGCCTCAGAAAATATGTTCCAAGCATCATGTGTCAGCAGGCTGCTGTTTCAGAAGCTATGGAGACTTTTTTTTTTTAAGGCACTGTGTTAAGGTAGTATATGTCCAAACAAAAATTGTATCTAGAGAAGAAATCTTTAAGATGGTAATTCCAGGCTTGTGCTGACTGCATGGTCAGTGCAGGAAAAGAATTAGTAAAAGGAAGTGTAGAATTCAAGGACACATGGACAAATATGATAACTTCAGTGCATGTATGCTGCAATGCACACATTAATTACACCAATTGCAAATGATTTCATAATAATAACTGATGTAAAGCAATATATGAGCACAAGGGGCAAATATACTAGCAATATAGTAGCCCACCAAAAATTCTTTCATGTCTAAAATGAGGTATTTTAACTTAGTGTTAATCCTACTTTAAAATAAAACTAAGAACCCCAGCTGTAACTATGTGGGATTCTATTGGGAGCAGCTGTGTTAGCAGCAGAGCTGTCCAGGCTGCTGAGAGGCCTCAGGAGGTCACGCTCTGTCACTAGAGGGGAGTGTGAGATCTGCTTTGCCAGTGTGGTGTTGGATATTCACCAGCCTACATGCAGGAAGAGAATGTAGTCCAAGGGCACGAAGATTTAATTGCAGGCTGTCTTGCTGTTGTGGAACCATTATACCTTATGATCTTTCCAACCTCTGATCCCACATTTTTTTTCTCCTCCATCAAAATGGTTATGAAAATAAAATAAATATTAAACCTGTAAAATAACTTGTGGAGTAGTGTTGGTTTTTTTGCTTCCGTTGAAATTTTCTTATCAAAATCCCGTTAAAGTCTGTTTGCCTACAGCAGCAAGAGACTGGAAAAGAAAAGAATATCAAGTAGGTACATAACAATTTGAAATACAGGGATGATTTGGAATACATATGTGTGTATTAGTCTGGGGTTCTGAAGGAATTGGCAGGTGAAATGGCTGAGCCATGTCTCCATCATATTTGAAAAGTGATGATAATCAGGCTGTGGCTACCATTCAGTGACTGGAGTGGCACTGACTACCTGTAACTGTCTCAGGCACTGGAGGGAAGGGATTATCACACCCAGACCCTGGAACTGCTGGCCAGTCAGCCTCACCTTTGTGCCTGACAAGATCATGGAGCATGTTCTGCTGGGAGTTATGTCAAAGCATATGAGAGGTGATTGCGTGAAGGCGATTAGAGACAGCTGGCATGGCTTTCCCAAGAGCAAATCATGCCCAACTAATCTATGGCTGCCTATGATGGAGTGACTGCATCAGGGGAACAACAGAAAAGTAAGTGAAGTCGCTTAACTTCTGTAAAGCCTTTTTAATACTGTCCCTTCCAATGCTTTTGCTTCCAAATTGATATGGATTTGATGGATGGCAAGGAATTGTATGACTGCAACCAAAGAGCTACCAGTGCTGAGTAGTAACCCCCCAGGGGTCTGTTTTGGGATAGTATTTAATATCTTTACTAATGACATAGATTGAGTGCACCTTCAGGAAGTTTGTGGGTGACACCAAGCTGAGTGGTTCAATCGGATATAAGGGAAGGGATGCCATCCAGAGGACCTTGACAGGCCTGAGGAGTTGGCATGTACAAACATCATGAAGTTTAAAATTGCCCTGCGCCTGGCTTGAGGCAATGCCCAGTATCAATATAGACTGAGGGATGAATGGATTGAGAGCAGTGGAGAAGGTACTGGGATTACCTGTGGATGAGAAACTGGACATCACCCAGCAGTGTGCACTCCCAGCCCAGAAAGCCAAATGTACCCTGGGCTGCATCAAAAGTCAGGCGGCCACTGGATCGAGCAGGGTGACTCTCCCTATAGCTCTCCTTGCATGAGACCCCTCCTGGAGAGCTGTGTCCAGCTCTAGGGCACCCAACATAAGGAGGATATGGACCTGTTGGAGCAGGTCCAGAAGAGGGCCACAAAAATAATGAGTGGTCTATTCATGCTAATAGATGATTGAGATTTTTCCTTTTTCAGTTGTAGGGATTGTGTTTGAACAGAAGGATGAATAAGAGAACTTACTTCTTATTACTGATGCCTGAAGGGAAACACGTGTGAAAGAAAACTGCATAAATCAAGACCAGCACTTTAAAACATAACCATCTGGATTAGAAACTGAGAGTGACAATTACTCTGCAAAGAACCTAGAGTCATTAGAATTTGTATAAAAGTGGGTGTATTACACAAAGGTCCTTTTTTGTTTGTGTTCCTTTTAATTAGATGCTTTTGTGTAAAAGATACATATCTTTATAATGACTATGGGGATTAAATCCCTAATGTTCCTCTCTTAGTACCCAAACAGCATAATAAAAACATTGACAGAGTAATATGAAGCATGCTTTGAGCTCCACGTAAGACTCTTAGTATTACCTTAAATGTCAGACTATAACTCTTGGCCTCTATATCATTTGAATCTCAGAAAGTTTGCAGTGACTGATTGTTTTTTACATAATTGAACAGGTTTTACTATTAAATTTTCTGGGATTATTCTATTATGGTGTTTTATATCAGTAGCATCACTATGTGGATAAATACTCATATGCAATTCCAAATTTAAAGACCATCTTCCTTTTATTTCCTAATGTTTTAATGGATGATCGATACCAGGAAGGTTTCCTGTGTTGTCAGTAACATGGGTATGTTGGTAAATATATTTTAATTTCGATGCACTTGCATCCAGCTTTTCTAAAGATAAGTCAAGCAGTTTTTTTCCTAAATAGATATATAGCATGGTGTCTCTTTGCCCTACAATACCTGAAATTCTGTCATGATGCAAAATTCAATGTATTGGAATCAAGTTACTTTAGCAAGTTGTTTAGTAATGTGCATTTAAAAATCACGAACTATTCCTGTGTCTGAGTTTGCAAGAGCTAGGACAATTTTGGAAGAATTTAGTACACCAAAGCAAAGGTTAGTACAAATTTATTAATGCTTCAGAGGATGCTATGTAGAATGATTTAGAGTATCTTCATTTAGTACATCTTATAATAGGATCATTCATCTGCTATAATGTGAATGCTAACTGCAAAGGTGAATCAATGAAAACTGGTGAACTGTATGGAAATGCCTACTTTGGTAAAGTATCTCTTTAGGTATGTACTACAGGGCAAACATTTCACCTAAAGGGGAGTGATCTAGGGAATAGAATAAACCAGAACAAGGAATCTAGAATAAGAAATCTAACTAGAAAAATGAGCTCTTGATATCAGAGCTGATGTAAATTTTCAGGAAAAAATGTAACTGGCCAAGTGGAACCATGTTATGCATGTTTATAGGTAATTTAAGCAAGTGGCCTATTAGAAGAAAAACAAAAAAAAACTCTTATAACTCTTAATTTTATTGATACATAATTTTCAGGGAAAGTATTCCCTGAAAGCACACTTGTAATTTCTTGGAGCACTGAAATAAGAATTGTGAGCTAGACATTAATCCTGCTTCTGATTTTTCTCAAATCCTCCATAAAATTAGTTTCTTTAGGATGCACATTTTCAACAGCAATCTTCCAATAGCAGTAAAGCTAAAATAAGTGCTTGAAACCAATGTCTGCAACTGCCAGGTACAAAATAAGACAAATGATAACAACTGTAATTACAAAAACAAGTAAGGAAAAGTAATATGCCACAATTATTGAAAAATAAGGAACCTAATGGTGCTTGAACAACTGCAGCTACAACATCCTTGTTGTTAATTTCTTCTGCTAATTGCTTTCTGAAGGGTGAGGTCTGACCCTGCAGAGACTCCAGGTGCTTAGCACAGGTGTGTGCCAAACATTCGTTTGGCAATGTCATAGTGCAGGTCTCCCAGCTCCACACCACCCATGCATCCTCTAAAAGGATCCTTGACTCTGTATCTCATGACTGGTCCAGAAATTACTTGGGTGCTGATTTAGGAGTCTCACTGCTCTCTCCTCTGCTGCTGCTTTGTGGCATCTATCTAAGGACTGAGCCACCAGTTTATCTTACTAGTGCTGAACCAGACTTTTATTAGTATGTTTAAAAGAACTAGGAGACACTGATTCTCTTAGCTTAGCTACCGGTCCAGTGGGACAGGAGTCAGGCAGCAGTGGCAGCTGCTTCATTTCAGGATAGTTGCAGAGAAGATATGAGAAAGAGACAACATTGCAAATTACACCTGCATTTATCACTATTTTACCAAAGTAGGGCAGAGACTTGTGTCTGGACAAGGAAAACCTGCATGTGTACTTTTTTTTTTTCCTGTTGCAACACTGGCTGCTTGGACAGGAAGAACTTTCCAGCATGACAGTTGGCAAACCCACAACATTATGGACTGCCACAGATGCTTCCTGCTGCTACCATATAGATTTTCTCTTGAATATTACTTGTGTGGCTGAAGCACAGAGAAAAATGAAGGGAGTGGTAGTAGTTTCAGACTCTCTTGCTTTATTATTAAATACATTGTTCTGCTTGTGTGCCTGTATCAAGTACAAAAGCTGCTGGCATAGATGAGATAGCTAGACACTTGTCTGATTCCAGAATGAGTGGTGATGTTACATCTTATCAAATCATGCTTATAAAATGGTAAAAATCTAATCAACAGGCCCTATTCCAGTGGTAAGGCATGCACACATAGTGGGTCATTTTGGGGGTAGAAAGTCCAAACTGTAAATACCTTATCCGTTCCACGTGTTATTTTTTAAAGCTCCCTTTCCTCTCTTGCAGGAAGGCTGTATACATACATAGCTGTATGTGTGTCAGCTTGTGTCAACCCCTTCTTGCAGTGGCTCTAATATTATGAAATTTTATGCTGATCTGAGCATAATGACAGGTTCTATTTCAGAGAAGGATAACTCCTGAATGGCTAAACAAGCCATGTACCATAGAGTGGAGTGAAGCAGAAAGAGGCATCTGCTTAGTATCACAAAATGAAGCCAGGAAGAATTTTTTGCACCCAATTTTCTCATTCAAACAAGTTTTCAAAAACTCCCTCAGGCTTCCAGTAGCATTCTGTTGTATCACAGAATGTTACCTGTTTTTATCATCTTGCACATTACTAACTGCAAGGCTGCAGCGTATGGACACACTAGATACAGAATCTCCATCACAATCCAGTTGCAATTCCCCAGGGTGTTTTACAGTAGCAATTAGCAATACCAGTACTATGGAGACTGGTCCTAGCTGCAGGACCATGTAGCAGATGAGATATGCAGCAAATTTCTGCAATTCTCTTTCTAAGTTACAAGGAATAACTGGCTGCCACAACTTTTGCAGGTGCAGTAGCAGGAATGCTAAGGGAGCATGGTCTGGTGGCTTCTGCCCATTCAGAACAAATCCAGGTAGTTTTCCATCAACAAGTGTTTTCATACCATACAATCTTTGTAATGGAGACAAAATGCTAAATTCAGGCTAAAATTATCAGAAGGAAGCCTGTTGGAGATGAGAGCTCTAACTTACTCTGTGCACTTTTTGTATTTTTTTCCCTACTTCTTACTTAGAAATTGTTTGCTGGCTACTTTCATTCTAGTTTAAGAGAGTTCATCTTTAACTAGGTTTATATTTTGAAGAACATAGCCTGTCATTAGTATAAGCAGCTTATTTTTGCATCCATAAAACAGATACTGTTTTTTTAATTTCCCAGCTGTTGCCAGACAAGGGTCTTACACGATAGCTACAAGAGCTGCCTTCAAGATCACTCCTGCTGCAAGGAAGTTTTCCTGCCTTAGTGTTCAATATAATCGTGAAACTTTGTCTTCACCAAAAGTATATGAACACTTGCAGATAAGCACATTTTACTGTGACACACCACTCAATTATGTTCTCCATGTTTAATTTTTGTATTTTAAATAAAAACCACTAGATTAAGTTTCTTACATCAGTTTACCAAGAACAGTCGGTGTTCTAGTTTTGTTACGCTCCCTCACAGCTAACATCACTTATGTGAAATCCTAGAGTGATCCATAGCAGTTGTCAAATTTTGGTATCCAGATCCACAGCACAGATCCTCATTGGTTCTTCTCCCAACCAAAACAAGAAGGAAAGGTGGCTGAAATACTCTAGCATAACTAGAGGGCATAGTTTGTAGTGCTCCTGACATTAATACCTCAAGCTGGATAAATCTGCTTTAAAACACAAGCTTTTTAACTTGTATATTCATGTTTTTTGCTCTTCTTACTCCTATCCTGTCACCCTGCTTTTCTTCTCCAGAAGTTTTCAAAAACCTTCTCCTTGCTCATGTTTCCTTTCACTCTCCCCTTTCAATTCCCACTTCCTTCATCTACAGTGCCTTAGTTGTTATTCCTTGAGCTCTAGACTGTGCAGCATGAGTCACAGGGGGAGCATGTCTTTGCTGGAGTTTTTTTGTGCAGAGAACACCCCACACCACCAGCCTGCAGCAGCAGTTTACCCAGAAATCATGAAGCTGTTGAAATGGCACAAGGGAGGGAACACTGCAGGAAGAGAGGAGTGCTAACCTGGGCCAGCATCACGTATCTGTGAAAGGCTCTGTTGCAACCCAATCACATCCCTGCAATGAGGTAGAGCAGTTTGCTTATAAAAGCTACAGTTTTTCTGTAAAGCCAACAAGGCTGACTGTATAGATACTTGTAAGTTGAATTTTCTATGCTCCCTGTTGGGATAGCAAAAGAGATCCCCAACACCAGGGGATCAGGTGTCAAAGCTTGTTCAAAAGCTTGGAGATGGCAGACCAACAGGCATGAACAGAAAATTAACAAATTTCCTTCTTAGAAATGGCTAAGCGCTTTCATTTCATAACACAAAAGCAAACCACTTGAGCTGAATAATTTTATTAGGGTGCATAGTACCTAAATAGACTTTTCCACAAAGTTTTCACTAAGGCTGATTTCTGAGTTACAGCACAATCATCAAGACTTACACGACTAAAACAAGGCAAGAAAGCCACAGGAGCACTTGTGTTTTATTTGGCAATATCCCAAATGTAGTCAGTTTGGAAATAGCTATCTATGGCTGAACTGTTGGATTTGGATTGATTTCAAGTGTGATGTTTTAAACTGGGTATATGATAGCATGCATGAGTGTGTCCCAGTATTTCAGTCTTTTTGGCAGTGATTGCCAGAGATGAAGCATGACCTTGAAAAACAAACACTGAGGGGTCTGTTGATTGTGCTGATTGCTTTCGGGGACAGTAATGAAGAAAAGCCAATGGAACATCATTTTCTCAGGTGGTATTTTATCAGCTCACACTCCTCATCCAGTGATCAAAAAGCCTGTATCACTTCTTCATTCAAATATGTAAAATGCTGATTGTGTTGATTGGTATCAGGATGACATTTGATCATTTAGCTGTTATTCAGACTTGGACTGTTTATGGCACTTTTGAAAAAGACTAAAGTCAGTGAGATTTAAAGCTATAATAACTGTATTCAAGTACTGACATGCCTACAGAATTGGCTGGGCATTCCAAGCTCTTTAAATATGGCCACTCAATACTTTCAACCTCCTGTTAGCTTGTATTGAATCATGAAGACTTTTGAAATGAAACTTGCTTCAATATATTGAATCTACAGATGAAAATTCTAAAGATTTCTGCACCTTTAAGATAGAGAGCCATTACACAGCACACTGGAAGTTAGTGTTGTAGGCACTTCCTCATATCCTCTAAATATACTTGTTTTAAATGTGTTTTAGTTTCAAAAGGAATGTGTTATTTCTAACAAAAAAAACCCAAAAAAACCCATGTTTCCGTTTTGCAGAAACTCAGCTATTTTTTCAGTTTTGTCAGATTTTGGGTTGAATCATCTCATTACTATAACATTTGATCAGCCAAGCAGCTAGTTTTACTATGCAGGTTATACATGGACTCTTTGAAACTTTTTCCTATTACAACATTTTTAAGATCAGAATGGCAGTTTCGTAATGTCTTCCTACATTAGCATTGAAGTTTTATAGGCAATTATATGAGAACCAATAAAAAGAGAATCCAACTCTGATATAACACTAAGTTCTTTAAGTGTAGCAAAATATTTCTGCAACTCAAGGCAGAAGAAGGGAGCATTTGTATGAAACATCAGAACTGATATGGCATTTCATTTAATTTCACCAATACTTTGCTCAATTAGATAAAAGCCTGTAACACCACCACTCTATGGACTAAGGTGAGGACAAAAGTCAGCTTCTCAATTCCATGTAAATTATAGTCTTCTATGACTAAAAACATACCTTTCAGTGCTCTTTGTCTTGATCCATTAGAATAATATAAATTTCATTGACTTCATATGCCTGCAAGAGAACCTTTTTTATAGAAGCTGATCTTAAACACTTGAAACCAGAAAAAAAAGAAAGAGAAACTTCGAGAAAAAGGATCATGTTCTTTCAGGAGAGTCCTAAGTAGAGAGCAGGGCAATGAAACCACACAAATTTTCAAATAAGCTAGAGTTTAATTTTCCTTAGAATCAGCTACAGTTTTTTTCTTTCTACACCTGAAAGAGGCTAATAACAGAATGAGAAATCTTCTCCTTGAGGAGAAGCTGATTTCCACAGGTTTGCAGCTTTCTAGAGATCATGTTAGAGTCTGTGGGCTTTCATATGAACTACAGGCAGCCAGTCATCATTCAAAAAGGTTTACTAGGGCAGAAGTTCTCCAAGCTCTGCTATCACAGTCAGCATTACAGCAGACAAATATCAGCAAGCCTTTTGGTCAGGACAGTTTAAGAAAAGACAAAAAAAATAGTTGCTTTCTTGCTTTGCCTCAGGTTTGATCATTCCAGTGACTGATGTCTTTATTGAATTCCATCTATGTATAGAAATAATATCCATGAGGATAATGAAGAAACCCAATGGAATTACACCTACTGCTCAAGAATTTCAGGATCAGAGAATTACTGAGGTTGGGAAGGGCCTCTGCAGGTTATCTACTCCAAACCCCTGCTAAAAGCAGCATCAGCTACAGCAGGTTGCTCAGGGCTGTGTCTAGCTGAGTCCTGAGTGTCTCCAAGGATGAAGACTCCCTATAACCTCTCTGTGTGTTTTCTTGTGTTCAGGCAGTTTCACATGCTGTCACTTTTGACTAGCTGGGAAAATTAGAAACTAATTTCTTATAATGGCATCAATTTAGCTATGTTCAGCTATGACATGATAGGCTGTATAGAATCTTTATGGGCTAAGTAACTAGCCAAGCTGTTCTGGTGATATTTGGCCTGAAAATTCTTTTGTAATTCTTTTGTAAAAACTTTGTAATAAACTCATACGGTTGAATCTTGTTGTTTTTCTAATTGGGAAAAAAAGCTCCCTGTCTCTCTTTAATTCTTTATTTTTCCAAAGCCAGTTCTTTCCACAGATCTTGTTGCAAGAGCTCTCCTAGGAGTTGCTCTGGGCTGCAGCACCAGAAGATGCTACCATATAAAAAGTACTCCCAAGATTTACTGAGAGTGGGTGAGATCTTGAAGAAGAAAGCAGAAGAGAAGATCAAAAGGCAAGATAGAAATACGATAAAGGAGACAAATCCACAACTGCACATCTTACCCCATCTGTCCTTCACTGATTCCTTACAATCATCCTTGGCAGACTGGAAGGGGGAAGACAGGAAGGAGATACCAAGTTGTAATTCATGTCTATATACTGCTAGATTTATTAGAACAGAGCCTAGTTGATTTGGCAAAAGGAAAGAAGCTAAGAATGAACTATTTTTTGGGAATATTAAAATATGACAAAAAGTACCTTTTCCAGAGTTTTCTTTTTATTTAAAAACACTTGTTTATTAGAATGCTTGTTGAATTATAGTCCTCAATGAATTAAACTGTTGCACTGATCAGAACGTGGCCAATATATGGCAAGTGATTAAAGAGAAATCTTCCCATCTCTAAAGCAGTGTTGTCCAAAACCAAATCCTGAATATTTTGGTTTCTACCAAAATATCAGTTCAAAGAATTTCCTATTTCATGCATTCTGTGTCCAACTCATGTATCTTTTGACAGGTTCTATTGCATGGATCTGAATTTTGTAAATTGTTCATTTTGCAGATTCTCTCCTAAAATACATAGCACAAAACACTATGCAGTAGCTGCCAGTACAGTATTCAAAATAAGCTATGTATTTCCCCACAAACATCTGCCAAATACAGGCTTACCTTCAGGGGATCTTTCAACAACCTTTGGTCATAACTGAAGAGGCTTTGTACCTAACAGCCATCAGAGCAACCAACTTGTGGAAAACTGAGAAAGTCAAGTTAAATCCTGTATTTGTAAAACTGAAATTGTCAAAGATAACAAACGTATCTTCTAGGGTTTATTTGTCGAGTGGCTTTGTGTTTTTTATTGTATCTTAAATCAAAAGCTTTGGGAGGCTTTTCACACAAAGTATTAGAACTGTACACCCTGATTCTCTACAAGAGAAAGCTTTAAACCAGGAAAAGCCAATATTCATTCTGTGCCTGAGCAGTTGCCATAGACTGAATGCAAGTCTGTGCCTTTGCCAAGGAGGAAGACAGAAAAGTTTTCTGTATGATCATACTTACAGTTTTTCAGCATGATTCAGCTTCATGCCCTGCAAGAGAGGCAGCCTAGGAAAGCAGATGAAGATGTTCAGAATAGTTAGATGCTGCTACATTTGCAAGGGCTCAAAGGGATCCAGAATGCATACTCCCATTTTGGTGAGCAACTGCTGCTTCAGTCATTACACTGGAATATGAAATGATGTTCCAGTATTCCAGAATGTACATTTCCACCAAAAGCTGTTAATTCCCAGAAATACTCCTCTTAGTTATTTTCTCAAGTTTAAATTCCCACTGTCTTCTATTTGGGGCACGTCAAGGAACCCTTTTCAAACTGATAATTGTAAAGATTTTGTAGAAAACTCTGTTAGGTATATATAACAGTAGTAAAGTTATCCAATGAACTACCTTTTACACGCTGTCTTTTTTCAGCTAAGCCCATCCCATCATTTTCTTAGCAAACCCTCATCTTTGAGCACAAAGGACAAGTAGTACCTGTAGGAGGCTTCTGTTTTACACAGTAAGTCATATCACCTTGATGGATGCTGCAACCTCCCGAGGAAGGTGGTTAGGTATTTCTGTATACAGTTCAGGGGGAAAGATTGGCAGGAACAGCTAGAAGGCTTTTTATTCTGGCCCCAGATTTCTCATGACATGGTCCTGAATAAACAGGCCTACTCAGTCTGGAGATAAATTGGAGCTGGACCCTTCATGCTGACCAGGCTCATCCAACAAAGTTAAGGTACTTCAGTGAGGGCTTGAAATCTGTAAGATCACAAGAAACGCACTGCTGGGCGAGAGGGTGCAGGTGGAAAAAAGCAGCAGCTCTTTAAATTCAAGTATTTGCATTAGAAAAGTAGTACAGACATTAAGATATTCTACATTAATTAATGTAATGTTTACTATAATCTGGATTATTCTAGAGCTCTGCAGAGGCTAGAACTACTTGCAGTAGAAATTGAATTTATCAGGCCTTTGGAATCACTTTCCAATACTCAATATACACAAGTTATCCTTCCATGAATATTACATTTGTTTGCTTACTTCAAAACACATTTGGAAAATCTGCTGTTATTCTAAGAAACCCTCAGAGTATGTTATTTCATATTTTTTGGCTGCTTGTACTTGCTACAGACCCCTGCATTTATCCACTCATTTAGCATTAAGGCGTTTGTCTCCATTATTCTCTCCAGACTACTCCGTGATGCAATATTTGCCTCTTCCTGTTAAGGCCGATACAGAAAAAACAAGAGAGTCCTCTTGTATTACAACTTTCAGCTCTCCTTCAGAGCCAATATGAGGTGTTGCAACACATACATAACTATAGTAGACATCCCACCCAGGAAACCATGTTTTAAGCCACTCCAAATAGTAGTCAGTCTAGAACTGAGTTTATGTTTAAAGTCACTACTGCTCAACCATGAACACATATACAACAACCTCTTGAAAGTGAGTGAGCGTAAAATTGTAGCAAGAGCTGTTTTATAGAACTGGCATGCATTTCAGGTCTAAATCAGTACTGTACTAACATTCAAGAATTTCAGTCCCCATACAGACTGAGATGAACAGCACTTTTATTTATTTCAGTTACAAGAAAGACAAGTAAACCTTACAACCAGAAAGGCAATGAAGGCCTCATGAGCTTAGTGAAAACCATTTCATAATCTAGGCAATGTTATGATTTCTTGAGATCACAAAGAAAGCATACCCCCCTCTTAAACAACTTTTCCTTATTTCTGTAAGGAAGTTTCCTGTAAGAACAGCACACTGATGTTAACAGAATCAAGAGGGACCATCGATGTACAAACCCTACATTCACCCTCCCACCCCCCACAAAAGGCTTAAGTGTAGATTTTATTCCAAAAAAGATAACATGCAGTCATGATCACACCTAGAGAAGAGGGGAAAATTAAAGTCTGTTTTGAAATGAAGTCAAATCATTACTCATTAATGAAGTTAAATGAAGATACTTTTCCACATGGCAGTGTACTTCACAGGTAAAGAAAACTCCCTTTTTTTTAAGCCAATGCTTATCTGACTATTGTAGTAAAGAGAAAATAGCTTACATAAAAACTGACGCCCCACCAAGCTCTCTAGATAAGAACTGTGATATAAGAAAAGTGCTAGAAACATGTGGGAGGAATTACTATACAAAGTGTCAAGTGCAACCCCCCACCCTCGACCCCCTTGCCTAGAATTCAGTGTATTTACTGACGTACAATAGAAAAGATGGAATTCAGGAGTGGTTGACAGTGGGATACAGTGCCACAGGTCGAACAATATCCGCTAAAGGACAACCCCAAGCATGCATGTACCCCACCACAAGGGAAAGATGTGCTTGAGCTTCCCAACCTGCTCATTTCTGCAGTTAGTTCTAGTATCATCTCCTTCCTCGTTACCAACTTAATTCTTGTAGTCCTTTGAAGGGACCACTTTAAAAATGTCCATAATTCTGGATTATTTGACAAAAAAATTCACTTGCTTTCTTAAAGAATACAGAGCTGGAAAAAGAAAATTTTACAACTCATGCCTGCTGTTGTTCTTTTTAGTAGTATTGAACCTAGAAAACATGAGTAAGTGCCAGACCAAGTACTGTTTCATCATCCTTCGCTGTCTGAACAATACAGCAGAGGCAGACCATAACTTCTTCAGTCAATCTCTAGTTGATCAGTTCTGGTGCATTTCACCTGTGCTTTATATCAGTTCTCAGTCTCCCTCACATAAGCAGTCAGAGATACATTTATTACATGGTACTCACAGTAAGTCTCGGAATTTCAGGCAGACTAATAATTCCCCAGGAGTGTCCTTTTGGCTCAGTGAAGACTTTTGAGTACCTTAACTTACATTCATTCTGGAGGCAGCCACCATGATTCCATTTACCCAAAGAGCTATTTGGAGTGGGGCTGTTACCATCTTGAAATTGCAGTTTAAAGGTAACCAGTAACACAAAAGAGTACTTTCTGTATTTCCAGTGAAGGAGCTGAGAAAAAAAAAATCTGTAAGAAACCATTGCTGCAATTTTATTTTAACAAAAGGGCAGATTTATTCATGTTTACAAACAAGTTTCAAAAACAAAAAGGAGAACATGTATGCTACCCACTATCAACCTTTCAAAATGCCAACAGCCCTCATGCTGCATGAAGGATTCTATAGATTAGAAAAAAATCACAGTTCCACTCACAGTTCACCAAGACAGCACTAAACTAACATGATTAGACAAAAACAAAGGACTAAGATTCTGATGTATTTTGATTTAATCCATTTTGCCCGAGATAACAGAAATATTTCAAGCAAGTTCCATCACGTATTGATGTCCTGCATTAAACAATCCTACTAAGTTCTGAACAAAAGTTATTCATTAAGTTTCTCAAAATTTTTAAAAATTAAACAGTTGTTTCAAAACCATTAAGTAGTAAATGTATTTAAGAAACTAATTAGGACAGAGGCCATAACTTCATTAGAACACCACTGCTCATGTTTTTACAAAGCATTAGTGTTATCTATTTGGCTATTAGTAGTAGCAATTTATCTACAATATTTAACAAGGTAAATTGCAGGCAAAATTTAGTACAGTTTCAATAGAAACACCCTTTTCCTGAAAATACAGCAGTATTTGAAGGACTAGTTTTTTTGGTTTTTTTTGTTTTGTTTTTTTTGTCTTCTCTGCATCATTTATAAGGAAGCTTCCCATCTATGAACAGGAACAAAAAAGTATCTACAAACCTTGTAAACAGATCTGTATCATTTATAAACATAAATAATCCAAATTATTAACAGCCAACAGCAGAAATTAAAGTATCAATTCAATGATCCAGGGCCTCCTTGCCCTTCCCAGCTTTCCCCTCAGAAAAGGATCATGATAAACTAAAGCTCTGCTAACACACTCTTCAGGACCATTCTTAGTACAACAGATGATCCACAGGTCACTTATGCTGAGTTACTGTTTATCTGTCAGAGTTCATTATTACTCCCACCCCCAGAAAAGCACCCTCCAGTCTGGCAGAAAGCTTTTTTTAAAAAAATAAATCTACATTCGTACAAGTGTTTCTTCTGTTGAAGTCCAAGACAAGAATAGCATCTTGTCCATCATAATGTGTGAAGAGACCCAGTTTCAATTTCTTTACAATGCAGCTAGTGTGTTAACATTCAGCTTACAATCAGAGTGATGTTTCCAAACTATGTAGTGGGCTCCCTGGGGATGAAGAGGTAGCAGACTTGTTCTTGTCTGTTGTAAGGTGAATTCCACTGTCAACCGCATTGTTATTTCTATTGGGAGAGGGAGGGGGACTAGAGTTGCGTTTTGTTGGAGCATCATCTTCAGCATCAGTATCATCAATAAGGGGAATATGAGGCTCGGAGTCTTCTATTCTAAACTCAGGATGCGTCATAAAATTGTGAATTGAACTTCGTGTCTCAGGTTTCTCTAGCCCCTCGTACAAGGAGCTACGAAATGCATTCACCACTCGGATCTGTAAACAAAGAAAAAATATTGTTGAAATGCTGCAGATTCACTGATAATGGCATGGTTCTTATGAGTTTGAATCCACAAACAGCGAGACATGAGTGAATCAAATTTGTATGATGCAGTGGAACTTGCAATAAACTGTAAAAAATGAAGAGCATTTCAGTAGAGCACTGCCAGTCTACACAGTAGGAATAAAAATTGTGAAAGCACTGCAAAAAGCTGAAGGGCCCTAAAATTCAGACATGGCACTAGAATTGTTTAATTCTTTAACATGGGCTAAGCATTTTTCAGAAATTAGGCCAACAAATATTTACTTACTCAAAAATTAAATAAATCTCAATGAGTGTTTTATTGAATATTTGGGGAAGATTGGAGTGAGGGAAGGAGAGGAGAGGCTGAAAATAAGTTAGGGGATAAAAGGGTCACTAATTCTCATGCTAGGAATTAGGATGTCAACTGACTATGAAGAAGCCAAGCAAGTGTAAGCCAATGTCACAATGAACAAACATTTACGAAGTCATGCAAAAAAGGATACCGCTGTAACAGCTGTAAATATTCGAGTATATAGCCATTTACCACGCTAGAGAAAGCTCCTTAGTAAACAGTGCTTTGGAAACTCAAGACCAGAACTAGGAAATTGGATACTGTATTGTACAGTTTAGTAGCCAGGACAGGTTGTGACTTTGAAGAGACTACTTAAGTAGTGCCAAGTATGAGAAAAGCAGGATGATCAGCCTTTGTGCGAGTCTTCAATTTACATTGAATTCATGGACACCATTTCCAGTCTGAGGACTGTTTTGTGTCTTTTTGTTGTTTAATATTTTTTGAATCAGAAAGCTAATCTAACAGAATTCATAAATAGACCTTTCATACTTAAATTAGATACAAAAGAAAGTACAGCTTTGTTTTGCAAATTGTGCATGTCCAGGCAGACTTGAATTTAAGCTTTCCAGACTATTATTTGAATGATGACACCAGCTGCCCACATCCCCCTTCTCCCATGCCCCATGTTTCCCTGACCAACAAGAAAAATTCAGGATTCATTCTTGAACTGATAAAACAAGGTGAGGCAGAAGTCATTGACTCATTTGTCCAACACTTTTCCTGAGATAGCTTCCCCCGCTGTTGACTCTCTCTATTCAATTCTCAACATCTCAACACTGAGCAAGTCTCCAGCAAAGCAGTGTGAAATAGTGTCAAATAATAAGCAGCAGAGCAACTCCATAGTAAACAAGAACTTGCTGTTACAAACAGCAAGTCAAATTTAAAGCTTTTTTTAGCTCATCCAAGATAACTTGTTTTAAGCTGAGAAATACATCATGACTAGTGCTTCAAGAGTTCTTCAACAGAAAAAATAAAGTTACTTCCAGGTGAAGGAATGAAGGAAGGTCAAGCAGATCAAGAGCAGAGACTTCAAAATAGCTAGGATACACCAGGGAAGTTCACTGTAAACAGAGAAGGGCTCTCCCAAAGCAATACGTTAAATCAAATTGGTTAAAGAGAACCACTGCACATGATAAAGTCCCATGTCCCAACTATGTTCTTTGACCTCTAGAAGTAGCATCTCTGCCACTTCCCCACCTCTGCTCCCTCAGACCACTTGCACAAAGATTTTTACTCCGAAGTGATCATGTCCCCATTTTTATACTACAGGTACATGCTGAGCCAAATTAACCATGGAGGCAAGGGAAGAGGGCACAGGGAATAAGGGGACACAGGGATGGGGCACGCAGTCAAGGGAGAGGACATAACTACCAGTAAGGAGAGGACAGAAAAGAGAGTGAATGTGCTGAAGAAAAATTTATAACAGCAGCTAGTACTTTACTGTTCATTGCATGAAAAAAATTGAGCATGCTGTCAAGGAGTTGGCGCATTATAGGAGGTTTAAACAAGTCCAGCCAGCTACCTAAACTGTCTTGGCACTTACCAAGACAATTAGCAGTGACAATGCCAGACTGAAAGTTTGCAATGACTTTATTTGGCATGGTGCATCCCACTGTGCCATTTATGTAGCAAAATGAGATATGAATGTCTCATGGGACTGTTTTTCATTGCTTATGGATGAGAATTTAGAGCAGCAGCAGCAATGAAAAACAATTCTGACTTAAGAGGACATAGAATTATCATAGAATATAGGCATACCCACAATAAAGGCTTGGTTTCCATGCAGAATGCATACTACACAAGTGGACTAGACACTACAGCAAGCTCAGGACCCTCAGAGTCCAGCCACAAAGGCAGAAATCAAACTTTCAGCACTCTAAAAGGGAAAATCTAGTGTTTTGAAGGCTCTATTTTCAACCACTCAAGATAATTAAACAAGAGGGATAACTATAAATAAATCATGTAAGTGAGGTGCAAACAAGACAATTTGTTAAGTGTAATTCATACTGTCATCAGGCCTGCCTCATATTAGTACCAGAATAGCAAGGAATGTAGTTGGCACTCCAAATCCTCCTAGCCAGATGGCTGCTTAAGTGTTGCAACCTTACTTCATAGGAACTATTTTCCAACAAGCAGATCCAAAAAAGAGACAATAACACATCTGCTTCCCATTAATCTATATTAGTTCTGAAAAGTTGTTCTTCTGAAGGGCATAGCAGAAGGCTGTAATAGTGAGGATTAAAAACTAGTTCTCTGCTATGGTAGCTCTGTATCTGCATTGATCATTTGATGCAATGAGATGCTGCAGTGCCCAGTAGATTCTGCTCAAATAGCAGCATGGAATGTCATTGCTCTCTAGAGAATTCTGTATGTCTAATTAATGTTCTGGAGTGTAGTTAGGGATACAGGTTACTAATTAGCATTTTAACTAGGAGATGCAATCCTGTGTGCTCTTAAGTGTTAAATCTACTTTTCATTTTGTGTTCTTCAGGCATGCAAATTTGTGAGCTGAGCTTCTCAGCACTACTGCAAGGTAGGGAAATACCTGTCTTGCCTATGGAGAACAAATACAGAGATGAATACTTGTGCAAACTCACGCAAATTCTGTCTGAGCCCAAAAATAAAAAATAAATTTAAAAAAAAACAAACTGAAGAGACCAGTTCACTTAAGACAGCTCCTGAAATTAAGGGTCTTCATCCATCTGGTAATCTGAAAGTTTAAGCAGGGAGGGGAAGGGGGAAGCCCTCTCAGAATTCTTTATAAAAAAACATTTAACCAGTCTCTAGGAAGTCAGAGAAGAAAGTTAAACATGTATTAAGATGGAAAACTCTGTACAAAGATATTGGCTATCAGTATTCAACTACAACTACTATGCATCTTCTGGCTCCAGAGTTTAGGCCTACATCCAAGAGTAAATAGATCTCCAGCCCCTACAGAGAGGAAGGCTGAAACTGAAATGCCACTTAGAGCACAGTATAGAGAGGGTAGAATTGAGATGAGACAAACTTGACTTTCACTGATGGCTTATGAACTGCTCCC
Source organism: Rhabdornis inornatus (assembly GCA_013397075.1). NCBI lineage: Eukaryota > Metazoa > Chordata > Aves > Passeriformes > Rhabdornithidae > Rhabdornis > Rhabdornis inornatus. The sequence goes on from VWZS01003636.1 coordinate 293,551, forward strand.
AGAAGAACCTAGAGAGGAAAAAGAACCCTTCAGATTTGAATGAAAGTTTCACCATTTAATGCTTAAAACTTGTTTTCCTTTTTATATTAGCTAATTCATATTTCTTCTGACTTGTATGCATTTTAGAAGCCTTGTTTCGCCACCTGAATCCTGATGTTGAAAAAGTTGTTATTCAGTAAATAAGGTCCAATGAAAGCAGGGATTCATAAAGTTCCTTACAGGCTACAAAGAAAATGCATTTAGTGCTCCATGTTCTAACTACATTCATATCTTCAACATACCATTTGCTTCCAAATCAGCTTGCTTACTTAAGTATTGCTTGTGCTGCAGTGCAAGAGATCTATTTTTATTGACCTGGGTCCATGATTATACAGTTAATTCGCTTATTTAGTGCAAGTCACCCTAAGAGGCATATACTCGAAAATTTACAACAGTTTTCCCTTTTTATCTTAAAAATCCCTCTGTACACAAATGGATGAAGGCACAGGATGTGCAGGCTCACAGCTTTCGCAATAAAGTCTTTTGTTGAAACTGTTCCACCTGTTCTCAGCCCTCTAAGAAAAAAAAGTCTTGAGGACTCCACTTTGTGGAAGAGCTCTATAAAAGCCTGAACGATGATTTTAAGTACTAAGGAGAAAATGAGAAACGTTAGGTACGTGAATTAGGAAATGTTAATTTCATGCACTTTAGGAACACACACTCACACCCCACAGTAGTAGAAGCAGTAGTAGAGGAAAACACTACATGTGTAGGGGTAGAAATATTTGTTACATCATGGTGCTGGCTGGCGATGGAGGGTTGCCGCCTTAGAGCCCCCTGAATGGTACTTCCACTCTGGAAAGCATTCACTACATCCATCTGCAAGGAATCAGAGATTGTGACAGCTTGCTCAGCAAGAGAGAGAGAGAACAAGAGAAAGGACCATCCCATCTATAACACACAAAAAGTAAAGAAAAAAAAGGCACTTTTTAAAAACAGAGCAGATACACAGGCAAGAGTTGCATTTAAAGCTGAAGAAAACAGAGGACCCTGAGGGATTACAAATCCATCCATACCCCCTTTTGACAGTCTCAGTCACACCAGTTAGAACAGCCACCTTAGTCAAAAATGGAGAGATTTCCCTCATAACACCCACATCCTACCTTTTTCAAGACCATACCTGAGTTTGTATCCTGTTTAGGCCCCTAAACCACAAGATCTGACCACGACGCAATTCTCTCTCAGCATGATCAATCTCCTCTACATCCTCTGCTAGTTCTTCTTCAGGAATCTCTTCCTTTTGTGTTCCATGACCAGCTTCTTTAAGGAATTTCAGTCGGCTGGTTGGAATTGTTGAAATCAACTAACAGTGGATGAAACATATAAATCAGGATTATACTTTTTTTAACAACAACAAAAAAGAGTAATACCAGTCTTAAGGCTTAACAGATATCCTGCATACAAATAGCAAAGTTGAAAAAAGCTAAATCACATAGACAGGATGAGTGCATCAGTGTAAAACAATCACTCCATCTGATAGATGCAAAGCTGTGAATACACTTACTACCTCAACCAAGGTGCAAAATTAAACTTGAACTAAAAAACAGCCTTGCCAGGGACAAAGAATTCCACATTAAAATTACTTGACAATGCCAGGAAGGAGCAGTACTGAAGTTACAAAAGCCATTAATCCTGTAGATTGTACTTGTATCTAAAGCTTTTAGAGTTTCATCAGTTTGATGAGCATGACATGTCACCTCAAGTGGGACCTCCATCACATAAAGTAACCACAATTAATTCATAAATACAGAAGAGACATTCATTCATTTGTGACCTCGGAGATATCAATTCATTTGCAAGGGTGAGTGATGTTTCTGAAATTGTATGTATCTCATGCTGTTACTTTGCTACTTGGTGTACAGCAATTTATATATCTTAAATTAGACAAAAGCTATGTGTAGCTAAGGATAGTCATCTTTTGGTACATTATATCTAGCAGATCCAGATAAATTCCAAGACTGCTTTCCTTGATCATCACAAACCTAGAAACCATTTCTGCAGCTGCAGAGGAAAAAAGTCTGCTTCAAAAGGAAGATAAACAGCCCTTTATGCTGAAACTGCTACTATGAATGCTCCCAGCTCACACTTCAGTTTCTATTATTCTCAGCAAATTAAAGCTCTTTGACTTTAATGAGATGCTAGAGCAGCATGAACTGCAGCAGGGAAGCTTTGTCCTTGCAAGACACTTTGGGTCAAAGGTATTTCAAGCCATCTCGATTCTCTTCTAGGATACTTTTAAACCTCAGAGTGACTCTATTTGATTTTTTTAAATAATTAATTTTTCAGAGAACCTTGTTAAAAAGCTTAGTCACTTTAAGAATACATTTCTATGTATGTATTTACATCTAAAATTCATCCTACCAATTTTATGGTGAAACATGAAGTGTCTTTTACTTAGTGGAAGGAAAGAAACTGTAATGGAAAACTCTTCATGTGGTATGAAAAGTTTAGACAACTATGTCATTAAATAATAGAAAACTCTGTAGCTCTAAAGTTTCACGTAAATAAGCTTGCTGCTTACAAGCACTGTTGTGCATGCAATAGTAATGACACTCTAGGGGGAGGGGAAAGGAAATAAAAGTCCAAACGTAATGGCTTAATAGGTGGGAAGACTTTTCAATTATGTCACAATTATCCAAATGAAGATTAAAGAGAAAGTTGGTTTGAGTTTTGCTGCATTTCTTGCTACTCCAGGAGGTTTTTAAATCAGGAAAATACCGTCAAGCTTAGCAATTCTGATTTTTCAAGAAAACCATTAAGTGCCAAGTTAAATATATTTTAACATTAGCATGTTCATTGCATTTTGTATTCTTACCACATTTTCTGGTACTCATATCTGGCAGAAGCTATCATTTCATATTTAAAAGGTAACTACAGCTGCTTCTAGTTAAAAATTGCTAAAAATACCAGCCGCAGCATCTAGTTATGAAATGTAAGTGAATGACCCACTCTGAGGAAGGAATATTCAACTAAGAACTTCCTAGCTATTGAACAAGTCAATTTTAAAATTCACTGTTAATCTTCATATATTCATATAGTCCACTTGAAAGATCTGAATGCTAAAGACAGTGTGTCTGTTTTTTCCATTTAAAGTGTACTATTGCAAGTAGGTATTTGGCATTTTGAAAAATCCTAGTTTACCTGGCCCCAAAGTAGTGTGCCCATGCCCAGGAAAATGGACCACAGCCACTGTTCAATTGTGAGTTCTGAGCAACTGAAAGGCTTTCCACCAAATTGCACAATAATTATCTGTGAAGAAAAACATAATTAAACATGTATCAGTGAGCTGTTACTAGAAAATTCCCTAATGCTTTAAGATCACAACAGACAGGTCTCCAAGAGAACATGGGATTTCCCATCTTATTAAGCATAGTCTTTCACTATCTCAGCAGTTTGAGCAAGTTTCCAGACCTAAGCAATATTCTTCCTCTTTTCAGTATTCAAGAACTACTCATTTATTCTTCAAACGTCACACTCATGAAAACCTGTTGACTCCTCAATTTTGCTTGTAGTTTTTTCCCTTCATGTCACAATTACAGCATGTATTTGATGCTACAAATGTACAGTGATTACTTTTGCTATGAACACCCATCTTGGAACTAAGTCCAAGATTCATAAACTTGTATTAATAGAATTCATAGATCCATAAGACATGAAATATCTCAGAAGTAATTCTACAGAATATTACTATGTGTCACATAGGTGTTAAATATCAGACTTTAAATCACCACATGTAGTAAATCTTGGGGGAAGGGAGCAGAGATCTCAAAAGCTAAATTAAGTTAGCTCCTACAAGCTGTATGGGCCCTAATGAGCAAGGTATCTCTCTGCATAGGAATTATATGCATGAAAGCCTGCCCTGGAGAATCAACAATTCAAAGTAGCAGGGCAGGCATGAAAAGGAGACAGTATTGACCATTAAGTAGGACACCTGAGAGGTGAAAAAGCAAGGAGTGTCTTCTGTTATTAACTCAGAAAAAAACACTGAGATGACAAATCAGGAGTTAGGAAGGCATTCAGTCTGCCAAATATACAATGGGAACACAGTGGCAGCCAGGAGGAATTTCTAAATATTTGGCTTTGTTGCACAACAATAGTCAATCTGCTGCATACATAACCCCAAAAATAAGAGCAGCTTTCTGAAGAAATATAATCTATAAAAACCTAAACATGAGAGAGCAAATTCCTTGACTTAATGGGAAGAAGGGGTGCATACGTTTCCAATGCTTGAACTGATATGACTTCCATCAACTTAATGAATTATCAAGTTTAGGGAGAAGCTTAATATGTAGGTTATATGTCCCAAATAACTTAATAAAAAATGAAAATGGGTTCTGAAATTAAATACTATATTGATTTGTTTGTTATTTCTTCTGATTAATTAACGTGAAGGTTATTTAGAGGGTGAAAATATTTCTTGTTAACTAGTTTCTGTAGATTGTTTTAAATTGGTGTTTCCCAACACCAGCATATGAACCCAATCAACTGAAGATCATTTCATTTCCTTTGTTAGCATGCACTGAGTTAACTAATTAGCTTTTATGAATTCCCTTACGTGCCCCAACAGAAGGTCCCTAGATATCCATTTTTTTCACTTAAAACAGCACCTCTACAATGTATACCAGCAGGTATCACTGATTCCAGAGGCAGTAAGGTAAAAACTGATACTTAAATTTCTAAAGCTTATTCATGTCCTAGTCTCATAAAGAAAATTAAAGAAGTTGTACCTTTTTCTATAATTGTTTAAATGGATTCTTGTTCAGATACACAGTAGATATTATAAGAGATTTAGGGGCAAGGGGTGAATGAATAGATGATACATATAACTTCATACTTTGCCAAGAGACTAGAACACTAAGATAAAATTGAAGAACCAGAAAATTCAAAAGGTAACTACAAATACAATATTCCAGCATTACCAATTTCAAAGAGGTCTTACCTGAAAACTCCATCAAGCTGCACTCACAACTTACTTATTTTGTGCTTGACCCTGAAGGTATTCCACATTGCAGAAATTAGATCTCTGGCACTAGTTGATTGGCATTTCCAAGGTAAGCAAGTGCATTAGTGCACTAAATGCATTTTCCCCCTCACCCTCCAATAATCTGCTTACCTGCACAACAAATGTCCCCAGCACAATAGAACAGAAGATAGCGTTGTTAAAGATTCCTTCAAAAACATTTCTTTCACCATGAATCTTCCGGGCATTAATTTCATTGAAAAGCTGCATCATCACAAATGTATTAAATACTATAGTATAATGCTCTGAAGGAGGAGCATGCAGAGGCGCGTTTCTTCCACTATCGATATCAAAAATTTTCTCACCTGCGTATAAAAGGCATTTATGAGCAGCTTTATTAGTGTCTTTACACACACACTTCAGCAAAAAAATAGATTTAAAAACACACCTTTCTACAACATTCAGAATAACTTTGTAAAGCCTCAGTATTCTTACCAGCAAACAAGAGCGTGAAGACCACTACAAGCTGGTAGAATGCATGACCCAAAATGTTCTTCATCATTGTACGAGAAATCAAAGGTTTGTTTCTACCATAAGGCTTCCGCAGCAGAAGAGCTTCAGTGGGTGGTTCTGTTGCCAGGGCAAGAGAAGCTAATGTGTCCATTATGAGATTTACCCACAGCATCTGCACAGCTTTAAGTGGAGAATCCTATAAAGATAGATACATAAACCCTCCAATAGAAGAGCAGAAATTGCAGCTATTAAATTCATTTATCATAGAATATTGGCATGTTTTGAAGAGCATTATATTCTTTGGACTACTATTTAAGTGAAAGTTTGAACTCAAGAATTAATCAATCATGACTTTTTCAACCTTTATTAGCTGAAACAATCCCCCACTGGTACGTACTTGTGTTATGCATGCTCCTGTAAAAGCAACAATTACTGCTACTACATTGACAGTAAGCTGGAACTGAAGAAATTTGGAGATGCTGTCATAGACATTTCGTCCCCACATAACTGCTTTAACAATACTGGTGAAGTTGTCGTCTGTAAGGATAATATCAGAAGCTTCTTTAGCTACGTCTGTTCCAGCAATACCCTGATAGAAAAAGAAAAGCATTATGAAATATAACAGGATGCACTGACTTTTTATGACAAAAGCTATTATGTCCTTTGTCAGCATTCACTTGGATGCACCACATCTGAAGGACTCCTTTAATGTAAGCATCTAAAGGCCTATTGAAACAAGTTCTACTTGGAAGTTTTGCTCAAGCTTGGGAAAATGAAAATAAAGTAATGCTTTCTTTAAAATAAAGACCTTAATATGAATTTGAGAGCCAACAGTAAAGACATGTTAAGTTCTCCCAAAGAGATGTTACTGAACCCTGTTCAAGCTGAAGGCCACCAGATGGTGCAGTGCTACAGTTCAAGCTCTGCCCTAATTATTTTGTCGTATGGATTCCAGCAGCAGGCAACACATGTGCTTGCAACACAGTAGATGATAAACATTATCAAAAACCTTTTACAAGGGCAAAAAGAAGGGCATTAGCATTGAACAGTAGAATATGCAATGTCACTGCACATGCATTGCAAAGCAACATGACATTCTTAAATTTTAAGCATCTCTAGTCTCCTACAGTACCCAAACAGCTGGGTTCTATATAATGATGCCTGAAGATACCTATTTCAAAAATCTTTTTTTTTTCTTTTGGCATTCCAAACCCACTAACTCAATAGCAAATGTAATGATCGTTATCCTTGATATATTATTTTGTCAAGGAAACAAGTGACCTGCACAGCTATGTGTATACCTTAAAAGGTAGCTCTAGACATCATATGGTATATTTTAAGTGCTATTTAGTTAAGCAGTTAGAGATGATAGTTCCTTACACAGATAAACACAGACAGCAACTGCAGGAAACATTCAAAACAGAGAAACAAATCTGCCCCTGACAGTGGCAACTACAGCAGCTGTACCGTACCAGAACAAAGGCACTTGTTACAACAAGACTGTTACAGTCTAGAGAATATTTCATATGTAGCTGTCAAATTTTTAAGTTATGTTTTCAAAAAAGGCTCCTTGAGAATGATGTGAAATCTCTTTCCCATTTTTCCTCTCAGGAGTAGAATCTGAGTCAGTGTTACTTTTTCTGCATGAGGTATAAGAAGAGTGTGGTCTTCATTTTTTCTTTCCTTTCAATTAGAGTGACTTGCCATGACCAAAGTGTACATCTTACATGTAAGACTGAGGAGGAGCCCTGTGGCAAAAGGAAGCTTGAGGAATCTGTCTTACTCTTGTCTTGAAAGAAAGCTGAAATCCACATACTTAAGGCATGAGTCTATGCAGTATAAGCACTTAAAAGCCAAAACACTGTCTGGCAGGCACATGAAAGGGCAGCTGAGAAAGCCATGTAATCTAACAAATCATCCAGACAAGTGAAGATCCTACACTATCATAAAATGCTGTTGCTTCAGTTGTACTTCAGATGTACAAGATATGGCCTCCAAAGCCATTTTGGACATCAACTGGCAGTCTCTTTCATTATGGTCTCCCTGTTCCTCTGTATCCTTGAATGGGGAACAGATGATTAAGCTCATTCCTATGAGAAACAAGATTTACTCAAAATCAACAAATATTATGCTATTTACAGCCTAAAGTCACTTTGTTTTATTTTGAAAGTGTTTAAGCAATCTTCAGTATTCTGTTCTAGCACTTTACAACAAGCTGTTGTGTAAAATATTTTCAATTTGCAAGTAATTGGCAATCTGCATTTTTAAAGTTTTATTCAGTGGTGAATGCCACAAGGACATTTTCCATCAAATAAAACCACATTTAAGTTGGAATGTTGACTTCATTAACATAGTTGTATACTAGGCTCGTGAAACGAGGTTCTGTAATCTTAAGTGATTTGATAAGCTATTGATAAAATACTGAGGATTTTTAAAAATCCTACCATAGCAAATCCAACATCTGCCTTCTTCAAAGCTGGACCATCATTGGTACCATCACCAGTTACTGCTACAACTTGCCTCTGGTCAAAGACAGTGCTGTCAATTATACCTAAAATAAAATTACATACAAGTGTTACAGTTCTAAATTAACAACACAGCAGAGATTTAACCTAAAAGAGAAACCCAGTTTTTGTCTCTATCCATCATAAACCAAAAAAAACCTACAAACAAAAACAACAGTCACCCAAAAAAGTTCTAATTGGCTCCATTTCTCAAGCAGAAAGGAAAAAATCAGTTGGAAACAATTTCATAGACATTTGTCATTGTTCAGTCCTAATTTATATTTTTCCTAAAAGCAGTGGGGGGGGAAAAAAAATCTAGCTTTCCTTAGAAGCTCAGAGAATTTTTACCTACCTTTTACTAGAGTGTGTTTGTCAGTGGGAGAAGATCTTGCAAGAACACGAAGCTTTGGCCAAATTTTATCTATTCGCTCTTGCTCTATCTGCAGGAAGAGCATTGGTTGTATTTTATACATGTAGGAGACTGAGAATATCTGTTGATCTGCTTGATGAGAGAGTCAGTGTGCTTACCTCTCCTTTTTCATTGCGTATTCTCCTGTTAAAGTCTTTGCCCTCTAAACACAGGAAGTCTTCACCAGGATTCAGAATGCCACATTTCAGTGCAATAGCACGAGCAGTGTTAATGTTATCACCAGTGACCATACGTACAGTTATGCCTGCACGTTGACACTTTTTTATTGCATCAGGTACCTGTAAGCAAGAAAAGAACCCCACAGGCTCAGAGACTGTACATTAGTTAAATAAATCTAGACATGTGAGTAAAAGGAATGTTTATGGTTCAGTACAGGATTATTGCTATTTTAAAATGAAGACTATAGTTATGGAACATTAAAAAAAAAGTTAAGTAGCATACCACAATTCTTTCCCTAAAAACCACACAAATTGCAATTCTGGCAAGAGGCTTTGTGCCACTGCTATGTCTGTTCCCCTCCCTCCTGCAATTTTTCAAATACTGCAGTATTCAAAAATACCACAAAAATTCTCATGACATATCAGGCTGTACTGAGTACTGGCATTTTATTTATGATTATGCGAAATAAACTACAGCTCATACTCCACTACTTCACCCATAACTTTTACTGTTAAGTGACAATAGTCCAGATCAGCCCCAATTTTCCATGTGCATGTGGCATAAAAGATTTCATGATTGAAAAACCTTATACCTCAACCATAAGCCAAACTCCTTGCCCTCAGTTCTCAGCTGACAAGCTCACCTCTCTCCATCATTCCCCATGAGAAGCTGGTAACAAGCACAATGGCTAACCTTATCTAAACCAAAAGTCCTAATACTCCAAGCGTTAAAAAAATAACAAGTTGTTTCATTTGCTGAGATCCTGCACAGTAAGTACCTTAAGTTATTAATTTGTACAGAGCTTTAGTAACACAGCATAAGTGACATTAAGTAGTTTTAATCTGCTTTTATAGCTCCATTAACTTTCCCTTCAAGAAATTAGATTTTCATTTATTAACTATGCTTAAGGCATACAATAGCAGTTCAGTTTCTTGTACTCTGCATGATGAAAAACATGAGTCCCATGTAACAGAATCACTGCAGCTTAGCTGGTGACCCTACCTCAGGTCTCACAGGATCTTCAATCCCAACAACAGCAATGCATGTCAGACCAGTAACGATGTCGTTTTCATTGTCCCACTCTGGCTCAGGCTCCCCTGCTGGGAAGTCTCTGAATGCCAGGCAGATGGTTCTGAGACCTTCAGAAGCCATTGGCTCAATTACAGTCTTCACAATATCGTCGCGGTCCCTAGGTCTAAATACCTTTGGTTCTCCATTAGCACTCAGTATTTTGAAGCACCTGGAAAGAAAGATTTAAAGAATCATCAAATTTTAACCAGAAGTTCAACCCACTCTTTGGCATATTAGTCAACTCCAATAAGTTTCTATAAGCTGTGTTTTCACTAGACTCAAACACACAGCCACAAAAAGCCAGTAGTGGTATCTCTAAGGTAATCTTCTCCAAATGCACTTTATTTCTTCACTTGCAAAGCCTACTTTCTGTAGAAAGGTAACTGAGCCAGTCATCCTAGGATGAAAGTAATGCCCAATGAATTTCACATACACATCCATTTCTCCATTGTATGTAAACAGACAGGTGCCTGCACTGCTTGAGTCATGCAATCCAGTTTCAAGCTCAACAAAATAATCCCAACCTTGTTAAAAGCAATAGTCTCAGAAGTAAGTTCACTTTCAGAACATGTACATGCTGCTTGAACAGCAAGCGCTAAACTTACAGCACTATAAGCAAACTCAGGTACTGCTACCCTTAAGAACAAAAGTTTGCAGCCCTTCTCCCAGTCTAAGTGCAGAGAATTCAGAGAGCATCTGGTATGTGAGGCAATGTGAATATTAAATTAAAAACAAGTATTGAAACTGGTTAAAATGTTTGTAAAGCAGACTAGATTCACCAGTATGCACTCTAGCATTTCTGCTAGATACCTGCTCTCTTAGTTATGTTTCTTCATGCCAAAGATGCCACTGCTTTCACAGACAGCATATATACTTTGCCAGTATTGATGCCATGAATATAATACTACCAATGATTTTGAACAAGAAATTCAAACTTTTTCATGTGTTCTTCACAAAATTTTGCCATAAAGTAACACCATTATGCATTATTTTTCAAAATTAGTATTCATACAGCACCAGAGGGGAAAAGAAGTAATTAATTACTTTCATTAAGTATCAAGTTCAGACCTTGCAGACCTGCAAAGATGACAAGTGTTACAGTTAAGTGTGTAGTCCAAGGATTTAGGGAATTCCCTAAAGGTTTCCACCTCATACAGAAAATTAGTCCCTTAGAGCTTCAAAATTCATATCATAACTAAAATTTGAAGTCTATGTGAATTTTCTGGTTTACTTATCTGTTCAAATGCCAGCAATAATTAAGGATATCTAATGTTAGCTGCAGTCATAAGGCTGGTGACAAATTCAAATATTCCAAAATGACTAAATACATATAAATAAGTTCTGTGCAAAGACTGCACTGGAACTCACTTCAAATATTTGACTTAGTGATAAGGAAAGAAAAAAGAAATTGATCTACTTGCAAAAGTTTCTGCATTTCTTCTACACTTACTAGTGGTTCATTTGTGTCTTATAAATGTTCAAGTTTCAGTATTCCTATAATATCCAAATCAGTCTAGGTTTTCTTGTTCTTTGCCAAATGCTCTTATTATTTATTTTCTTTTTTCAATTATTAAGTCAAGTGGACCACATGAGTCTGAGATGACTGAGTTCTAGCAACTTCTACAGTTCAGTTGTTCAATATTACAAGCTACAAAATACTTCAGAAGGTAGAAGTAATGTGCATATAGGCATACCTCTTCATTGATAAGGTTTGGTTTAAAATCTAGCAAAGAAAGTACAGATTTTAAGTTCCATATCAAGAGGAACAGGAGTCCCTTAAAGATTAAGATTTTGTTCTCAGCACAAAAGTTGAGGAGAAAGAAGAGTTCATATTTTTTCTTCAGTACATTAGTACTTTGCTAGATAATGATTTGAGGAGCTATTAACAAGCAAAAAAGTAAATTTTAACTGATGAATATAATCTCTGTGCTACTCAGACTAGAAACAGTTTGACATGAGAACCAAAACGGGCCTGGCTACCAACTGCTGTTCCTAGAGAACACGTTGCATACATATGTGATGTCTCTCCTCATCTAGTTAGGAATTACCACAGCTGACTTCACACTTACAAAGGTTTGTCCCAGTGGCGCCTAATCGCTCACTAAGTCTAATCTCATTCTAATAAATCCTTTATAGGTGGGCAGATGGATAAGGAAGCAATTGCTTTGTCATACTAAAACCCCTCAAGTTGCTCAAACATTCAAGTTCAACCTCCTGTTAAAATGACCAACTTCAACAGAAAGTTGCCCCATCTAAGCAGTAATATGATAAGAGTAATCACTTTCCAAAGGTACAAGCCCTTCCTGGAATTTAGGCATATCAACTAGTGGGACTTTACTAGAAGGCAGGTGAGAATTTTGATCAACCACACCTAAAGGTAAAATAGTTTAACTAAAGTATGGACCATCTCTCTTTTCTTTTGTTTTGAGGGGTAGGGCTGGGGTGTTTGAAGTAAAGTAACTAAAGTGCTAATGGCCCCTTTTACTGTGGAAAGTCAAACCACTGAAGGAGACAAGCTGTGAAACTGCAGGCACAAGGGTCAGTTTCCCCACCTATCACAACTTAATTTCCCCACCGAAATTAAGTGCTGAATCACAATAGTAGTTGTTCTTACTTTTTAAGAACTATCTCAGAGGCACCTTTACTGAATATCCGGAAACTGCCATCAGAGTTTTTTAACACAGTACTCATCGATTTTCTAACAGAGTTGAAGGTGTACACTTTGTACAAGTCCTCTTCAGGTATCTCATTTCTCACATCCTGATAATCACGTTTTAAATCCAAGAGCAATCCCAGCAAGGCACATTCAGTTTTATTTCCAACATGACGTGGTAGGCCACCTTCTTTTTCAGGAGGCTGCAAGAACAAGAACCATCACTGATTAGGTTAACTTATAAACCACTGAAGCACAGCACTTAGAAAACAAGGAAGGACAAGCTTAGTTCTAGGAGGGGAAGGTTTCCTTTTTTCAGTAATTACTTTATAAATTCCTATGAGTCATGATCCAAAGTCATACTGCTGCTTTTTAAAAGTAACTTCTGTACCTATTTAGGATCTTTCAATCCTTCAGAAATCACCCATTAAGTTTGTATCAATCCCAATGTGACCTTTCTAAAAGACATTTTCCATTACTTTAAATATTTATCTGATCAATTGAGTGTAGACCTTGAACAATTATTTTGGATTTTAAAAGTACAGATAAGTTCACATATACTGACTTTAGCAGGCTAAATGGCATTATTTCTGCTAAATTAAAGTATCTGCTCCTGTAATAATTCTTCAATGACTTAGACTATGACCACATCACCTGCTAGCCTTCTTTTGAACAAACTAAGTCTTTAAGCTTCTTAAGTCGCACTACAAGTTCTGTTTTCCAGGCCATGGCCTATTTAACTGGAAAGAGTTCAGAAACAAGTTTCCAATCCTTTAATATCAGAAAAAGTTTATTATCTCAACAACGTGGGATATGCACATACTAGTCCTATAAGTAAAGACGTATTTCTCTCAAAATATTTGAGCTTATATACCTATAACACTGCAGGGCTTTTTTGCAGCAAAATAGGGAGAAGGACTTACTCAATCTGACATATCTCAGGTGCTAGAGCTGAACTATATTAATCCTAAGTCAGTGGTCCATTTTCATTGTTCAGAGCTGCAAGATTTTGAATCTGTCTGTACTGAATACTTGCACTTTCAAAACGTTCACTTTAACGTGCAGTTTAAGACATCGAGTTCTGGGTGCCCCAATATGAGAGATATTGACATCCAGGAGTAAAAGCATCATCCATGGCACACAAAGATAATAGAGACTCAAGCACCTGATATATGAGGATGAGCTGAAAGGGCTGGGATTGTTCAGTCAGCAGAAGACAGCACTCTGGGAGAGAAATTTTTGGTGTGTATTAAATGCCTGAATAAGGCAGTTGGTTGGAACAATGGTAAGGACTGTCTAGCCAGACTTTCTAGTGGTGTCCAGTGAAAGGACAACAGGCAATGCATACAAACTGAAGCTTCTGAAACTCCATTTAAAGATGAGAAAACACCTTTTACTCTTAAGGGTGATCAAATACTTGATCAGGCTGCCCAAAGGTTGCAAAGTCTCCCATCCTTTGAGATTCTTAAATCCTGACTGGGTGCCCTGTGCAATGTGCTCTGGCTGATTCTGCTTTGATCTGGAGGACTGGATCAGAGGTTCTCTCTAGATGTCCCTTTCGGCCCTCTCTGATTCTGTAAAGCAAACTAACTCTAGTGCAGTGGATGTAATTCAGTTAAATTGGAGTAATAAGGGATTTGGTCAGCTTACATACAGCTACCTTTTTCTTGATACAGAAAGAGCTTTAGAAAACAGACTGTGAAACTCCTCACATGCTGTAACTCATGACAGTATTTCCATCTTGTTTCAGATAAATCAGTGCTGTCCAGCACTGCTATTGTGGAAATTCTTGCAGGCATACAATTTTTATTGGCTGATAAGTAGCTTTTGAACTGAGTTTTCACTGCTATTTGTATACAAAGCATTCATAGTGGAGGCTTCTACAAAATCTTGAAATGTTAATTCGTTTACTAAGTCCTACTTATTATTTATACTGCCTAAAGTATGGAAGTTATACAACATGTTGGAATAACTACAGCAAGGAAGCTATGTTTAGAGTTTTAGAAAATAATGCACACAAAATGTAAATAATCCAGTATTTAAAATGTGTAATAGTCCATTACTCTTTCATTTCAAAACATTTTGCAAGTTTCAAAAAAGATTTTCACAAATATGTTACAATTCTAAACTTTATAAACTTACGCAGCAGTATCTGGAATAATAATGCATTAAAATCCTTACCTGTAATTACATTTTTTCATTATATTTTATTTAATGTACTACTCTTAAATACTAATTGTTTAATGTTTATTTTTAAGTAGCTCTCAAATCCAGCCAAGACACTCTTCAAGTGTGGTAAACAGCCCCACTTATAAAAACAAACAACTGTGCACTTGAAATCATCTTGAGATTTTATCTTTGAATTATCAGTTCTAACTGAAATAAGCTTTTTCTCCCCACTGAGTTTAAAACGAATGGTTGAGCAATTTACAGCAGGTACAAAATACCTTATCCTGCATTGTGCCACACATTTACACTGAAACTGCCTGTGGCCATCAGACAATCTGCATCTTTTGCAGAAGCTACTCAGTTATCTTGATTTAAATGAAGAAATCCACTTACCAGTATTTTGGAAGTATAAGCACAATTAACAGAAATTCCTGTCACAAGATAAGCCATAGTTTTCTCTGGAATAGCTTCTGGTTCTGGAATTTTTTTATAATGTTTTTCATTGATGTAGGCTTGGACCACTGTCATTCTGTTCATGGTCAATGTTCCCGTTTTATCTGAGCAAATAGCTGTTGCATTGCCCATAGTTTCACACGCATCCAGATGTCTCACCAAGTTATTATCTTTCATCATTTTCTAAGAAAATAGAAGCAGTTACCAGCAATCCATGACCATTACATCACTTCAGAAATTCTCATTTCTGGGGCCCAGTCTTACACAGCACTTTTAGAAAACACTCAGTCATTAAGTCATCTGGCAAATTTCAGAGGAAGAACTTGCAGCTGCCACTTTCTGTATGGATTCCCCTAAGTCTATTGTGTCGCAGTAAACCTCATTTGGAACAAGGTACATAAATACAGTCTTCATCTCCTGTACCTGCATGTCACACTGACTATTGATACTATTCAGACTTTTAGGAGCAAACAGTTTATGACGGTATTTAGAAACGGAGAAGAGGTAAGGTTTGAGTTTTACCAGACACAATGTTTAAAAAGTGTTTCTGCTTACAAGGAAAGTCTAATGCAGCTTATTTGATCTATTGAAAGATCAGATAATACAGATTTCAAAGATCCTAAATTCAGACTCAGAAGCAAATACAAAGTGGGAGCCTAATGTTTCAACTAAAACAGTGAGGGTTACATGAGTTTCATAGATTAAATATTGCTTTAAATTCTTTCCTTAGTAGGCAATATAGTATTTTCACCTCTGAGAGGAAGATGAATTTCAAATGATACAAGGCTACTACTAGTAAGTGCTGTAAGTCATTAATTTAGAACACAGCCTAAGCACCCATCATCTTTAAAATTAGATTTTAAATAATCATTAGCATGCTGATGCAGTAAGAAAATTAACAACACAAAGAGCTTAAGTTAAAAGACATGCTGTACAATAAGCAGAAAACAAAATGCTTTACACTTTACACTGACTTTACATTCAGTCATAAAAAAAAAAGTTCAATCTGGAAGCTTTCATAGCAGTTGTTTAACACATCAGCTAGGTAGAAGTTCAAATTTACATAAAAGTTTGATATTTGCAAACTCCAAGACATCTGTTTACTGTAAGCAAATGCTACAATGCTACATACTGAACCCATTTATCTTTATCTGGTGACAACAGGCTGGCAATGCTCACTGTTCTGGTCAGTATGTAGTTATTCAAAGATGAAGAAAAGTACTGCAGGAGAATTCTTATGCAGTTCAGAAAACAAGAAAAGCTTCTTCCCAGTCTGATATATATATATACATATATAAAATCTGAGATGCAGCATAATTAAATTTGCATTTAACAGATACTGAATACATCCACCTACCTTTAAAAATACATTTGCCCTCTACCCACTTACCTTAACAGAGTAAGCCAGAGATATAGTGACTGCAAGTGGAAGACCTTCTGGTACCGCCACCACCAAGACTGTAACTCCAATAATGAAGAACTTCACAAAATACTGAATATAAATTGGGGTACATTCAGCAAGCCAAGGTCTCTTCTGAACCCAGAAGGTATCAATTACAAAATATAACACAAGGATAATGACTGTGATTGCAGACATCAACAAACCTTGTTAAAGAGAGAATAAACAGTTTTAAGAAACTATGTCAAAAATTTGGCAATATAGATTATGGATACATGCAAATACTTCTACCTTTAGACAAGCTAATTTAGAACAAAGGTTTCAAACAAGCAAGTCAAAACTGAGGTAGTTCTCAGAGGTGTTCCAGCATCCAATGCTAGTATTTCCTCATGCATTTCACCTAGAAATCCTAGAAATCTTTTTTTCACCAATTTAATTGAAAAGCATGGAGCTAATTAGTAACAGGAGAGACCAATGCGTAAAGTCAACTGACTAAGCAGAACAAGAAGTGAAAAAATTCAGGAGGCCTTCACCAATATTATGCTGACTGGTTCAGTAGAGTGCTTCAGTGCGGTCTCAAAGCAGGAGGACAGGAAAATCCATGCATGAAGTAGATGAGTATTAAGGCTGTGTGGGGAACTACAATGGGTCAAAAGGTACATAGAGGAAAACAAGACCTTCTAGGAATATATGAAAAAAAATCTTTGACAAAGACAGTAGTTTACAGTAAGCAAATAATAGAATTTGTTAGTCTCACTGAAAAAATTAACATTGCCATACACAACTGCAGAGTGCTACAGCTAAAAATTTCATTGCTCCATTTCAGGCTGTAACTGTCTAATGACGCAAATGCTAAGTCAGCCCTTGAGCTGTGGGCTGGGCTACAAGTCTTCTTGAAATTCCTTCCAGACCGAACCTTTCAACAATTCTGTATGGACCAAAATAACTCCTGAAATATTTGAATTAAACCACTACACACTAGATAACATAGCCTAAATTTTATACTGAACTTCACTGTTGTTTTAGCCTACTTTCAAGTGGCAACAATCTACCAAATATTTTGACAAGGTAGCTGAATATTCACTGATAGAAAAGTAGGAAGTCAATAAAATTGTTATGTATCAGCAAGGCATATGTTAAGTGGAAAATTCTAAGGCTCTGAGAGTACTAGAGATAACTTCGTCGACTGTACCACATTTTCCAGACTTCACTCAACTTGTAATTCTCTTGGTACATTGCTAAATGCTGTATCTAACATAAAAAGATCTTTCATAACCATTGTCCAATGTTATGAAGCTGGAAATTTCCCTCCTAGAAGCTGGCACTTGAAAGCCTGAATCTATTTAAATTAAGTAAAAATAAAAGCCATCCACATGACACAGCCTGAGTGGCCATCAGCATACTCAGGCACAACAGCATATTTACATGCATTAGAATTTTGACTTAAGTAGCCAGCCCTGAGTGGTTTGATTATTTTATCTCCTTGCAAACTACGCGTGTTCCAACTTTTTTTAACATGACATCAACATAAGAAGAGTACTGAGACATAGTACCTGCTTTGCCAATCTGAACTGCAAGCTTTGTGAGTTTGCCTTGGAGAACTGACTTTTCCTTCTTTGGCAAGTTTGCTTTCTTCTTGTCTTTCTCATCTCCATCTCCACCATCTTCACTCTTCAGTGGTTGCATTTCCATGGCTGCACCATCCTGAGCTTTAGCTAGAAGTTAAGATCAAAGAAAAGTTTAGTTTCTCTAAATCCTTTAGGTGAGTCTCCCAAATCAAAGATACTTAAAAAGCTTAATACCCAGCTCCACTAAATATAATATCACTGAGTATTATCTTGTGTCCAGAGAGGCCATACTACACATGAATGTTTAAAGATGTGTATTGTGTATAGGTGATAGAATATCAGGTTCAGTGAAGCATTTGTTTTGGGCAGATTCACTTATACCATCTTTACCATAAGTGCTTTGGATCTAAGGATTCAATATGCATTTTTATCAGAAAGTCTTTGCTCTTAGAAAACAGAGACTTGCAAAAAAATCAGAGAACCTGCATTTACCTTTGTTACGGTTTTCAACAGCTCCATCTTGCTTTTTACCTGTCAGAGAGGGAAACATGTTGTGTTTTAAGCTGTCTGTGCAGAATTCAGTATTTATGTTTTTATATAATAAGTACATTGCTCTGCTAAAACAAGAAACCGCACTTAAAAAAAAAGTAACACATATAAGTCAGCTCACAGGAACAGTTCATTTGGACTTTACTTTTCCCATACAAGATTGCTGAAGTGTCAATCTACTATGGTTAAGTTTGCACAAATTTCTGATACTGACACTTATGAGGAAAGCTTTATGAAAGACTTCCTGACACGTTTTTCTAGGAAAGATATCTGTGATAATTAAGTGATTTTGGAGGCCTCCGTCTTGCTGTGTTCTTCCAATACTTGCCACCTCTGTAAACTGCAGAGTCTCACTTTGAGAATCAGTGCTTTTGTACAACATTGCAGAAGCTACTGTAGTGTAAAATATTCATAAATCCACAGCAAAGCTTAGAAGAGGTACAGCACTGGGATACTGGATCTATGCTAACCCTATTTATACAAACATAAGCATAATCGGGACATACTACCATTCATCACTGTGAGAATAGCCCAAGTTCATAATAAAATATCACTCCTACCTGTGTTCAGAAATAGGGCTCAAGAAGAGATCATAAAGAAGGACAGTGAAATAATTAAATAATTTAACAAGTAAAATATTAAAGGTAATTGGAAGACCAACACATCGTGTTGTTTTTGGGGGCTTATGTGACAAACCTTATTTCTAAGTAGAGAAAGCAAGGGTTATAATTACTCTTTGTGATAACCTGAAATGAAAGCACAAAATTGAGGAACTTAGAACATAACTCAAACATTTTCAGTATTGCTGGTAATTCACCAAGTCTTTGGCCTTAGGTTTTGTAGACTGAAGTTTACAAGAGTACTCAGGTAGAAGAAAATCAAATTATCAAGCAGCCTGTCTGGCATGACATTTAATACCTCCACTACACCATTACTCTAGACACAGTCTGATTTCTATACATAAGATTTCTCCCAGCATTCTCACAAAGCTGAACAAAACCAAAAGAAAACAAAAAAACAAACAAACAAAAAAACGACCCCAAACAAACAATCAAAAAAAACCCCAAAAACAAAACAAACAAGAAAAAACCAACAAAAACCAAAGAAAAACAGGAAAAAAACCCCAAAGTATGTTCACTTTCTCCAGAAGATGCCACCTCAGACTTCTTCAGAACTCATAGTTTCCTAATTTTGTACTTGTTCTCCCCTAGTTCCCCTCTTCCTCTTTCAAGAGCGAAGTTCTACATTTGAGTCACTTGTAACTCCTCGTACATACATTTGCTTTCACTCTGAACTGTGCCATATACAGCCAGCTAAATATAGTCCCTTTAATCTCCTTAACATTCACAGAGAGGTTAATTTAGTTTAACCTGAGTTTTACCAAGGAGAATCTTATTAGGCACTGAACTTAAGGGAAAGAGGAAGCTGTCTAAAACCCCACAAGTGTTTGGGTCCTAGGATACGCCGAAACACTACTTGTCAAAGAGACTTCTGCTTTTAGAATAATAAACACTGGTAGAATATTAATAAAAGCTATAATCCTCTCCATATCGCCTGCAGCAGCTGGTACTGTTGTTTGTTTCTTTCTCCTTCCTCTGTAAGAGGAAGAGCACAGGATGGCAACTGTTTTGCAGTAATCACTGTGAGTGCTGGAGGTCAGCTTTTACTTTCCACTATCATGCTCGAACTTGAAACTAACTTAGAACTTTCAATTCTTCTTTTAACAACTTTTATAACTTGTAAAGAAACTCTAGGTTTTTTTTTCAAGTTTCAAAAAGGGTCAGAATTTTAAAGTGTTTGTGGGTTAGGACAAGACAAAAAGAACTTCAATCCCAATTCCTGCACACAGCACACATTTTAGCAATTGCCTATTAAGTTTGAAGAATCTCTGAGATTCTTAAACACATTTCTGTGTGAATTTTCCTTTATTGTCTTGTATTCCTCTGATAAAAAAGAGCATACTTTGGTTTATAATTTAATTTTTGGTTCTAGTCCCAAGAAGCCCCAGACTTAGTCCCACCCAGAAGACTTCATAAGGGTTTCACGAAAAATTTTTACCATGAAGCTCAGTCCTGAACATTCCTTGTGTGAGCAGCACTATCAAAACATTATTGTTTAACATTCCTAAGCTTTGATTCTTGAGATAAAGGCTAAGACTAGATAAGTGACCTTATAATAAAGAAGACAGCTCATTTCATTCTTCACAGAAGGGCTCCAAAATATGCTCAGTTACAAGCTCCTCATCCTTCCAAAAACTAAGTTACAGGAAAGTGCCATGAGGAATTTGCCTTGTGTATATCTCTGAGCATTCAAAATTTCAGCTCTGAAGAAAACAAATGGCAGAAATGCCACTCAAAATGCCACCGAAAATGTCTGCTCATTTTTTATCCAAACCAGTCATACATGTTTAAGTTATCTATCCACAAGCTCAGCAGTAAGAAAAACCTATGCTTCTTTCCCTTCAAATGTTATAGAAGAATTCCCTATAAGGGGCATTTTCTATCTGTCAAATGCAGAACTAGATACTTATTAAGTCGAACTTCATAGTAACATGTTTTCCATAAACAAGTATTTGCTATTAGACATCAATGCACCTTGAAGTCACACAAGATGAGAGTTTAACTATTTATACATGGTACGTATGGCTGGTTAGGAATTGCAAACTTTCCAAACTCTGACTGATCAATGAGATCTGAAATTTAACTAAATTCCATGTAACAAGAGTTATTACTAGTGGTGTACTCTCAGGTCACTGGACCTAAGCTTTTTCCTGTGAAACCTACAGAAAGTATAAGTTTTTTAAAAAGCTTTCTGGCTTTGGATAACTGGAATATGTTTTTATCCAGTAATATTCAAAAGTTCACCACCATCCCCACTCCCACTCCACCACCAAGGTATTTAAGATTAATATGCCTACTTTTCTTTTCCTTCTTTTCTTTTTCCTTCTCCTTCTCCTCTTCATCTCCTCCAGCCCCAAGTAAGGTAAAGATGATTCCAGTCTGAGAGTTCACGCCTACAGCAGTAACCACCATTCTTCCAGAGCCTTCCATCACATGTGTACCTAAAAGATTGAATTG
This sequence comes from Rhabdornis inornatus, assembly GCA_013397075.1. NCBI lineage: Eukaryota > Metazoa > Chordata > Aves > Passeriformes > Rhabdornithidae > Rhabdornis > Rhabdornis inornatus. The sequence goes on from VWZS01003636.1 coordinate 315,095, forward strand.
GGTTTGCTACTGAGACATGAGCAGTTATATGGCAGAGCACAAAAGAACATTGAAGAAACAAGCTTTTAAACCTGACTTTGATGGAACGGTGAGCTGTGTATATGTACCACTGTGTTTCCCTAAAGCTTTACCTGCCAAAGCTATCTGGAAAGTAAACCCATAAACAACTACACAAAATGTTTGTCAGTTTTATAGGTCTGAACACTCCAACAAAGTTTTGTACTTGTTGGACTGGTTTGGGATAGTTCTAGGAGTCAACCAAGATAAAAAAAACAATTTGCTAGTTTTAACCTTGAAATTTTAAATAACCAGCTTACTGCAGAAACAAACTGCTTTATTCAAAAATTGTCAAATGCTACACACCTGACAGCAGCATAGGATCTCTGTCCAGAGATTTCTTAACATGATCAGATTCCCCAGTCAGCGAGCTTTCATCAATTTTGAGGTCATTTCCTTGAATAAGTACACCATCAGCCGGTAAAAGGTCACCTACGAGAGATCACTGGGTTTGTTGACTGCAGTTCCTTTTTTAAAAGTAAAGGAAAGTTCCACTTTAAAAATATGTTTACCATATTTCACTTGTGCAATATCTCCAACAATTATGTCAGCTACTGGTATTTGGATGACTTGGCCACCTCTGATGACTGTGAATTTCTGTTCTTGTTCAATACGGCTCTGCAATCCCCGAAATTGTTTCTCTTTACTCCAGTCATTGAAAGCTGTTACTAATACCACACAAACTACAGATAGAAGGATTGCTGCTCCTTCAATCCAACCTGCTTCAGATTCCTCCTCTTCTTCACCAACATTCACTGATCCACATACTGCAGAAAACAGGTTTCAGATTTAAGAGAGTTCACAAAGATATTTCAACAATGAAAGCTTTGGCAAACAAAAAACTTGTAGTTGTTGAACATTTTCCATGCTAGCTTTCTTTGCAATTTTACCTTTATTTCCATAAGGGTAACACATAAAGAAGCTAAAGAACCTGAAAGCTAGAGCAGCTTGAGGAAGTTAAAGCATCCTGCTTATCTGAACATAAGAGAAGTTGATATAGAGAAAGTTACCTGTCCTTATTTTGTTAAATGATGGCATAAAAATGCCAGACTGGTAAACAACATTCTGCTCTGTCAACAAATCCCACCTTACATTTGTCTTAAGAAACCAGATATCACTGCAAAAATTCAGTTAAATGAAGACCCAATCACCTTATTTTCTGTTTAGAAGTATAAATATAGCTCATTTCTTAAATTATAAAGTTACAAGTGTCATATCACAAATCAAGGAAAATTTAAGACTTGCTGACTCCCCAGAGAAAGCCCATGACTGCAAATGATAAATTTCTTAAATATTTGATGCAAAGCTAAAAAAAAACCACTTGCACAGAGACTGGATTTCAAACAAGTTTTTGTTCCTGCTGCTTGCAATTTACCTTTGGTCAGAATAATACCAGATCATGACCAAGGAAATCTCATGTTGCCCTTTTAAGGCAAGCTAGAGTTTTAGTAATGTGCTCTCAATAAGGAACAATAAGCTGCTTTTCCACTGACTTACTGTCTCCCATCAGATTTACAGTATAGGCATGTTGAACCAGGAAAGTCAGTAGTATAATAAAAGTAGATACCTACTTTTTAAGAACTTTACTTACATGATTCATTTCCTCCTGGAGGCTGGTAAAAAGAAAGGCCCAAGGATACTACAGCTGCAATTTCTAATATAATTAGCGTAACGTCCTGTAGTGCTTCCCATACTAACTGAAGAAATGTTTTTGGCTTTTTAGGAGGTATAAAGTTCTTTCCAAAAACTGCTTCTCTCCTTTCTATATCTGCTGGATTTCCACTTAAACCTATTTAACAATAAGATAAAGTTAGTGACACTTACACACATCTCACTCTCACATTAGGAAGTGGCTGAAGTTTCCCACACATGGAATCAAGTCCCACTCCATATTTCAGTAACAATACCAAAAAAGCCACATCTCAAACATAATTACATAAGTAATACCCTTAAATCAGAGTCACTATAGAAAGCCAGCTATATTTTACAATTCTCACCTTACCAAAATAAAATTGATGGTCTACCTGCTTAATATGTCACTTAATATGACATAGGAACAGAGTAATAATAACACACATACCTTCGTTCAAAGTAAACAAGTTTGCAAGACAAGATCATTAGTAGAGTTACTACTATTGAGACTGAGTAGCACCATAAAGCTTTAGCAAGACCACAGCCCTTGAAGGCAGCTCTGGTTCCCAGTGTAGGGATTCTGTATTCAGAGACAACATCCTAGGATCCTAAAAGTAATGTAACATTTATAATGAGATGTTTATTATAATTAAAAATGTAACTATTATAATTATTGTATTTCAATATTAATTATTATATAAAATACTATTAAAAGTTGTTGAAGCTCTGCAGGCATCACGTGGAAAGATTTGTGATGCTGCTTCCACCTGGAGTGGTGGTAGTTATTTGCTCTTCTGAAGCTTCACTTTCTTTTTATCTCTTCTCACACAAAGAGGGCCCATGTTTAGCACTGTGCCAGGTCTGTCACCCCAGTTTTGTACCTAGCTGCTTTCTTATATGGCATATTTGAGTCATCCTCTGTCTCAGTTCTTGTACCATTCTTAAGGGACACTAGCAGACAAGAGAGAGGGGCCTACACGAAAGGCTACAGCATGTTTCAAGAGCTTGCCATGATCTTAAAAATAAAGGAATACCAAGTGTTTTCAGTGCAAGGTCGTGCACTCATGGTTTTCTGTGAGCACACCTCCTGGCTACTCCTCTAAAAGTTTCCAGCTGACTAACCGACTGCTCAGAATTAAGCTACTACCTGATTTTTCAAATCAAAATTGCCAAACTTCCAGGCATGTTCAGAGCAAAGGTCTGGATACTTCAATCATATTGACCCCAATGTTATGATCAGCACCAGCTTAGATAACTATTTTCTTAGTAGCAATTTTTTTAGTAGCTAACCCAACTGCTTAGTGATAAAGGCGTTGCAAACATACTAGGTAATAAATAAGAACAGTAGCCACTGCAGCTGGCTTTCATATTAAGGGGGGTATTTAACACCTCTAACAGACATTTCCTAGAATCATCACATATTTCAAGACACTTTGAAAAGGCTATTGAACTGCAAAGCTCAGTTTTAAATGCTAACAACTGCTATGGAATCACTTAACTGAAAAGCAAACTGTGCAGATCTCTTCAAAAGTGAAATGAATTAAACATACTCTGTGTATATGATAAATTACATTTATTCTAACAGTCTTCGATTCACCTTGAATTCATGTCTTTGAATGCTTAATACAAAGGAGCAATTGTACTCATTAGCCATAACCTTACACTTCCTGCAGTTCAAGCTTTAAGGTGCTTACTTTCACTCTCAATTCAAAGAGCACTGCAAGACTATTTTCAAAATCAAGCTATACATTACAGGGTCTACAGAAACCCAGGACATTGTGGTCATTGCAAAAGGCTGGGCCACATTGCTATTTTGCAAAAGATTATACTTCTCTATTCCTTTTACATGGCAGAGTTTGGAAATTTATATACATAATGATAGCAACATCACTCTCTTCCTCCCTTTGCAGGGTACCACAGTGGAGAACATCAGAAATATATAACCAAGGTGTTTGAAGAATGAAAAGTGTTTCCAAATGAGGCTATAAAGTCAAGCTACTATCAGAATCACTTAGTGAAGATTAGTAAATAAGCCTAGCAAAGACAAAAACCATTTGTATTTTTAGTATAAACTATAATACACCATGCATCATTACTGAACTTCCTAAGTCTACCACACAGCTGGTAATTTCATAGTTCACAATCTACAGTCCTGAGGTCAAAACTACTGTCATTATATTCTTAATTATGTGTCTTAACATAAATTACCCTTAATTTATGTTTTTTGGGGTTAAGTTTGAAAAATATTAGCCAATGGACTAGTTAATGTTTCATATTCAAATTTTATTATAAATATCTATATCTATTATATCTGAATATAAGACAGACTTTTGCTACTAAAGATATGTCAAACATTCATTTTGCACATTTGTTTACATGTAAGCAATAAAGTCTGCTCAGTGTCTTTTTTTTTTTTTTAAGTAATACTGGTAAAGGACTGTTCCCATTTCTCATTTCAAATCAGATAAGTTTGATCCAAATTTTGCCTGAAAACAGACGTTGTCTTGCATTGTCAACAGCTTCACAGCAAGAAATGGAACAAGCTGAACTCATCCACTGTGTACCATGTCAGAACTACCTGTACTTTTCCTGTGAAGCCTCTGGTAATTACATAGTGGTAAGAGTATCATGTCATAAAGAAAGCACCTGATTAGGAAAAAGTGTCATAGGGCCTTGCAGGTATACACAAAAGGTTTTAGAGAGCTAGTATTAGCATAACACAACAGTTTTCTGCAAGATATTCCCTAGACTTTTTTCCATTAGTACTGTCTCCCTTTCTATACTTACAATTTGAATTTGACAAAAGTGACCTAGTTCTACCTTTACAAGAGCTCTCCAGTACTACCTCCAGAAAGTTTAGAGCAGGTTACCTGACAAGAGGTTGATTCTCTTAAAATTTCATGTTGTGGTTTAGATCCAAAATGACACCTCTGTGGAACGCTGTTCTAACTCATCTTAATTAACCTTTTCTGAGCCTGTTAACACACTCAGCTGTTGAGTCTTTGGTGTGTCTATGAGCTTCTCTCACACTTAAAAAAGGATGGTGCCTTTTTATTAAGTCAGTGACTGTATGTAACTGATTGCAGTGTACATCTAAATGTCAAATCCTTTTGAAAGTGAAAGGCCTTGATCACACAGCCCTCAGTACAGCACAATCAATCTGCAGGAAAGGACATCCAACTCTTGAGTTTTAGTATGCTGACACTCATCACTCCCATGTGTTAACCTGCATGCTTGTTACATTAAGAAACAAAGTGAATCCTGCAGTATACCAGGTATTTGATGCTTAGTGCATCATGGCTATGTAAAATTGTATGTCCATCTAGCTTGCAGTAATAATGGACCTTTAGCCTTGCAGATAACTGTACAACAGAATTCAACTCTCCATTCAATTCCCAATTATAGAAAACTATATCCATTTTCACTGAGAGAGGAAACTGCCTTCCAATACTATGCAACAGGTCAACAGAGTAACGAGAGCCCGTTGCTCCTGAGATGTGTTACACTGCTTATACACTACAGTGCTTCACACACATGCACTGTACTACTCTACAATTGCCAAGGAGCCGAAGTTTGTATTCCTCATGTTTTACAAACTTCTTCATCCTGAAATTGGTCTACTCCCATTCACTGGTAGCTCAGCCATGTCAGCTGGCTGCTTTCAGTTTGGTAAGAGGAACCCAGTTCATGTACTGATAATTTCAGGAGTCTGGCTTCAAAAGCAGATCAAGCCAAAACATGCTGAATGCAGATGTACCCAGAGGTACCTTACGGCATTAGTAGGCTGTTCTTGGTCCAAGAAGGCAAATCTTTCCATAGCATTTCTGAAGAACAGAAAGCAACGGCTCTCCAGGATTAAGACAGCAGGTACTTTACTGCCACCAACATGACACCACATTGGTTAAAATCTATGTGAGTCCTTAAATGCAGAGACACCACAATTTGCCAAAATCTTGATTTTGGTACTTCTCAATTGCTCTCAACAGCAGGACTTCACAATAAGTTTCAGCTAATGTTTCTACATATTTTTATTGAAGTACAGTTTACTGCAAGTACTACAGTATGTAGATACTACAGTACCTTATGCAGTATGACTTTCATCTTTCACAAATACACTTAATAGTTTTCATTTAAATTGGAAGAAAGCAGTAAGAAAAAGCCAGGTCTTAAGGAGAACTTCTGGAACATTCTCATGAAGGACACTTAATGAATTTACTCATTTCTTCACATTTGTACAGTCTATATTGGAGTAATAACTCTAGATAGAAAAAGCATCATGTAGCTACACTTTACAGAATGCCACTAAGTCCAGCATGGTAAAAACTCCATAAGAGGTGCTTATTTCTAGGGAATAAGATCGTGCAATCACTTTGCAAACCTTCTAAGAGTACACATCAATGCTTCAAGTTATATTGATAGTTATTTTGCCTAGCTCAAATGAAATCTACAGAAATACTGCAGATTTAAAATCTAGATCCTGCTATTAAGAATTCAACATAGCACAAACAGAAAACATATAATCAGTTTTAAAAATTGCTGCATTAGCAAATCCAAGAAGTAGGTAGCCACACAGAAGGATTAATAAGCCCTGCATTAGATTATTAAAACCCTGGGCTCTACAACAGCATGATCTCAATTGTGAACTATAGGTCATATGAACTATTCAGAAAACTGATACTTTCACAGTGAGTTGAACACTGCTGTGTTGCATAGCTGTACTCAACAGACGTCTACACCAATGAACTTTGTTCCAAGTGCAACTTCATTAATACAACATCTCACACGCAGTTAGACCAACAGAAAAAAGATCTTGCTTATTTATTACCATGGAATACTTTTGTCTTAAAGGAACAAGAAGCAATATTTTGTTATGGTAACTAAAATGCTTTTACAAACTTCATTCTATTAAAAAAAAGCAGTTTGCTGACTGAGGATTTTCCTAAATTGAGTTTCCTCAATAAGTGTTAAAGTTCACTTACCTTCATTTGGTGAAGTTTTCAACTTTGTACAGATGCCATGTACATCACCATAGCATTCCTGTATTTTATGCAGTGCATCTGCAGCTCGAAGTTCCATAAGAGAACGGAGCTCTGCAAGAGTAACTCCAAAATCTCCATGATTAGCTTCTTTTACAGCATTTTTTACGCTGCTATATGCAACCGAGTTGTTTGCCATGTCACCCATGATGCATGCAGTCTTTAGCGTAGACAGTTTCCAGTGAGGAACAAAATTTCAACTTAAAATATTTCCAAAAGGAAAATAAATCCTTTGGGTATGAAGACAGTCAGGAGAGAAGACACATCAGCCAAGCAAGAGAGCCCGTCTGGAGAGATATCTTTGAGGTTGTCCCATGGCGCGTTCTGTTCCCCAAAGCCAAAAGGCATGTACAGTCTAGGGAGAGAATAAATACACATTCAGTTACATAACAGCTATACTGAAATGCATTGTAAGACAGCCCTTACTCTTTGTACTGAGGTTATAGAACAAATTTCTTTTTTAATTTCCTATAATATTTTTATTTTGCATTCCATGGGCAAGAGCAAGAAGGAAGAAAATGGATGTTTCTCATCTCAAAACAACCTTGCATAATTGGATTTCCTTAAATCATTAACTTTGTAACAACTGTTGCCTTTAACACTGGCATTTTCCTTCATATGTCCATATGGTTCATCATCAAGCAGCAACCTTTAAAAATACCTAAAATTAAATCTGTTTCCAGGGAAATGGAGCTTGTAGCGTCCACAAGTGATATCACATGGGGAAAAAACATGCTCATTAAAAATCCCCAGTTTCCAACCAAGGCTCTCACCTCAGAGTTTGGGAAGAGCAAGCTTTCTTGTGTTCCCATTAATCAGAAATTGGAAAAAAAAATAATTCAAGAAAAACAACTTCAGCACTAAGCTAGCCCACACATGAAGTACTTTTGCATTCTAAGTAGGATTATATCTTCAGGCAGACCTAGCTCTTAGTAAATTTTTCACATCCGTACAGTTTTAACCCTGCTCCAGCCACTTCATCACAATTCAAGCCTTGCACCGTATCTCCATTTAATTCTTTGAAGAGAGGGGAAAATGGCACAATACCACCTTTCTACAGAAGGGATGAGGAGACTGAGAGCAGTTCTTCCATCTGATGATCAATGCATTGTAGCTGAGAAATTATCACCCAGCCACAGGACTCTGAACTTGCACAGGCATTCTATATATAATCCCTGCTCAGCTGACACATCTTGCATGTACACATGTAGCTACACAACAGTGCAGTGCACACACAAACTCCTCATGCCTATGTGAAGATTTGCTGTGTGCCAAAACCAGATGTCTGATCATATAAGTCAGCTTTATTGACATAATGGAGTGTAATGAGCATGTGTAACAACATATTCCCCCACAAAACATGACTGCTAGGCTCAGATGAACAATAACTTGGACACTTCCAGGTCAACAAGATCCTCAGGTGTCATATGCCTATTAAAGGCAAAAATACAAAGGCAAAGCATCAGCAAACAAGATTTCTAGCGACTTCTCTGCCAGGTTAGAGGACTGTTTGGCTGAACTGCTGAGTTTATGTTGAAGTAAGCATATATAAGCACACAATTACCAGAAATTTAAGGTCTCGGTTCCAGGAAAGACTCAGAGTTCTGCTCTGGAAATAATCAGATGCAGCTATACTAAATCTACCATTTAAAGCACCATGCCACAGTACTTTGCACTGGGAACAACCGCTGACACTGTAAGCCCCTGAACTGATGTCACCTGACCACAAGGTCCATCTCTGGCAGAACTACAACTTCTACAACTGCAACTGCTCTTCTCTTCCTGTCACAGGAGATTCTGAGAAAACCACTGTCCATGGCTGTTTTCCAAAGAGTGACAAAAAGCATAAAGCAATCAATATTCACATGCATACAACTTCCAACATTCTATAACATCAGAAAATTTCTCAATTCAAAAATTAATTTTAAATCTTCATTGTTTTCTCTGTTACTTGCAAGAAAATGTTGCAACAGTTGAAGAGTCCATGATGGTGGTGTTATAGCCTACATGCTAGCATGTAGTTTTGATTAAGACTCTAATGAGTTCTGTTAGAGTATCCTGCAAGTGAAGAATTTCATGCAAACCACGTATGAAAGAGTTTTCTTTAAAGACATACCACATTGTTACCTAATGCCCAAAAGCTGGATGTTGTTGTCCAGCTGGCAGCCTAGGAGGATTTATCAGCTGGCATCTGATCATAAGCTATGACAGTATAACAAGAAGCAGATCAGGCAAATGAGTTTGTATAGCTATGGAGAAGATGCTGCAGCTGCTAATTAGGCAAAAATAGACCTAGCAGAAGGCTCCACAACCAATTACATCAAACTTGATTCAATCTTAATTAAGAAAAGCTCTGTTCAAGCCTCTAGCAGGAGCCCTGTACTTCATGCGCAAACATACTCAAATCCAAGAGAGAAGGATAGGAAAAGCTACTGCTCTAGTCACTGTTCTCTTGTCCTCAAAAATTTTAAGACTTCCTCTCTCCATATATATGCACAGAGTGGGCAAAACTTGCTTTCATATGCAACTAAACTTAAGAGCAGTAACTCTGCTTAGTCATAACTCAGTGTGCTTTGCACTTCAGTTCTAGCTTCTCCATGCATCTATATCAATTTTTACTAATAAATAATAATCCAGATTAGCCATTAATAAGTCTGTACTGAATGGGGTTCTCTTCTATATGGTCTAAATGCCATCCTAACATACCAATGGACCCTTAGGGTTGACAGGCAAATTCAACAAACATGCATTAACTAGAAAAAAAAAATGTAGTTCTACAGATCAGCTCTAGTAGTGATACAAACTATTTGGTACATCCATGTTAGCAAAGAACTGTGGAAAATTGAAAGGAACAGTGTAAAGACTTCAAATTCTGAATATTGTGCTAGTGTAATGTTGCTCCAGATCATAAAAACTTGATTAAACGTTATCAATTTTTACACAAAATCAGGCCAGGATCTGCTTCAGTAGTCCATTTTTACCAGACATTTCAACAGAGAGCACAATGGCTTCCTGTCATACAGGTACAGAATGAACGTAGTTTAACACAGATTTTTCTGTAGGAATCAGCAAAGAAACTTTCTTCAAGAAATATCCTTAATGCAGTTTTGATGTAAAATCTCACAACATTCAATCAGTTCCTGTTACATCATGTTCCAAGAGTCCACTTTTGTAACATTAGTGGTGATGCATAATGAAATTGACTGAAATTTAGTAGCATAAAAGAAAGTTCATTTTAAAGCTAAAAAGACCATCTAATAGTATTTATCTTCTCAACTAATGAAATACTTTATTTTCACCAGTGTTTCAGTTCTCAATTATTGCATCAGCCATTTGAAATAACTGAATAGCATGAGCTCTGAAACACTATAGTTTAAAGCAACTCACCTCAAGCTTCCAATCTGTTAATATCTCAAATTTTAAACTCAAGAAACAAGCTAAAACTCATTTATACACGGCTGCCGAAGTTCCAGCCTATTTAAAGTTTAATTCAGTTGAAGTTTTGTGTTAGTGTCCAGCTTAAACAAGCTGCAGACAAAATGATTAAGATGTCTATCTTTCATTTGACACATCAACTTTTGGATAATCCTTTATCACTGGCACTTTGTTTATCCCTTTATATCACTGAGACTAGGAGTAACTTTAAAAGCTATTCTCTGTCACACTCAGGTGACTAAAAAACTTGAACTGCAGAGGCAGATTTCAGTAGCAGCACATACTCTCACAGGCAGGATTCAGATACTTATTTAAATCCCTCTGAGAAGACCTTGCTGCTCTTTGGCTGTAGTAACTTAACTGACACAGCTTATCATTGTAGCTGCTTATGAGGGATAACTTCCTTACCCAAACCAAATTACTGTTTATTGCTAAGGTACTGTGTTTTGTTACCAGACAAAGACACTAATTCAAACCCATAACCCATTAAACAAAGGTTAGACAACTTTACCAGTGTTGTAAGTTCAACATCATCAAAAGCTTCTGTAGTTGGGACTGGAGAAATGAAAAGTTCTAAACAGAAGTCTACATGGAGAGATGCTTACCAAAGCACAAAGAGACGATAGATTACTTGTCTATTAATGCTACCAGAACATTCTGGGCTGACCAAATTAGAAGCTGCAACATGTTTTTTTAAGTGGTCCTGTGGTGGCACAATTACTATTGCCCAGATGCACAGGACCCAGCATACCTTACATCCCTATCCAAGCTTTTCCTATGATTACATTTACATTTAATACTTGCTTCACTAACCTACAAGGAAACACAATTTTCTTAATCAATATTAAAACACTTAAGCATACTCATACCTCAAGAGTCAAAGCTTCAGCAATTATAAGTTTTGTGTCATTCAATTTAACTTATACATCTGCTTGAACAGTATGAATTCAGATATTGAGCATTAGCTGGTGGCATTTGACCTTCAGCAACACACTAAAATTGGGCTCTGTAATATAGGAAAGGGCTTGCAAAGTGATTATCTCAGGAAAGCCTTTGTTTAATCTAATTAGTCAAAGAATACCAGACAGATCTGCATACCAAAAGCTGTTGTGATAAAAACTGTCTCCATATGTTTCAGTTGTTGTGCCTTTTAACCTGCCTACAGCTTCAAAGATACTGAAAAAAATATAATATGCTTTTGCATACTTTAGTTTGGATGTGATTCGCAGCTTCAAGCCATCAAATAACACTGCAGCGGTGGGGGGAAGAAAGAATGGAAATTGTCTGTGATATTATTATAATGGAATATTATTACAATGAAAAGTAACTGTAACTGAGAAGTAACCTGGAAATCCTACTGAAATTGACTGAGGTCTTGTGCTCTGAAGGGTCAAACTTCTTACTGTAAGAGACAGATCCTCCCACCCACTTGACAGGCTACAGAAACTCACCAGCTGTTTCACAAGCAATATGAAAGAAACAAAACGTCATGACAGAACAGTAGCATTTACAAGTCACTATTCTCTATGTTAAATGTGCCTAACTGAACAAAGAGGAGTTAAATAATTTCAGTGCCATGCTATTGTTTTAGAGCAAATCTTAGCCAGCCTGGTTTATGAAAAGACAAGTAGACTGAAGAACTAAGAGGCAAAGGACACAAACAAAGTTTTTAGCATATCATCTCCAGCCTTAAATATGCCCAATAGTGTTGTAATGACAAGTTTTGGTTATTACAGCTTATGTGCTATAAACAGTAAATTCATCAAAGGTCACGACTTTTGCCTAGTTTTCAAAGAGAAATCTGATTTAATTCTGAAGCTTAATCTCCTGGGAAGCAGATGTACTTACCTATCTGAAATAAAAACTGGCCTAGATTCTGCATTGGATTTAAACACTGGTATTGTCCCTGCTCATTGCAGGGGGTTGGACAAGATGACATTTAAAGGTCCTTTCCAACCCAAATTATTCTGTGATTTATGGCACTTAATCTAAGGGATTTCTGCTCCTACTGTGACTGACACTTGTAGAAACAGTTTCATCCACTGGTGGTTTCTTTCCTTTAAGACCCCAAATTTACTTCTTATTGAAATGACAGCAAACATATTGGGACTTCAGTAGTCTAAAGTCAGTTTTGTGGTAGCAGTACAAATTAGCAGGGTCACACACAGGTTCTGCATCATTTTCCTCCTATTTTGGTAGCAGCAAGGAAAAATTGTACGAGTCTTGGAGGTGAGTTATTATGGCATGAAGGACATAAGCTTCTCTTACAAAGCACCTTGGTCCACAGCCTCTGCCAGGAGCCCAGTAAGCAAGCAGACATTTTGTTATGCCATCAAGCATCTGCACAGCCTGTATTGCACTGCCTTGTCCAAGCCATGGCCTCTCCTCACTCACAAAACAACTCAGCTCCAGCTGAAGTGACACCTGGATTAATAAACACGATCAGAAAGTGCTGTATAGAAAAGTCTGAGTAGGACACTATTTTATCAAGAGCTTAAGCTAATCATCAGCTTTCTGAGGTAACCAAATAGATATTACTCATCCAAAAATAGACAGACTGACACAACAAGAAGGGCTTCAGAAAAACTTATGGCCACATTCAAGGAATATCAGACTTTGAGACATACTGGAGAATCCCAGAGGACAAAACCACTGTGATCATCATTGAAGAAAGTGTCAGGTGTTCCGTGTGTTTGAAATACTAGCCTTTCATAGTCACCTATTTCATACTACATTGCTGGCTTGTCCACAAGACAACAAACACTTAAGACAAAACCATGCAAAAGCATCAAGTTTGTAACCACTTAAAACACTTTTCTGCAGTCTCCACCTCTAATCAACACGCAGGCAGCTTCTCTCTTATCCGCCCACAGGCCCTGAAGCTTCCTTCTTCTGTACTTCCTTTCCTGGGCTCATCTACTTTTTGCTCCATGATGACACTATAAACTAAAGGCTACATACAAGAGGACTGTTTGCAATACAAGGTTACTCCAGTTTAAGACTATAATCCCAGTGAAAAAAGTTTAAACCTCTAGATGTGACTCCCATCCAGAATAATTTTGAGTGTGCTCAGGTACCTAAAATGCACTTCCTGTTTGTGTCAGCTTCCTCACCTAACTTGAGGTGAGTAAAGCTGCCAAAATTTGGACTAAGCAGCTGATGGCTGAAGGCCAACCTGCTGGTGTTTAAAATGCAAGAAAAAAAATGTTGCCCAAAGCCCATCAATATTTTCCTTTCCTTCAGATCCACTTAGTCCTAAATAAGATGACTGAGGATTTCAAGCTTAATCCTGTGCAGTTTAGGATAATTATGCTGTAAACTAAGTTTTTTTAACAGATCTGTCATATTAATAGCTAAATATATCAACCTAAAAGTGCTTTAAAGGAAATGTAAAGTCTATTAACAAATTATCCATTAACAAATATTCACATTACTAGATTCATGAACAACTTACCACACTTTTCTCTTCAACATTTGTCAAAACCATATAGACAAAAATGACAAGACAAAGCTGAACTTTTTCAAAAAAAGGTAGGGTGGTAGCACGGCAACCAACTCACTAAAATGATACATTTTAAGACTACAACAGAGTTTTCTGGCATTCGCAAATTGCAAAATGTGTTCCGGTCACAAACTCTAACAGGTGTGTGTTAAATGAGGCAACTAAGTTTCAAGTAAAGGAAAAGTGAGATGGAGTTGGATTTCAGTTACTTGGTGCATTTAAAGCTCAGTGCAATGCATTCAGCTGGCAATGCCAGCAAACCAGCAGCTGACTTCATCAGTTATTCCTACTGGTATATGACTTGTCTTGAGACATATTTTCACCCTTTTTCCACAGAACTTATATTTACCATTTCATCCTGATTTCGACACTCTCCATTTTTTTCTTTCAGAAAGTATTCTTTTATGCTAGTATCCATTTATGCAGAACAGTAGGTTTTTCACTGTGATCATGCTTCATGACATCAAAGAGATGCAAAAAGCTCTTTAGATTTATGAGCCTTCAGGCAAAAGGCAAAAGTCCATTCTTACCCGATTTTTCTTGTATTCAGAAAACTTCAAAAGAAATTTAAAATTAGTCTTAAAACTACTAGGAAATATTTATGCCTATGAGATGAAGCCTAATTACTTCCATAAAGTCACTCTGTGTATAATCAATTCCTTTCTGTTAGAGCGGCAAAATTAACTTAGGTAAAATTTTAAGGCTTTTCTTGCTACTTTGGACTAGCTTACTGCTATGTACAAACAGTACCACAAAATAGTCTATATGCTCATTGAACCATAAACAGGTAATATACAAATCGTGATATTAATGTGGTAAAGGATCCATTTATGATCCTCAAAATCACCATCCCAACCAAGCAAGGGTCTCAAATGTAAGCAAAATGAAACAAAAACCTCACATCTGGTCACCCATCTCAATGAGTCCACACTAATGATGATGCTAAGCTGGACATATGTTTTGTCCTCTTGTGGCCAAAGTTTAAGAAGCTTCCCTCTTGGCCTGTAACAAGCCAATTTGAGAACCTTCATCTTCAGATTTTTCACAAGCCTTGTGGAAATACCAGACCACAGTACACCCTTATCCTCAAACCCTCAAAGAGCCTTACTTCTTCAGAAACCGATGCTAGCTTCCCCTGAATGTCATTAATCCCTGCCTGCCAGAAATACACCAAATAAACTGGCTTAAAGAATCATTCTAACAAAATCCCTTATAAAAACTGCAATTTTGCTTGCCATCTTCTCTTCCTAAGGAGACAGAGGGTGTTTTAATTCAAATATCATAACTAGCCCACACTTGAGCAGCACTTTGAGAAATATGTCACAACTTTGCTGCTCCTGCTGGTCATGACAAGATGTTCAAGGGTCCTTTTTTTTTCGTAAGGGATTTTTTTGAATCAATATTTTAACTTGAGAATCCAGCGTATGAGTTTGCAGAAACACAAGAGTGAAATCTCTTGCAAAATTCTTTATTGTGATTATACTAGTCATCCCTTTAACTCTTTTTGATAAGTTTTGAGAGCTTAGCTCACTCATCCATTCTACTGGCCCTCTTTCTGGTACAGTGCAAGAAGCATGTTCAGTAGGTTTCACCTCATGCTATTATCTGACATTTTATGATTTAGTAAGGCTACATGTGGCTTTATCCTTCAGGGACATCTCCAGTTTCAAAACTAGTCTTTCCTCATGATAATACTTTTCCATCTTTCTGAAGTCTGACACCCACTTAGAGGCTAAGTTGTCATGCTCCCTGCACTGTCACACACTTACAGCTACTCCAAACTTTCTCATTTATGCAGGGTTGATTGCTGGTCTGGGATTGTTTTACACACATTGAAGCATTACTGCAATATAGCTATTGGCACCTGTCTGTGGAACAATGGTAAATTAACTGCTCTGTGATCAGTACACACATGACAATTCCATGTCCACCATCCAATAAAAGATAATAAATACTTCTCTCAGGATTTTTTTGTTTCTTTAGCATAGACAGGGAATATATAAGCAGCGTTAGTAGACAGGTCTCAGCACAAAGCTGAGATTCCCATCACAGCACTTTGTAACTCTAACAAAGCAGCAAGTCTGTCGCACCCTCAGGTGACCAAAGGCATGGCTGTGCTGCAGTGACATGGTGTAACACTCCCACTCACAGAGGTCCCGAAGCAGCTCTCATTATTTGACACAACACTGCAACTTACACCTGCCACCCTTATCCTTTTGCATTGGGAAAAGCCACTGACTCTGCCAGCTGCATTAATGAAGTAATAGAGTATGGGAGGTCTGCTGTTGCAACAGTCACACAGGCAACCCCAGGCCTGGAATGCACATTTCTTGTGTGCTTTTCTACTCTTCTTTACAGCACCTCAGCCACTGAGAGAAGGTATTTCATTTTGAGTGCTGTTCTAAGTCCATCTCTCATGGGATATACAGCACTCCAAACGGTTTTGGCACTTCTTCCTTTACTAATGCTTTTTTTCTATTTTTCACAGCTCTTGCTTTCTCCATGTACTTCTATGATCTTTAAAAACAATTTCTTTTTCCTAGCCATGAAATCTGTCCCCCTTCCAGGATCCAAGGAGCAAGAAAGCACCATGCCTCCACCAAGTTCCCAAAAGTTCCCAAGCCTCCACCCTCCTGCCAGCTGTGATGGCAGCCATGCATTTCATGGTTCTATATCTGAGTGGGCTACTTGTAGCTGTGGAGCAGAAAGCTGTCATCCAAAAAGGATCTCCCCCACCTCAGTGAAAAAAATGTAAAGAGCAGCCTTTCTACTGTCTGAACACGTTTTCCCACAAGACACCAGGAGGGGCTCATTTATTTGTAGAAAACACACAAGCAATGTGGACATGCCAGGTTAAGGGACAAGGCACACATTCAGCTAATGCTAGAAGCATCTTTATCAAGGAACTATATGGCTGCCACCTTTAAGATAACATTAAATTTCCCTTCAAGGAAAGGTTCCTCTTCCCTCTGTTATTCCAAGTCGTAGTGGATTGAGCAAACCCAGGACACAAGTTGAGTGACTTGCCACTAAACAAATAGCATGGTACATCACTTTTTAGTGAAGGGCAGACACTGTTTGGTTTGACTGTACAGCAAATTCATCCGACTGTCAGACAATGGCTCAAGCAGATTTAGTAAATTTAATTAATTTCTCAGTTTTGGTAGGCTATATAAAATTGCTATACAAACTGGCTATGTGTAATTAATAATCACAGCTTCATTTCTGAAGTCTTCAGTTGTGAAGAACTTTATTGAGCATAACTCTTTTGATTTCTGAGATTACAAAGACATCAGTGTTTGATTAATAATTAGAAAAAATAAAGTAACTCAGGAAAAATGCAAATAAAACCATGCTCCATTATAATATTTTAAGTCCTATGCCACACAGTAAAGGAAATCCCTTCTCCAGTTTCCCATAAACCAAATGCTTTAAGTCTTTGCTAGCATCAGTGGATCCTAATGTACTTTGCAGACAGCTCTGCTTCCAGTCTAATCAGCAATCATTCAAATAAAGAGGTGAGCTAGGTGTCTAATTTGGCTCTGGCACAACTCCTCTTGAAGAATTTCATGGCCATCAACTGAACCTACTCAGTGCTCAGGATCAGCTATTAGAATCCCTTTACTCCCCTGCCCTAATGCCTGGAGCATAACTACCTTCGGCATACACAGCAAGGTGTCAGTCTTCTGATAAGGTAGCTCTGAATCCTCAGAATTGCTACTAGAATTGCTAGTAGCAATTGCTAGTTTAACAAGCTTAGTATTTGTCCTTCCAAAAGATGGTATCTGGATTGAGAGCCTAATGCATTTAGCACAGCTAAAAGGCTCACAGTTCAGCTGCAGCTGACCATCAGGGCCAAGAGCCTACCCACCCATGAAGACTACAGGTCATCATTCTGACTCAGCAAAGTCAGATAATATTGTGTTCCTTCCACATAAAGCTACTTCCCACAAGTGTTTGTTTTACAGTGGCATATTGTAACAGTGCACAACTCCAGCAGTCATTTTGATTTTAGTGATACCAAAAGTATACAATATCTCTGAAGAGAGGAAATTGGGAAAGGTAGTATCAGCTTCTCCACTGAAGTGACAAACTTCTAGCATCTTGATGAATTTGTGCATGCTGTCACTTCTGATGGCACAAACTCTTTAAACAACCAAGATTTATATGTTCATGACTTCCAACAGACTTCCTCAAAGGACCAGAGCCATTGCACATCTGACTGTATCACACCTTGGCTCAGCATAAGATTCTCTCACTATACAGCTGAGTAGGGGCTCACAGACCAACACTTCATAAGTCAGAAGTCAACTATATTTTTAATCTAAGCCCTGCAACTCACAAATTTCTCTTATGCAGCATGCAGGTAAAGCAGAGTAAGGAAGACAAGAGCTTCCTCTAGCCTGAGGCTAGTAATACTCAGTGAAATAGTGAAATGCCCATTTCCCCAGTGGAGGGAAGTGACTCAGAAGATCAAGTATCACAAAACAAACAAAATTATACAGCACCATGAAGCAAAATATAACAGGAATTATCCAAACTCTCACAGTTAGGGACTCAGCCTTTCTGGAGGTAATTTTGGGAGATTCCTTCTCTGTTCTTATTGCTCCACTTTCCTAAGCAAACTCCTGTATCTCTGTTTTTGCCAAAGGATGCCATCAGCCGGTTTCTGGGCAGTTTCAATAGGCCCTTGAACTTGAAGGACACATAGCATTTGGAGAAGAGAAAGCAGACTACTAGGAAGCAGCTGTTCTAGGACTGTTCTCCAAAATCCTGCTTTTCAGTCCCCTTAAGGATGATTTACTTTGATTAGTTTGTTTCAAGGGAAATATAAAAAGAAGCCATCTGAAAACCTCTACAATGAAGCATTATTTTAGTAGTCTTTCAAAAAAAACCCAAAAAATCCAAAAAAACAACAAAAAAAAAAACACCGACCTGATGTAGACAAGACTTAGAAAAAAATGGTGCAAGTATGAAATCTGCTAGTAACAAGTAGCAGATTTGTTATTCACACTTTCAGACCTGAGGTAAAGAAAACACCAGTAAGGAAGAAGAAGCTAAACTTAATGAAAAGTCCTACACAGTGAAAACCAACCATACACCTCATTTCAAAGTTGTCATGAATTTGGCTCATTTAAGTTACAACTGAATTCAAACCTGTACACCATGACAAGCAGATTGACAGCCAAGTTCTACCATGGTCTCTAACCTATTAGCTATTAATTAGTTTGATTTGACTTCCATTATTTTACAACAGTTGTTTTCCATTTCCTTCTTTTCTCAAGGAAAGGGATGCTTTAATATTCAAAAATTTACACCAATGGACTCCTAAATCACCTCCATGTTTATTCACACATAGCAGCACAGCTTATAAACAATGTTGCCAGTTCACCTTCAGAAAAAAACCCATGCATTATAGGGAATGTTTACATGTAATTTTGTGTGTTGCACTCAGACTTGTTACCAGTAGCTAGTAGCTTGCTCTAGATTACTAATAGCAAGTTGCTAGTTAGTGTGTCATACCCCTGCTACAGGAGTCACATTTTTGCACATGTATCCACTGCCTTTGAAATCTTCTGCTCTCACCAATACAGCATGAAATTTGAGTAGAGGTGGGTTTGTTTGGGTTATTTATTTTTTGGGCGGTGAGGGGGGGAAGGATGGAGTGATGGTAGAATAACTAGTTTTGTTGGTATTTGAACAGTTGAGAGCAGTTATCTAATAAAGGAAGTCAGTAATGCGATCAAAGCATGTACAGTCAGAATCCAGAATCAAACTAAGTGTAAAAGAACAAACAATTTTAGGCAGTTACACAGCTGTCTGTCAAAGTCACAATCTAGTTTGACGTGTGATGCTTCAGACACATAATTAAGCTAAACAGCTTTCAAGACAGCTTTCTTCCTTAAAACTGAAAAAGTAGGTAGTTGCTAAAACAATACCTTGTTGTTGAGCAATTATTATAATAAGTCATCAGCTGTCACAAAGTATTTTTCACAGAGCAAATATTTTCAAGTATTTAAACAATTGCATCATGGCAAAATTGCCCACAGGAAGCCTAAACCAAGTTATTTTATTATTTTAAGATATTTTAAGATCAGGATTCTCCAACTTAATTTGGAGATTTCTGAAACATACTATTAGACATTCCTAAGAAATGTATGCATTTTCCTGTGCATGGAGAATCCTCCATTGTTCCTGTTTGACAAGACCAGGGTTAAAGGCAGACATTCCTGAGCTAAATTTAATGGCCTATATTATGGAGGTCCACAAGTTTTGGTTTACTTGTCAACTTGCATGGTTATTAAAATAGAACTTTGGACTTAAAAAATAATGAGCATGGCAGTAAAACTCTGAATTCTGATCATAATAGCAGGGTGAAGAAGAGCATATTTGATAGGGGGAATGCGCTTGCTGTGAGAAGATGACTTGTTCTAACCTCTGCGTGAAGGCCTGGGCAACTGTCTGGATTTTTGCAGCCAAACAGTCCCTTCTCAGTACAGCAATGCCTGAAGACATCTGCAAACAGCCACAGGTACACCCAAAGAAAAATCCAACAGGAGAAACTACAGTGGCTGTACTGAATTCTTAATTGCCTTTGCACAGTAGTTTTACTGGTCTGGAATATTTAACAGTTATGAATTATACAAGTAAAATGTCCGGAGAAAAGACTGTTTTCCAGGAAATGCATCTTGCAGGGTCAAAAATCCAGAAAATCTCAAGACTTCACAAGCAGGAGCCAGACTCCACATCGCAAGGCTCAAGGGTTCTTGTTCAGAGATGTTTTGAACTAGCAAATGGTAAAAAGGCAGTTTGGTTTATTATTTCACTTATCTGGTTACTGACCAGTATATTAGGGTAGGTTACCCTTTTGGTTCTCTGAAACTGTAAACTGTCACTGAATTCCACAAACTAAAAATAACCAGAGCAGTAGTATAATAGAATAATAATATCAGAAAACAAGATAACAGACTGAACTACATTGGCACGCAAAGATGTCTATTGACTTCCAAGTGCAATTGTTTTGGTTATGTTCATAATACCAATATATTCCAAGACTTTATTCGAGCCCAAACTTCTTCCATCCTGGCTGAGAATTTTTATATTGATTATCTCTTCACATAGAAAGGAACAAGTAGTCTCAGAATGAGCAAATAAAGGTATACAGCACTCTATGGAAGTAGATAAGTTTTCTTCCCCTATGTGAGGCTACTAATCATAGCTCTTCATGTACATATAGAACACAATACCTATAAAAGTGGAGCTTAGATGTCTAACTAGATGTACAAGTATTTTAATGGATAGCCCCATCCAATTGTTGATACACAAAAACAGATCAGACTACAATTACAAAGGTATATACAACACCAGTGTTTACCATTATAGCAGGAGATAGCATCTGAGACACCTGATTAGCTTTCAGCAACTATTTGTTGACCCATTTTTCAGGAAAATCCCTCTTCTGTTCATTAAACTGTTCTTAACTCAGAATTAGACACAGGCATATTTGTAAGAGGTGCTACTCAGCTATTTAAGCTCATGAAAGCTACTTTTGCAGAGCCAGCAGAGGGAGTACAGACATCATTTTACTTATCAGCTGTGAAAAAGATACCTTGTAAGAAAGCACTAAAAGAGCTGTGCCCGCAAATCTAATGCATTTAGTTTAAAGCATGCCAAGAACTTCCTCAGTCTTTCATAGACATGTATGTCAATGGGCAGTAGAGCTGGTGTTTTGTTTCTGATCCTCAACCGTCAGATATTAAAAGTCTCATACCTGACGAATGGCAGGAGCAACTCTAACAGTACTAATAAGTACCATAAGGTCTGATGCTTCATATGCATAAAAGGAAGAAAAAAATAACCAAAAGTCTCAACAACCAAAACCATCATATCGCTGCAATTCAAGTTTTTGTTCCTATGGATTCTGCTATTTCTCAGTTTCTGAAAAACCAAACCCTTTTGGTTGTCCATTTCTTAAGAAAACAACTGGAAGACAAGCTGAAAAACTCACGAGTTCAAGACACCTCAAGCAAAGGAGCCAGGAAGGCACATAGCAGTGTTGGACTAGAAGGTAACAAACAGTGAACCTTTCTGCTGATATACACAGAGGCACACACCTCCTGGCAAATCTAGTTTTACACAGCCTCTGAGGCAAGGGCTCTGCTGCTTTATTTAGCATTTCCATTGATCAGCCTGCTTTGGAGCTGACAATTATGACTGCACTGTGTTGACACAGGGGCGGCTGTGGAAACAGTTTTGGAAAGAGAAATAGGCTTTGAGCAGACATATTGATAGCTTGTTGCCATCTCATGGAGGTGAACCCAAAACTCCAGGCCAACATGAGGCAACATACCTTCCTGGCAAAAACTCCACAAACAGACACCCACGTTTTTTAGTCTACAAAATTGACTGGATTTTCTTTTCTTAAATGAAGTCCACATTTCCTAACTTGTTGATACAAGGCTAAGCTCATATAAAATTCTTTCCAATCTTACACATTTATCATATAATTTTCTGGGTGGCTATTTCTAAGTTTCACTACTTATTAGTCTGTATGTGAGTACAAGTATGTACATGTAAAACTCATACAAGTGCAATATATGCCTTTGTCTCAAAGTTTCCTCTAGAAGAACAGCAAAACACTCCTCCTCCCAAAGAAAAGATAAATTTCCATCATCTTAAACTTCACATGAACTTTAAAAAGCTTTGACAGCTTGAATCATTAGATTTTGATTACTACCTACCAAAGAAGAATGTGCCTGTAGCTACATAATTTAGCCTTCACTTGTTTCAGGTTTTAAAAATAGAAGAACCACCCTTCAGCAAATTAGATGGCTGTTTTTTTCTCCCCATCTACAAGAAAGTGGTGTTCACTTCTCAACTTCATTTTCACGTGGCAGATTCACAAAATTAGTAAGTCAGAGTGGGCTGAACTGGTTCCCATCTTCCAGAGCTTACATGATATTTTATAGCTGACTTAAAGATTTTACCCCTATCATGCAACAAAGCCATCTCACAGTTTTGCTGTTGAAACTCAGAGCTCCTGCAGTTTTCTCCATTCCTGTGCTGTGCCTGGGTGGGTCCCAGGACTCCAGCTAGGCTGCTCAATACCTTCTATGCAGAGCAACCACAGCAAGGAAAGCAATACTTCCTCCATCACAAACATAGTGATGATTGAGTATCGGGACACATACCAACCACTCTGATCACCCCTTACCTCTCCAAGTTACTGCAATCTCTTGTGACAACAGTGAAGTTCCTGCAGGTACACGAAAAGCTTATACAGATAGTAAAAACGCTTTTTTTTCAGGCAGAATGGTTATCTAACCAGACTCACCACACAGATAATCCAATGTCAGAGCCAACTTAAAACAAGACTCAAAACTACACTGAACCTGCTTGAGTGAAGCAAATATGAAACCATACTCGCAGGAAGTATACCATAAATTCTAATTCATCCAGCAACTGGAGCCTTGCTAAGCTCCCAACTAACTGTGTTTATAACACACTTTACATTTGAGAGGCTGACATTAGGCTTCTAATCAGCAAGTTAAGACACATGATCCATTTATATCAAGTAAGAAGGGTGTTGGGGAAAAGGCTGAAAAGCCCCTTGAAATGTGGGCATCCTTCTTCTTGCTGAAGTTTCTACAGCAAATTCCACAGAATTGTATACTTCAGAATTACTACAGCTGCCTTTAAGGATCTACTGATGCTTGTTGTTATCCCAGTTTTTAACCTGAAAACCTTCAATTTATTACACAGCTGAACAACTACTGATTCTAGCATTAATCACTCCCCAAGATTCAGTACTTCAATAATTGGTAATAGATAGCATGCAGTAGATGCAAGAGCTTTTTTCAAAGTCAGTGTTGAAATTTTGCTCTTCCCCATCACCTATTTTCACCACCTGAAGGGTCTATCTCAAGTTCCGAAGTCTGTGTGCATTTCATGGGTTAAAACTTTACATTCCTCCCATCATATGCAAGATTCACCTGACCAAATGGGAACACACCTACCTCTAAGGTAGGCACTTCAGGCACTTTTTGTAAATAGGCAATGGATAAATTAAAACATATATATCCAAATATTAAATTTAGCCACCTAGGACATGATCTAAAATAGTCACACGAATCTCATCTCAGATGCGCTTGTGTCACTTCAGTAGCAGAGGCAGCCCAGAGTGACTAGTTTCAGTTTTTTAAGATGCTTATGTAAGTGGCCAGGATTGCTCTGCCAAAGCTAAGCACAGTTGGCTGGGCTGAACTCACATACCAAGCAGCTGCACTACCATGTCAGAGCAAGAGGAAGGATGTTGCTTCACAGTTAGTTTAGGAATACCCAAGGCTGTGCTACTGCCAGAAGGTAGAGCCCTGCGCCAGCAGCGCCGCTCACCTGACCTCAAGGTCAGGGGACAGCCCTAGATGAGAACGGTGACAAGGAAGACAGCAGCAACACCAGCGGTTCCTCCTGAAGGTCACACAGTGACAGGCACTGCCTCTTCCAGCCAGCACAGGCTTCACCAGCTCAAGTCAATCATGGAAGCTCTTCTCTGCACCCCCCCACTCACCCTGCAAAAAAGACAAGCCTAGCTGCACCTTCCCTGTAAGGCCCCATTACAGACCATCACCAGAGTCCCTCTTTAGCCTTCCCCCTTCCAGGTCAAGCAAAGCCACCTACGTCCTCCCCATACACTGCAGGACAGCCCTTCATGGACTGTCAGGAGAGGTGCAAAACAAGGCACCATTATTGGATGTAGCCTCACAAGCACAACTAAAGGCAAAACCCACTGGTCACACTCTTGCTCATGCTGCCCAGCACGGGCCAGTCCTCACCAGCACAGGAGAACCCTTCAGCTGGCACTGGCTCCCTGTCCTGCAGGGTGGCCAAGACCTTTCCTACAGGCATCCTCCTCTCCCCATGGTAGCGCACAGGTGCCAGCCAGCCCCAGCTCTCCTCTTCACCCTCACTCCAGCAATCTAGGCCATGCAGTAGCCCTAGAACCATGTCAGCATTTTCAGCTACTGCCAACTGTGACAGTGAAGAGGAAAGCCCATCAGAAGTGTTTTTACTTTGTCAGCTCAGCAATGCTCAGGAAGAGCCTTTGGCAGCTCCCCATCAGGAGCTTGAAATTGGCCTGTTTTACAATAGCTGCCTCAAAGTAACATGTCTTAACTTTGTCCAGTTCAAAGCATTTTGCCCAGGGTTATATATACAACCTTATTCTCCATATTAACTTCTGTAGCCTTAGATTTGACTATCAATAAAAGGCAAATATAAAGCTTTGAGCCTATGCAAATTCAGTGTTGTAGTTTTGGAATGAGAGGTTCATCTATCAAGAATGTTACAGGTATCTTCCCAGAAAATATGAAGTACTCCCCTCAAGCATACATCCCCTGTTTTTTTCCATCTGGCAAACCAATTTCCCGTGTTAGAAGGTAGCACAATACAGTTTTAGTGTGCCAGATTTCGCACAACCAAGACAACTTTTTCTAAACCATTTTGCTAACATGGTTTGAGCAGCTGCTGTCCAGTGCCTGGCAACACCAAGATCAACAAGAAAAAAAGAAAGCCATACACAAATTACTCACTCACAAGCAAGACTTAGCATGCACGACCGTTTTATATGCTGGCATCTAATTTTGGATGTGCGTGTTTGTACCAAAGTTCTTTCAAAGGGTTCCCATAACCTGGAATGCATTGCGGAGTGGGTGACTCTGTATGACAGATAACTCCACTCTAAGTGCCTCCACTATCAGTAAACAACAGACATACACACAAATCCAGAAAAAGTTACCATGCTTTTCTCAAATCCTGGAGAATTTAGTCCATTACTCTCAAATCTCTTTCGTCTCAATTTAGAAATACAGCTCTAGTTTAGGAACAAATCCTTAGATCTGCAGTCACCACAAGAAGATCCACCTATTATCAAAATGCATCTGAAAGCAGACTCTGTGAAGATGTCAAGATGTTTCACTATGCAAAGCAAGTTCATTGCAGAATAAGAAAAATCACTGACAATGTTAACTACGTGGATTTCAGAGCAGAAGTAGATGAACACAAGCTGTAATGATTTGTGTTATTAGTAAAGCAGAAGAAAAGCAGTTGTGCTAGCAGTGGTAAAGCACCTTTCCTACTCTCTCCAGCTGTCAGTCTCAACTATGCATATTTGAAAGCCATCTGGCACAGACCCTGAAAGTCAGTTTAAATAATTTCATGTTTCATACAGCCTCAACTGAGTGAGGCTGGTAGACACTGCTCTAATTTCAGTATTGATTTCCACTGTGTTCCACAGGCTTCATGAAGTTCTGTACCAGGTTCATTCCCAAGTGAAGAAAAATTGGCAGATCCAAGCAATGTAAAGCAATTTGAAGTGCAATATCAACACTGATAGCAGTAACACCTGAATAGAAGTGAAAAAACTCCTGTTCAATATGCATATTAAGATCCTGAGCTACTATCTACTAGATCCAGATAACCAGAAGAGATTCAAAACTACTGCCCTTTCTTAAACATTTTAAGGGCTAACCATACCTGCCACCTTTTTCTACCCACTTATTGTTACTACCTACTCAGTCTTTTCTGTGTAAAAACATCAGAAGGCAAGTCTGGATGCTCAACACAACAAGCACAATTTCTTTTCCTCCACTGTAGTATCAGAAACCACCTAGACATATAGTTCTTGTGTTTTAACCCAAATATCCTTTTATGGAACACCATTAGTTGAAAACTGGCACTCAAACCACTCTCCCATCTACTGTCAAAACCATAACTTCCAGTTCTCCTATGTGAAAAGGTTAACACTCTCCAGGGAATGGTTTCACATGACTACTGCACAAGGAGGAACATTCTCAACCACCAATTCAAAGATTTGGTTGCTTTCCTCATGTGAGCCTCACTTCTCACCTTGCAGAGACCAGTTTGTGCACAAAGATTGTGTAACAGACCATCTAGTGGTGCACTGAGTAGACTAAAAGTGGCAGAGACAGCACAAAGGAGGAGGGAATTATTGCAGTTAGCCTAAGATGAAAATGAAAGTAGCCATAAGGTCATCTCAGCCAGCCCATGAAACTTTGCACTCACAAAGTGACAAGCCAAATAGGCAACCACAAATTATGCTCTCTGTCCTCAGTCTCTTAGATCATGGTGATCAAGCAGAAGTGTCAGAAGGCCATTATAAAAGTCTGACAAAACTTTGGAATATTAAAAAAGCATCAAACATATTAACATAAGTGACTGTTGGGGACTTAAAAGACTCCTATCTCTTGAAACACCTACCATACAAAACCAAATGTTTTCCAAGCTTTTTGGAGAGTCACAGTGACTACCTTCAACTTTTTAGAACACGCTACAAATATTATTTTAGAAAAGTGTGCTGTAGCTACAAGACTTCTTTATTGTTAGTGACCTAAGTTTCTTATTTCAATAAAGACCATAGCACTATGGTTATTTCTTTCTGCAGTGGAAAAAAATCCATCAAACACAGCTAGTGACTCTTCCTCCTATCCCCACAGAGTGACCAGTTGTTTTATTTAAAATCTAGACAGAAGCCAAAATACACACCACAAACAACACATTCTTGTATTTGCAGAGACGCAGGGGCAATCCTGAAAGAGTCATGCAGACAAGCCACCAGTCACTGGTCAAATAACAAGCGCAGAAAAAGTTATGTGATTTCTACATAAGGGCACATCTGTAACACTCCAGCGAAGAGCATTTCATTTTTCTTTCACTGGTGTACGTAATGTAAAGCTGATTAAATTCACCTTTGATTCAAAACCTTTAATATTAAAGTTTTAGTTTTAATGAAGACATAAGCAGGGAAAGAGCACAGCACCATAACCCTTGGGGCGCATCCCAGATGTTAGATAGCTGCTCAAAGCAGAGTGGGCTGAATCATCTTTCCTTCCTTGAGTTGGGGTTTGTTGCTATCAACTATGCAGAGTATGGTACATGCTGGGCCTCCTCTGACCAGACACTGTACACCAAGTGGTAAGAAACCAATAGCGTTGTTTTCCCTGCTGCTACCTTATCTTTCTGTGAATATAAGGGCACAAGTAAGGGTAGCAGATTACAAGTGATAGGCTCTCAGAAGTGTGTTTCAAGAACGTGTTTCCTGTGCTCAGTGGGAATTAAGGCAACATCCACCTCATATACAATATTTTAAAAAATGAAACATGCAAACCTCTGAAGTCCACTGTAAATAGGAGGCCATGCAGAAACTTACCTAACTCTTTTCTACAAAGCAGCATGAGACTATAGCCAGCAAGAAGGCAGGGCTACCCCTAGTGCTGAGACTGGTCATGCTGTAAGTGGCAGAACCAGCCAGACTCAGTGGCCAGCACCAAAGGTTATCAAATGTCATCCTCAAAATGCATCTGTGCATTTTTAACTGCACAGTAAAGTTGCAAACATCAGTAAGGAGGAATATATTCTCTTGCTCAGTCCATTTCCTTTCAAAGGAAAGGCAGATATTATTTGTCTGCTTTGTAACAGCAATTACATATTATCTCTTACTGGACAAAAAAATAAGTTATATTTATTTTCAAAGCTATTTCTGATTTCTTTTTTAAATGCCTCCTACATTTTCCTTAGATTTCTTCTCCCACAAGACCTTTGAAATACCAATGGAGAAAGCCTCACACCTACTTTGCAATTCACCAAAATTAAACTAATAACACCTCCTGCTGTCATCTGTCAGTTAGAGTAAGATTTATAAGTGGCAGCAGAAATAATTTTCATAACATTTACTGGAATATCAATAGCTTGAACAGACAGATCCTTCAAAGATACTGCTCACATCAAATGAAATCTGTCATGAAAACTAGAAATTATTTTTAATTAACTGTATTTGAAAGTCTGATAATTTAAAAATAAAAGACAAACTGGACAATACCATTTTTGCAGAAATTATATTTTGTGTAAGTGAAAGTGTTCCAAGATGGGTTAGTCTAATATTTTGTCTGTTGATTTCACTGTACATGTCACCTCCTAGAAATCCTCCTTCTATACTGCTCATTATCATTGCTTACATTTTCTCTGTGAAACTGATAAACACGTTTTCATTTTTTGCATGTGTTAACAGATGTTTGGAGGGATTCATGAACAAAAAATTCTTACTGTTTTATCATTGCTGTTCAATTAATGAACATGGTCTTTTCAGCTAATGGAAGCCTAAGTTAGTAGAACACTAACATTAGGTATTGAAAAGTGAAGGAATCCAATATTTATAAAGGCAAGCTATTTTGAATTAAACTAGTAAATCTTAATGCTTGTGAGAAATATCCATCCTCTACATAAAGCATCATAGGTTCACTTTTCTTTTTCAAACCAGCAACAGTATCACCTCATCTCTCCTGCCTCCCTTGTTCTTCAATCTGTTAAACATTGCAAGAAGAAATAAAAAATGTCTTCAGAGAAAATTTAACAGGTTTAAATAAAAAAGCAAAAAAAAACCTGCTTGAGACCATTGCACACACTCTAGAAAGCCAGTAGGCAGAGTTAATCCTAGCTTTTTAGACACAATTCTGCAACTCCTAGATTTTATCTAGTTTTTAATTAAAATACTCTACAGAGAAAGATCCTTATCTCCTGAACTGCAACTTTTAACAAGTCTTATTAGTATTATTACTTATTTTAAGACACATAGAGAATACTAGAGAATACAGATTTAAGACTTTTACTGCAATTTTATCGATCCTTTGTAATAAAGTAAGCATGCATTTGTATAACAGAGATCTCTTATAGAATCAAGCAGTCTTCCTTATTTTTCAAAAGATATTTACTTTTCAATGCCCAGGACTAATCATAGCTGTTCATTACTCTGCAGTAAATTTTGCTAACTGAAACCTGACTTCACCTTTAAATAAAATGCGAATCCTTTTTATGTGAATCTAGTATAATTTTCTCTTTAGAAACAGAAGAGGACATATATAAAAATAAAGAGTTCAAACACTGAAAGACATTACTGAGGTCACATTTCAGTGGTAAAGAATGCCATTAATATTTAGTCTACCTTAATGGAAGAAATTCGAGTTAGAAGATACTTTAGGTTATCTTGTCCACCCTCATGTCAAGGGAGACTTGCTTGCTATGGCATGTTATTGATTGTTTTGTCAGCTTCATTTTGAACTTGGCAGTTAAGAGTAAGTTCCCAGCTCTAAAATCTTAAATGTTGGTGAAGCTAATTCTTCCAAAGCATCTGTTTTTGAGGTGGCTTTAGCAGATCCAGCCTATGTTTCTTCCTTCTTAGTATCATCTCATGATTACCTCCTATTTATCACATTTTTCTTTCCAAATAAATTCAAACAGTTAAAAAAAAGGTAATAATAGTAATTACTAGACCTTTGTGCCTTTGCTACAGGACACTTTCAAGCCTCTCAATTTCCTTTGAAGCTTTCTGCTACTTTAGAGGTTCGCAATTTTAACAGCTGACAGAAGTTCACTATATCGCGGTCCACAAAAAAAAGTGATTTTCTAAACTAGACTCTAACTTTAGACTACAGTGGATTTGAATTTGTGGGATTACCCCCAAAATATTACCTGAATATATATTACACAAATGGGGATCCTTTCCTAGTACCATTATCTGTATGTAACGCAGCTTTGCTTAAGAAACTGACACAGTTTACTCAATGCTAACGTGACAAAAAAAGTCTTGTTTTTTGCTTTAAATTCTCAAAAATATTTGCTTAATATGCAAAAGCAACAGTATGTGTGCTTACAAATAGTACATCCAGACTCCCTTTAAAATTAGTTTTGACCTATATTGTTTTAATGATCCACATGGCTTTCCATGCCTTTTTCTTTGAGTGGGTAGATGTAATAATGTTGCAATTTAGCACTGACATAGGAACATTGATTGGGAAAACATGCAAGTACCTGTACACAACATAAGATTCACGTTTCCTTTAGCTAACTCAGCCTGGGTTGGTTACCAAAATCATCAATAGGAGCAGCAATAAACCAAACCACACAATGATGCTCTTCCAGACCGAAAATTTAACATTGAAGTGTATGAGTTTTTTTCCTCACTGAATTCAGTGACCACTTTTCCACTGACACCGAGAGTTTCCATTCATTATGCCATAAGTATTAAAGTCCTAGTACTTTGGAAGCTATTCCTGCCAGAAGAGCCAATAGTTTAAAGATACACAAGTTTACTTCCATTGGAATTCACGATTTGTGGTGTTTGGAAGAAATCCTTAAAAAGCGCTAACAAACAGCTGAAAAAAAATGGCCCTGGCTGTAGGTACAGCTACCACCTTCTGAACACACAGTATCAAGGAATTGGCAAGCTATCTAACCAACACCTTCCCAAACACCTAAACACATTATTTTAACCCAAATTCATCAGGACTAGGAATGCTTTAAAAGATGCAGCAGCTTTTTTACACGAGGTGGTTTTCCAAAGGCACATTCACTTCATTCCCCAGCAAATCAAGATTGCCAACCACTAATGATGGAAGATATTTCACGAGTACAGCAGGCTTCACTTCTAAGAAGGGATATGATCTGAACAGTCACCTAGCCAGTCACCTCTCAAGCACTGTGAGGCAAGATACCAGCAAACATTCTCAGAATGATGGTTTCATCATGTGTCTGATGGTTTCAGACACAGCATAAGGTACTATCACCAGTTCCTTCTGAACAGACCTTGAGAAGAAAACCTCAGCAACTGAAGTTACAAATTTATGAATGCCATATCTAACAGGTATTTAAGGATTTCTGTAATGTGGGTCTTAAAATGACAAAAAAAAAAGCCTCTGAAATTTTGTTACTGTTCATGTCTCTCGTCACCAGCCGTACAATTTAAAAAGTCAAACGTAAAAAAGATTTTTGTGGAGTACGGATCATGCACTGCACTCCATAAACGCTTATTTACAGCTGAACTAATGCACTGGCCCTCAGTCTGCGAACCCTGGGACAGACTCGACCACAGCTCTCCGTTCCCAAACGCTTCCCCGGGCTCAGGCTGAGCCTCTTCCTGCCCCTGGTGAACACCACTCGCACAGCCCCTCTAAAGAAAACGCTCTCGGGGACCACAGACCGCTTTTCGTGAGATCTTCCTCTCGAAATCCTAAGTCCTTCCGACTTCAGCCTTTACCGACCGACCGAGGGGCTCGGCAGGAAGCCAGGGCAGACGGCAGCGCGGACACCCACCCCACTGCGCCCCACGGCGAGCGCAGCCTCCCGCGCCCGGCAGCGGCCAGCCATCCCCGGCGGAGGCTCCAGCCCGCTCTCAAACTCACGTGGTGCGACAGCCAAAGGTTACACGCACCGCCGGGACGAGGATGACACCGCCGTTAGAGGCGCTTCCCACCGCGGAGCGGCCCCGCGCGGGGACAGGCTCACCCACGGCGAAACGCCCGCCAGGGATTCGCTCTCCCGGCGCCCGAAGTGGTGCCGCATCCTTTCCTCGTCCGTGCCGGTCTATGAGCAGCCCGGCCAGGCATCGATAAATCAAACCAGCCCGTCCGCTCCGACTGAAAGCTGCGTACGACTCAACAGCGGCCGAAAACACCGCCCTGGGGGCGCGGCGGGCGGGCGAGGCTGCGCGGGTGCCGGGCTCCCAGCCCCCGCGGGGCGGCGAAGTGCCCGGGATGTCGGTATCGTGCTGCCGCAGCGGGCTAATCCCGGCTACTTAACCCGGCTGGCGGCGGGGGCTGAGCACCACCTTAATCCACGGCGTGTGCCCGCCCGCCCGCCGGGAGCTTGCAGGGCCGTGGCGCGCCGGCCGTGTCCGGCCGCGGGGTCCCCGACGCCGTGGCGGTGCGCTCTCGCGGCGGCTCAGCCCCGCATCTGCTGCCCTCAAGGTCACGCCGTGCCCCGGCTACACGGTGGCGGCCAGGTGCACGCTCCGGTTACCTGCGGGGAGAACCGGCGAAAGCCCGGGAGCTCGGCACCCAGCCCCTCCGGCCGCGCCGCCCC
>VWZS01003636.1:348314-380278 GCA_013397075.1 Rhabdornis inornatus
CACGAGCGGCTCCCGCGGGGCGGGGCGGGGCGGGGCAAGGCAAGGCAAGGCGGGCTGTCGTGTCGCGTCCCTCCGCCCGTGGGTCGCGGGCCACCTCGAAGGGGCGGGGATCCCCCGGCGGCGGGAGAGGCCCCGGTCCCACCAGGGAAGGGTGGCCACCGTCCGGACCGGGGCGCGTCGATTGCCCCGGTGGGCGGGGGCCGTGCCTGGTGCCGGAGCCGTCCCAGGGGCGGGGGCGATGCCGTCGGAAGAGGCGTCCTAAGGGACCGCCGGGAGCCCGGGGCGCGATCCTCCCCTGCCCCAGGGGGAGCGGGGGCGCCGTGCCGTGCCCGGAGCGGTGTCACCCCACGGCCTCCCCCTTTCCCGAGAGCAGCCGGTGGGAGCCGCGTTGGCGGCTGCTGAGCAGCGGACGCGGGGAGCGCGGTGGAGCCTGGGCGAGGCTCCGCTGTGTCTGCCGGGTGCAGTGCGGCAGGAGGTCCCTGTTGCGTGGGGTCGCCGGCGGGTCCGGAGCGGCAGGAATCAGCGTGTCGCTCGCTGCCGACGGTGGGGATTAGGGAGCTCCGGATCCTGCCTCCCGTCAGGCGTGTCGGCCTCTCGGGGAGCCCCGGCAGCTCCCTCAGGGGAACGGGAAAGGTCTGGGGGCCACAGGTGTTCAACGCGTCCCAGTCTCCAGCCGAAGGCTCTTCGACTGGAGAAAGAAAAGCAATGTGGTTATGAACGTTTGAGCCCAAGTGAGTTGTCCGGGGAGACGTTGGAAGTGCATAAGAGGACTGGGAATTAAACTGGAAATTAAAACCCTGATTTCAGTTCTCTTCCAATGCAGTAGATCTCCTACCGCCCCCTTCCCCCAGCGAAAAATACCCATCCATAAATTATGTCATTCTGTAACCTATTTGTGTGGGGTTTTGAGCTGTGTTTTAACGCATTTCACTTTCCTCTATTGGACATCTCGCTCGAATGACTGGCCAGCTGCATCCCAGGCTTTCAGGTTCTTTGAGCCTGCCATAAATACGCTGCTTCACCTTCGTTATCGTTCACATCCTAGTGCTGCAAAGGAACTGAATGGAGAAGCTTATGCAGCTCTACAGTCTCAGACCCGAGATGATGCAGAGCCTAGAGGGTTAAAGCAACAGGATGAAGTCAGCAAAAAGCAGCCCACAAGGACTGGCAAATAAATAAATCATCCTAACTACGCTATTATTATGGCTTGCCTGAGGTTCATTGTCTCTTTCTTTTTTACCTGAATGTCTGTTACGTTTTTTCCTTGTTCAAGAGAAGCAATCAAAAGAGACCGTGAGCAGTAAATGGCTCCTACTTATTTTGAATGCTGCTAAAAATACTACCTTACCTCTCCATATCTAGAGGTCAATTGAAAAATCAAAATAATGAGGTAAGCAATCCTACAGAACGTTCTGTTGTGGAGATTTCTTGCATTTCTTCCCAGAAGGAGAATATAAAACTATCTGAACATACATAAAACAATTTCTCTTGCATTCTGTTTGCAGTTCAGCATCCTCCTCTGCACTTATGGCTGTAGCTCAGTGAGGCTTCCTTCCCCAGGCACTTGGAAATTACATTTCTCAATACAGCTTTATAAGACCGGCAGATATGTTCTGCAGTTCTGTCATATCTCCTAGCTCTCGGGCAGATAAAATTAGCTTTGGTACAGCTAAGAAGGAGATGATGTGTTTAAAGCACTGCAGTTTGGGTACATGTCTGTACCTGCTTCCGTTTGTCTTGAGGGAAGGTAGATAGGTTGTGCTTCAGTACTTTTCCTATGAAATGGGAATAATGTCCTATTTTCTTCACAGGAAGGAAGCAAAGGTGGGAGGGATACATATCATTATTATCTTTTATGGTAGAATTCTCTAAGTGGATACATTTTTCAAGGCACACAATAGCCACTTAATGTTCCTCTTGCATTGATATACAGGGATAGCATAAAAACATGCAACACGTTGACTGAAAAAAAGGAGAAATTTCTTATATCTCCACAGAATCTTCTCCCTGAGGATTTAAAAATTTTCGAAATGAATTCTCAGTATCCAATATGCTTCATTTTTTAATTTTTTTTCTTTTTTTTGAAAAAGAGGTGCTCCTGCTGTTTCTAAAGATTAGGACATATAATTGACTAACAGAAAACATTCCCTGTAATGTGGGTCACCAATGGTAAAAAGCAAGCAAAACCAAGATGCAGACAGGAATATTTCTGGAGATCTTTAATTTAACTTTTGTGGAAACAGTACCACTTCAGAAAAATTCAGAGTAGTTTGCAGACCATTTGGAAAGGCCAGATTTGATAAATCAGTGCCAGTACTTCAGCTCATTCCATGACCAACACGCTAACGACACAAGCATCACACATTTTGATAGACACAGAAAGTGTGTCACAGCAAATGTAAGTGGATTGCCTGTATCTGATCTACTTACTATGAGATTTTTAACATAAGAGTAAGAATAAGAGTATTTGGATCATTACAATATTTGGTCAAAAATTATTAAGGTTACCGAGATCTGAGCGCCCACCTCACCATCCTGTATTAACTAGAGGACTTTTGTAAAAATCTCAGTATGGGCTTGATCTGAGAAGACAGAAAACAGGCTTCATAGTTTGTGTGTAGATCTTAACTTTCTTGAAACTGTTTTCTTGACTGTTCTGCCAGTGCTGATCCTGTTCAGATTCAGTTTATTAAATTGGATGGAAGTGGAGAGTGCAGACAAAGCATGAGAAGTCAGGGGAGTATTTGTGTGTGAGCAAAGAGATATGAGTGTCTAAAGCTTCCAAGGGTTTTGCAGAACCAAATGTTTCTGCACCAGGTACACATCTTCCAGTTTTCTTTCTCGTTCAGTACTATTGTTTGACCAATCTCTTCAGTCCACCATGGAGAAGATTCCTGTTTTCCGTGCTCTTGGCTGATGCCCTGAGCTCCTTCCTGACAGGCCCTGGAGGCTGCATCTTGTGATTGTTTCAGTGTCCTGCACCCTAAAAGAGCAATCTGTTGCCTAAAACACTAAACAGCCACCTAGACAAGCAAACAATAGACCACTCACTCATCTTGTAGATGGCACAATGACAAAATTGCTCTACCATTCACCCACCGCAGCCTAGCAATGACCTCGTGTAACAACACAGTATCTCCATTTCATCCTGAAATCCTCCACCCCACCCTTAGGAAAGAGGCCTATCTGTAAACATTTGCATTTTTATCAGCTCAAAATTCTTTCTCTTCACTGTTCGGGAACTCAGGATTTGTGCATGGTGTGCCTCACTTCGAGAATGCATGTGATAATTTCAAACAGTTGATTTTATTTTCTCTATTCAATTTCCCTCTCACAATTTTGGGTAATTTGGTTTTTTACTTTGTTTTTGTTTTTGTCTTTTTCATTCAGTTTTTTGTTTTGCAGCATCGGGAGGGTGAAAGATTAAAAGAATAAACAAAGAAATATGAGGAGTAACAGTTATTGCACAAATCAGTTTTCATGTATATTGTATATGAAATATATCTGAAAAAGATAGACTGTACTTAGTATGTTAAGTGTTTCTTCTTTACGTGTTCATTTCAAGTACCTCTGCAGCTCAGCATCATTACAGTCCCAAAGCAGATGTTAGAGTGGAAAGGTATTTCCTGAGCAAGGGCACGATGTCCACAAATTTTTTTAAAAAGCAAAAAAACAACAAAGCATAAATCCTGGAATTGATGGAGAATTTGACCAGTTAAAGGAATTTGAGCAGACATGAGAGAGAAGGGGAAAATAGAGCAGGGTGAGATAATAATAATTTACACATCTATAAAGAGCAAGGGGAAAAATTTGTGAAGCCTTTCATGATAAAACATAAACCATTAGAACCAAGAATGAATGGTGATGATATAGTATGACTATGGCTGCCTCTTAGAAAGTCAGAAATGACTGGTGAATGGATGTATGCTATCACTCAGTAAATAACTACTAAAAATGCATCCAGTGAGCATCCAGCTACTTCCACGTAAGTGTCTTTTCCTGTGTAGTACTTCCCCAGTTTGGAGTTGATACTTTCTCCCCCATGGCAAATTCATTCTTGAGTTCCTAAAAGATGGCCAAAGTTTCAAGCAAGACTGTCCTGGAAGCAGTTTTGTTCAGTTGACACTAGGAGGGTTTGTTAAAAATAAGCTACTGTTTTCATTCCCCAGGAACTGCTTTTAGACATCAGCTCCCAGTGCCTGTCCTTGGTATGGACACATATTGCTGTTGCAGCTCACCTACCACCCAAAAACTCAAAATGTTAGGAGTGTCCATTATACTTAGCAAACTACAAATGTCCTTTTGGGGGTTCATCATATGTACAGTTCTGGATTGAAATAAAAGTGTTAGTTCATTAGGTTGATGATACTGTGGGTGCTTTTAGATATAATTCTTTTTAAGTCTTCTCACGCCTCTAAATGAAGTTGTGGCCTTATCTTTGAGAGCCTCTTTTCAGCTGATGTTTGTGAGGCTTCATTGATTTCACTCCTTTTTGTGACCTATTCCAGTTCATGCTGACTGAATATCTTGTTTGTAAATTGTAACGTTGTGTTCCTCTCCTCTGTGATCAAGTGACAAAGGACTTACTTATTTTTCCTCCTCTCCCCAAGATAAGAAGCAAAAGGAGTAACCAAGATATCTCTAATCTACATCACTGACCAGTCTGAGTCACACTCCTGACTCACAAAAATTTGTCTTACGAAGAATAAATGTAGCCCCTCCCTGATCTCATCAGTGCTGGGTGATTTTCTTAAGGAAAAAAATAAATTGTCTCTTAGCATTGCCACTTCAAAGTCCTTTGGATAAGAAATAGATAATTCAGATAAGCTTTAGGTTCCTTCAGCAAACATTAGCATTTCTGCCCCTTGGCAATTGTTCAAGATGGGTTTGAAGCGTTTAAGGGTCATTAGAGGTAACAGTTCCCATTCTGCATTTCTTTCAAGGAGGAGTAACAGAAAAGATGCACTACCTTACTTCTACTACCTTAGTCAAGAATTAATCATTCAAATGATAAGTGATTACCAGAACATAGCCAAATAAATTATTTGTTTACTTTGTTGATGACATACAGCTCTAAATCATCTTGTCTGGTTTCAAGATACTAAGGAAATTATTCCACCTACCTAAAATTGCTTTTGAAGAATATTACTAATGACCTACTTCACATGCATTTTTAATAGCTTAAATCTCTGGGCTCAGTCTTGCAAGATTTACTCAGGAATAATCTTTTTCAGATTACAAATACAGGTCTGAAGATTATCAAGGTCAATATTTGGATATCTATGAAAAGGTGTGGATATAAAATACCTAGTATCAAAGCTTCAAAACAAATCACTCTCCACAGTAGTATAAATTATAGCAAAAGTAATTAAAAAAATATTTCTATTTGTATATATATAAAACCAAGTATGCTTACAGTGTTTAAATGTAGACTATGGGAAGTCAAAAGAAGAAAGTCTTTCCTTGAGTGTTGTTTCTATTGTCAGGTAATAATGAAATCATACATGTTAAGGTAAGTAGAAACAAACTTTTAAAAATGATTAAAAATTATGCTTGTCAATTCATAAAAATGAGGAAAATTAACTAAGTTCTTGTAACACGAACTACATTTCTATTATATACTAGTAGAAAAGATTGATAGGTTTTTCTTCTTAAGTTCCCTTTTGTCAAGAGGATAACATGGCAGCCTTGTCTTGAGCTAGTGGAGCTTGAATAGATCATGTAATGGGTAGTCTAGTAATAGTACTGCTGTAGGTTATCTTCAGGCTACAACATGTTAGGCAGCAGTAAAGGCAGTTTGTTTTCCAAGAGAAGTGGGTTAAAAGATCGAAAAATATTTTGTATGTCATAGCAGTTCAAACATTGACAATTTTGTTATCTTCAGTTCTGACTGGATTGAGTGAGAGCTGCACATGCTTAGTAATTACTAAAGCTGATGGCTATTTTAGTAAAAATATCTTGGATTACTAAAATTACAAACATTTATTAATAAAATAAAAAATATTAGATCTGCAGTAAAACTGAAGTTTGTTTATTTATTGTGTTTCACTCAGCTTGATGTTAAAAACAACCAGGTCATTTCACTGTTCAACCACTTCTCAGTGCCTGTCATATTGAAGTCCCCAAGCCTTGTCAGTGTTTTTTTTTATGAAGCCATACACCCAGCATTGTCCACCAGGACAGCAGGAATAGCCCACAGCTGCTCTGTGAAATTAGTTAGGAGTAATTGTATGAGATATCCTTGACAGCATATGTAGTGGCCCTTAAAAGTGTTGCAAAACCAGCTGGCCCTAGGAAGAAAACAACTGTGGGTGCATTAACAGATGTGGTTCATGGAGTTTCTTAAGAATAAGGTTTGAGTTGCAGGGTTGAAGTGCTAGAACTATCACAACCTGCTTCAAGAAGGTCAAAAGCTTTGATCTTTGTGATCACTATATGTTTATCTCTCTCCCACCTTTATGTGGTTTTGTTGAAGATTGTGTTGCTGTGTCAAAGTACAGGGAAACATGAATACCTGGAAAGGGTCAAGAATCCCCCTCAAAGATAGTGTTGGTATGTATAAATAAGTATAAATATATATGTACAGATCTAGAGATCTTGTTTTAGAAGGAAATTCTAATCTAAAAAGATGTCCAACTAAAACTCTAGAACAGTATTATAATTACCAAAACAAATAAAAATTTAAAAATTGTAAGATAACATTAAAATGACCATAAAATCTGTCTGTATTAGAAAATCCACCTTGCTACTTAAGCCAAAATTGTTCCTTTCCTTATTGCTGTTTCTTTCCCCATGCATATCCCTATCCATTTTAGTTTTGCTGTGAAGACAAGCAAAAATATCCATTTTAGAGAAAAAGTTAGGGGAGCTGATGGTTTCAGATGGGAACCAGACAAAATGTTGTTGGGTTTTGTTTGTTTATTTAGTCGTTGTTTTATTTGTTTATTTGTTTGTTTTAAAAAAGGAACCAGAACTCTTATGGTAAACCATGGAAGTTAACCACAAGAAATGAAATCAGAAGGAGTTAATTAAGACCTCTGTAGCCAGAAAAAAGGTAGTGTTGTACAGATAAGGTTTGTTTGGCTTTTTTCCCTTTTTCTCTGATCTATTCCTCTTTTCTAAATTAGATAGAAAAAACTCCATGAAACATTAAATTGGCAGGCAAGTAAAGCTAAGATAAAGCACCTCTCTTAAACACATAATGCCAGGAAATTCAGAGATGTAGCTAAAACAATCCTCTTACCCTGTACTGCAGTACTGCAGTACTTTTAGAGAGTGAAGTTTCTCACTGTTGACTGAGATAGATAAAAATCACATAGTTTTTTGCCTCCCCTCAACAACTTTTGTTTTGAGGTTGAGGAGTAGAGTTTTTTAATAGTTTACTACAACATTTCTGTTTTTCCCTGCAATGTGTTCTGCACATTGGGATGTATTCTTATAATATTTTTGAGTTTATGGTTGACAAAAGTAAATACAATTATGTGAGAAAAATCAATAAATATAATATATATCTCATACTTGTATTAGTTTGGGTTTTTTTTTTTAGTCATTCTGTTTCAAGCTCCAAACAGAACAGGTATATAAATTAACTTGAACTTGTACATGCCCTGGCAGGTTTAGGACATAAACTGCCTAAAGGAACTCACAAAATTGTATTACTTGTGTTGTGTCAGGGAGTTTCTGTATCTCTCTCAGTACAGACATTGTCTTCTATGTGCAATATTTAACGCCAATTTCTAGAACTGCAGCCAGTCCTTTGAAACTTTAAAGAAGTGCACTTATATGCCATCCTTATGAGAAAAAGGTGTGTTTGTTGGGGTCTTTCTCTTAGTATATTTCAACTTTATTGCAGGCCTGAAATAACATCAAAGAAGCATGTGATCTGAAGCCTCACAGTCTGTGTCATTTTCATCAGGGTTACAAGGATCAGCAAGTGTTTTTAAAAATAGAAATCACCAGGCAGGTCCAACTTATTTTGTTGTTCAGCTTCCCTACTTTTTACCTATGGCCTACTGGGTGGAAAGGATGAACAACTTTGCTGAGTGCCCACCTCTTTCACTAAGTGGTAGGAAGGAGGGAGGAAGGAAGAAAATTAAATAGTGAAGTCCTGGTTCCACACACCCTTACTCAGCTAGTGCTTTGTATATGTTGACCTATTGGACTATAGAGATTTAGAAAGACATTTATTAATTTTTAAGAACACGGGAAAATTAGAGGGGTAATGGATCTCAAGCAGCTCCTGAGTCATTGTATCTGAGATATTCATTAATGGACTACA
This sequence comes from Rhabdornis inornatus, assembly GCA_013397075.1. NCBI lineage: Eukaryota > Metazoa > Chordata > Aves > Passeriformes > Rhabdornithidae > Rhabdornis > Rhabdornis inornatus. Next base: position 356,593 of record VWZS01003636.1, read on the forward strand.
ATCCAGCCATCTCCTATTTTTCAGGGCTGTCTTTACAGGAACTTTATCAGTCTACAGGAATTAAAAACTAACTGAGCAAAAAGTACAAATAATTAATCATATAAAATGCCCTCACCTGTGTTCCAATTACTTTAGTTTGTGTTTTGACTCATCAGTGAAATAAGAGATGTGATACATCCAAATGTATCTAAATTATATATAAAAAATAATTTATTAGTGTATAAGACAAATATTTCATTTGTATACCATAATCTGTATGTTATTTTTGGTTACACTTTAATTTTTGTATACTGTTCACTCATTAAATTTAATTTTACAAGTAATAACAATGTTGTATCTTTATTAATATAGTTTGATATAATTGCTACTCCCTATTTAATGATAGTATAACTTTGCAATTAAGCAATTTGCTTTACCCACAAAAGGTTTCTGTGATACTGTCTTTTGGTTTTTTGGCTGCTGAATTGCTGCCAATTTCTTGGTGAAACTATTTGCTTTTGCATCACACTCTCTTATCCTTTTATTTAATGCCCACTTAAGTGTTCTGCTGAACTTTGGATGTTTGATGACTGGTTTACAAGGTTCAAAACATTTGATTTGTTGGGCATTGCCTTTTGGAAATGGAAAACACATAAGAAAAAATAATGTCTCTGAAGACTTTGAGCAAATATAGGTTGTCTCTCATAGCCAATATGAACATATGAGGGCTATGCCTCTGCAGGATAATGATGAGATGCTTTACAGGACAATAATTCAAGTTTCTGGTTTTGATGATGGAAGGTTGTCTTCCTTTCATTGTACCTCTCTTATAAAATAAGTTATGTGATCTTTTACTACTCAGTTTTGTAATCTCTCTCTAGTAACTTACATAGTCATTCAAGTGTCCTGTCTGTAGTGCAATGTCTGCTCATCAAATCTGTAATCAGCACCACCTGTATAATGGTGTGGAGTGCTGTGTCACATCAGCATTACAGCCTGTCTGACAGAGACTGCTGCATATTTCTGAGGTTTTTCAGAGACATTGTCTCCTTGTATGCTGTCAGAGCTGCTTTATCTATGAAAAACCTTTTTCTACCCTAGCAGCTTGAAAATCTTTCCACTTAGGAGAGGGGACTTGTGCAGTATGACAACAACATCCATCAGCTCCTCTTCAGAATAAAAACCCAACAAACCCCACAGTGCAGGTAACATCTCACTGAAGAGCTTTCAGGGAATTCTTTACTAAAAATTATCTGCCAGATTGTTTTTGCCATGGGGAAACAAATGCTAGGGAAAGAATGAGGCAAGAACTGACAAAGCATAAGGACCTAAATCCTGAAAATGTAAATCACACATCTACCAGAGCTACAAGAGGGTAGCAAACCAAATTCTGTTTCACCCTTACCTCTCCTGAAAATATCCTCTGCTAAAGCTGAGGACGAAAACTTGCCTGTATGTCTATCTGACCGTAACATTTAGTTATTTATAAATTCATTGCTATTTTACTTGTACCTGTTCATATTTGTAGTTCTTCTGTAGCCAACAAGCAGTAACCAGAACACACAGCACAGTTTACCTACTCCAACTGGAAATGTTTGCTAATGGCTAGGACGGGTTCTTAACTTAGTTTTTCTGCCTTTTGTCCAGTTTTTTCATCACATACTGCATATTACATCCTAACGTTGATAATGTAAAGCTATACTTCAGGCAAATTGCCTCTATGGGTAAGACAGAAACCTTTTTTTATTTTCTAGGGCAATTAATTAGGCATCTACAGTGTCACTCCCACACTTAAATTAATCTCCATATGTTCAGTTATCATGGGGGAAAGAAAAGAAAGAAGAAACTGAAATGCAAACTCGTAGCCACAACTCTGCAATGTATTTTTCAGACACCTAAATTTCTGTCGTCTTGCTGGGAATTCACAACCTCTTTATTACATGCTTAGCTAATCAGCACATGTCATAATTTCTACACAAACAATGGCTCTGTCACTTTTCATCATATATTTAAAATAGAGGGGGAGAGAAAAGAAGTGTGACTGATGAGATTTTAGTACTTTTATTACATGCAATTTACGAAAGTTACTATTTACCTGTGAAATGCTACTTTTGATTTAAATAGCACCTTGCAAGTTACTTGTCTTGTATATATTGTCTTTGGTTCATTTAACTTCTTGTTTCATTTCCTTGCTAATTTGGAAAACAAAATCCATACTTGCTTAGTAGTTTTCTGAATTGCCAGAGTTCTAGTAGGTCTTGTTGGAGACCTTTTTAGACTTTTAAAATTAAATGTCTTGTGTGATGGATGTGTGGACTCAGGAGAAAAAATATGGAAAGCGCATCTGAATTACTGAAACACTTTAACACAGGAAATGTTAAGAACTTGCAACTAGTGAAACGTAGCAATATTAATCTTTACTTATGTATCCTTGGTCTGATACATTTGTTTTCTTTATGCAACATTCCTGTGTTTTAAGGCATTAACAATGTTCCCAGACAAAAGTTCCACCCTTGCCTGCGGTGTTCCAGTTGCGCTCCTCTGGCTGATCAGCAGGTACAAGGGGACAGGATTTATTGTTGCACGGGGTCAGGCTGGCATGGAGTTGCTTTTCCCCATGGCAGCTCCCCTGGTGCCTTGCTGCCTGTTGGTGCTGGGAAAGTGTTGATAACACAACAGTGTTTGGCTGTTGCTGAGCGGTGCCAGCACTGCACCAAGGCTGTCTCTCCAACACTGTCCCCTCACCAGCACGTTCTTGGGAGGGGACACAACCAGGACAGCTGACCCAAGCTGAAGAAAGGGATATTCCATAACATGTGGCATCTGCTCATCAATGAAAGCTAAGGAAAAGGGGATGGAGGCATTTGTTGTGAGGTTTGGTCTTTTGGAGGAAGCACTTACACATATGAGGGTCTACTTCCCAGGAAGTGACTGGACATCTCCTGCTGATGGGAAGTAGAGAAGAAATATTTTCTTTTCCCTCACTTCTGTTCATGGCCTTTACTTCTTCTTTATCAACCCTGAGGTTAGCTCAGTTGTTTGGGCATGGTGCTAATAATGTTGAGGTTGTTGATTTGATCCCTTTATGGACCATTTACTTGAAAGTTGGACTCAATTATCCTTTTAGGACTCCTCCAACTCAGAATATTCTGTGATAAACTGTTTTTTTGTTTGTTTGTTTGTTTGTTTTGGGGTTTTTTTTGTTTTGTTTTGTTTTGTTTTGTTTTTTGACCTGTGAGTTGTTCGGTTTTTTTTCTTTTTTTTAAAATTTTTAAAATTTTTTAATTTTTTTTTTTTTTTGTCCTCACCCTGCCTTGCTGAGGAAAGGGAGTGACAGAGTGACTTGATGGGCACCTGTCATCCAGCTGGAGTCAACCCACCGCAACCACACAGGCGCAAATCTTGCCTAGCTAGCAAGTCACAGACTCAGCTCTCCTCGGCTGGTGCACACACATGTTTAGGATGCTTACTGTACAGGTCTGGCAGTGATAAGGAGTTCTCTTCTCCCAGCTTTCAGAAGGGAGCATGACAGACAAATCCTAACCACCAACAGAGACAGCTGAACCACGCTGTTACTATCATTCTTTGCTCTACAGCACTTCAGTGCACAGCAAGTACTTGAAACCCACAGTTTGAAGTACCCCTTATGAACCCTATATGAACTTGTTGACCTGGATTTTATAGTTTCAGTAAACCACATTAAGGAGGAAAGAGTCCAAGGCTTTATGCAAAGTTCAGCTTGATATGCCCTATCTGTGATAGGAGAGTTCTGTGACTTCCCTGTCTTTCAGGTCTCATTTTTAATATCTGCCTTTCCTTAGCACTTGAGATCTTATTTCTTATTTGATTTAATGTTTCTTCAAGTGACTATCTGCTTTCTTGCATTTTTATTTCCAACTGGGTCATTCATCAGGCATGGCAACAGGACCATTAGAACAGAGAAGACTCTTTAGACTGTTTAGGCTGTTTAGCCATACCTATGGTTGGTTTGGGTTTTTTTGTTGTTGGTTTTTTTTGGTTGTTGTTTTTTTATTTCATTTGTACAGATTCAAGAAGGATGTTGGAATTTAATCAGTCTAAAAGCAGCCCTTCCTTCTTCCCTTTCTTGAGCTCCTTCCTCTTTTCTTCTCTCTTTCTTCTTCTTCTTTCTTTCTTTCTTCTTTCTTCTTCCTTCTTCCTTCTTCTTCTTCTTCTTCTTCTTCTTCTTCTTCTTCTTCTTCTTCTTCTTCTTCTTCTTCTTCTTCTTCTTCTTCTTCTTCTTCTTCTTCTTCTTCTTCTTCTTCTCCTTCTCCTTCTTCTTCTCCTCCTGTGTTTCTCCCTTTTTTCCTACCCTTCCTCCCTTCCTCTCTTTTTTTTCTTCCCTGTCTGTAGAACCACTAAGAAATTCAGTAAGATTTCTGAATTTATTGTAACTATATAACTAGACATTAATAAAATTGTTCTTCTATGTAAGGGCAACCAAAAGAGACATTGAGTGAGAAAATTTCCATGGAAACAACATTTCAGTAGCAATGAAAAATATTTCTCACCACGGTGTGCTAAAAATAACTTCACAAATAACTTCAAAAAATTTGACTATTTTTTTATTGATAGCATGGCAGGAAAAACCATAGTTCTTTTCATCTGGAGGATAACATGCCTCATTCTGAATTCTGCATCACTAACTCTTTAATAGGATATCTTCGCATTTTCCAACCGGCCTTTTAAAGTCTATTCTGATGGCAGTTATTCCTATTCATCTACACAGAGGGATTACAAAGCAAAGTGGGCTACAATGTGTTCTTGGTTGCTTGCCACTTCCCAAATTCTGCATTGTCGTTCTTTCACAGCAATCTTAAGACGACTTTCCTGGAAAAGAGCAAGGAGCTTGTATCTGCACATTCTTTGCTATTACAAGGAAGATATGTCTTCTTTTACCCTACTTACAATTTTTATAGAAAGGTTGATTGACAGTTCCTGTACAAGGTACAATAGAGCAGTTAAATTGGATAAGCAGTCCTTTGTGAGAACTCTCACTGTACCATATATTCTGCTTCTTCTGTCATTGGAGTTATGAAATGCCCTTTGGGATCTCAGTTTTATGTTCATATCTCCAACAGCCATACATCTTTGGTTTTTAGTTTCTTTTTCTTCTGCATTAAATTCTCAAGTACAAATATAAAAGCATATATCTGTGATGATTGTGTCACTAATACTGCAAGGTGTACACAACTGGGTTGCAGACTCCCACTCTGTTTTGTCTGTAAGGGTTGTATGGTTGTACTTGTTTTCCCATGGTGCTTCATTATTTCAGTGAAGTAAAATTTCAGTGAAATTACCTGTATAGTTGGTTTGTGTAGCTAACTGGAACATTGTAGTCATAGAGGAAGGAGTTAGTTTCTACAGAATAAAGTAGAACTGTGAAGGTTACTTGGTCAACAGATTTGTGCAGCAGGGCTTTGTGGTCATCTGATGGGTCTTGTCTGACAAACAGATTGTAAGGCCTAGAACAGAAGGAGCTAAAGCAAATACAAACCTTTTCATTTTTTGTCAGCCTATTTAAGCAGAAGTTTTCTTCATGAGCAGTTTGAAGGAAGAGGAAATGTTCCTGTTTTGTTGCTGACTGCTGGGCCTTCAGGCCTTTTGAGATGTATGGGCTTAGAAGTCCTGTATATAGACATGCTACTTATATAGCAATCTCAGACTATGTTTGTTTTCTCCTTTGATCAGGGAAATTGTGAGCTTGTAAGAGTCATGCAGAAGAGCAATTGCTCATAATTATTTTCTCAGTTTGTTTTCTTTCTGAGAAATGTGTTTTTAAGCTTATGGTGGTAGTCGGAACTGGATCTTAAGTAGACATATCTGGGTTTTGGCTCTCAGAGGAAATGTTAGATAATTGGTCTATGCTCTTAACTGGAATAGTAGCACTTGGACTCCACCCAGATGGTGGAGGTCTCATAATGGAAGTAACTAACTGCATCGCCTCAGTTACATGAGAGTGTCCACAACTGAGCACTTTATTGGATGGTATAGTGGAGAACAACACAGATTATGCTCTTGCGGTATTTTCTCTGCCAAGGACCTGCTCCTCTGTGGCTATTTGTGAGCCACTCCCAAGAAGAAGTATGTTACCAGTTGAAGTGCCTTAAGAGATAGACTGCAGAAAATTAGGGAAGCTATCACAATTCAAATATGTAAATACTTAAGCATGAGCAAACTCTTTAGGAAGTTAGGATTAATAGACCAAGACTACGTAGTCTTCTCCAGTCATATGAAAGTAAATTTAATGTTCTTTTGAACATGTAATTTTGGAAAAAAAATAGTTTGAGATGTAAGAAGTGACATGCAATAATGAAATAATAACTTTGTCGTATTGATAAAAAAATTATTCTGCAGATCAATGTATTTTTCTTCAACGTTTTGTCCATTTATGTAGTAACACTTACTTACTTTTAGATCAGTGCAACTGAAAGTTGAATATCTGTGACGTATTTATGTGCTGGTGGGAAAGAAAAGACCTAAAATTTGTATCCTGAAAAAGAAGTTGAGACAGAACTCTGCAATGAAAGTTTGACTGAAATTCAACAGATTGATGGGGGAGTACATACTCTTATTTACAACTTTCAGATAGAATGAAGTGAACACAAGAGCTGAGACTGTTGAAAAGGGCCAATAGAGAGGTGAAAACTAATCCAGTTTTAAATGGAATTCTTACGTTAGGTAGGGATAGCCTGAAACCTTTTAGCCATACTGCACAGGGTTTTGCGGCTGACAAAATAGATAGGGACAGGACCCAGCCACCTTTACAGTCTGAAATGCCTTTAGTGTAACAATGGCCTTTTCGAGAAGAGTCAATTATTTTGAAAAATAGTCTTAATGTGCAGGTTGGTTTGATGTAAATATGTTCTAATTAGGTATATCTGCATTGATTAAATGACTAACTTCTTTGTGCTTTGAAGTTTTGTGGCAATCTCATTGGTGATCATGTTTAAAAACACTTGGTTTGAGTAGACCTTCTCTGCACAGTGGATAAAAAAAATACTGTGAGCTTCAGCATTTGCAGTCAGAACTCCTTTTAAATGGATTTTGGAATGTCAGATTGAACATACTCTGCTGCCTGTGATCCAAAGCAGTCACCCATGTGAAAGGTTTCCAGCCTCTAGTTGCTCTTGGCTCCACTAGCAGTGTAGGTTTTGCACAGTTGATTTAAGCTGACTGTCAATAAGCAGTTTGCTACTGTTAAAGATGTTGGTAGCAGTTTAAGCAGAATATGTAGACCTTAGCCTGGAAGCCTTCAATTCAAGAAACTGTTACCTGATGGTTACCTTGTATGACATATTAAATAGTATGTAGCATGACAGACTTGAAATGGGCTTGTAGTAATGAGCATCTTATGCAATAATTATCTTAACTTGATCCCTTTTTTTGTGTTACTGTTGGGGGTTGAATTGTTCCCTTTTCTTTCTGTGGAATTTTCTCCATTTGTTATGCTAAGTATTTGTGGCTACACCTTAATAGCAATAGTTTTTCCCTCGCAGGGGGTGGGGGATAAAAGGAGACCAGAAAAGGAAAGGTTGGACAGGGGCCTGGGCGCGCTCTCTCGCTCTCTCGCTGGCTCGTGGGGTGGAAGGAAGACGGCCGGGGCTCCTACCTAGCATCTTCCCTGCCATCCCAACGCCGGGAGCCACGTTCCCTGCTGTCGGACATTGCACTGCTGCCTTCCTGCTTCATCCTATTACCTCCGAACACTCTGCCGAGCACCACGACTGACACCGTGAGGAGGGAGTCTCCCCTCCATCCCTCTCACACCTGGGCTGTCGCCGCCGCCATCACCCAGCCCCCTTCAGCTGCACGGGACCTGCCCTGCCCACACAGCACCGGGAACTGAGCGCAGAGAGAGAGGGCCTGTGGCCAGAGGGACTCGAACTGAGCTATACTGTTCTGTTTTGGTGTCAATCTTTATAGCTGTTGTTGTTTCTGCTGTTTGTCTTGTTAGATATATTAGTAAAGAACTGTTATTCCTATCCCCGTATCTTCTGCCTGAAGGCCTCTGATTTGCAACTATAATAATTAGAAGGGAGGGGGGTTGCATTCTCCATCTCAGGAAAAAAAAAAAAAAGGGGTTCTTGCCTTTCCTTAGCAAATACCTGTCTTTCAAACCAAGACAGTTACCTGAGCCTAGATACAAAAAAGCATATATTTATATGTGTCTTCACTGATGGTTCATTTCACCCCACTGGTGACCTCCAGCCAAGATCTAGTAGCCATTTATACCACATACACTTAAGGTTTTCTTTAGCAGAGTCTAGCTTCATTCTATAAGATGTGAATTTCCTTCCCAGGGGCTAACTTTGCTCCTGTGGAGTTTGGAAAGTGGATCAATGCTGAACTGCTATTTATAGGCGGTAAATGTAGGTAGTTAATTCTAAAATATGGAAATTCAAACTTTCCATTGTCTGTCATCTGTGCTGTCTGCTTTTACCAGCAGAGTTCTGCAGGTGGGCATAGGTTTAACCTGAGTATGCTCAGAGATACTGACAAACTCACCGGACTGCAAGGGTCACTGGAAAGCATAAATTAGAAATTGGCTCTCCAATCATCTAATCCACTGCATGTATTCAGAGAACGCTACTGAAGAAAACCTATTCGAAGCCCCAGTGGTGATGAAGGAAGAGTCTCCTTTAACTGCTAACCTGATGGTTAAACCTCTCACCTGTTAGATAAGGCACACTACTCTGATTTCCTTTTTTAGGACATTTCAACCTTCTACTTCCTGGTGAAATATCAACCACTAAGATATTGGGTTCTTATAGCCTCTTCTGATGAAAAATAAGAAAGAAAAGTCTATTCTATGGAAACGAAGTGTTCACCTAGGTGAGGCCACATCCAGGGTGCCAGAAGCACTGGTGAGTTCCTGAGCATATGGTGTGACTCTCCTCCCAGGCTGATAAGGAGGACTCCTTCTGCTTGTGCTGCTTCAGTTTTTCAACTCAACCATTCTTCGCACAAATGATACGAGAGAAAATATTGTTCTGTGTTTCCCAGAAGTGGCTTTCTTCTGTTCTTGTAATGACAAGAGGATTTAATTTTTTTTTTTTTAAGTATTAAGGAATATTATTATTATTTGGCATAGGTTGGTTGTTTTCCTTGTGTTCATATAAATAAATGATCAGTGTTTCATTCAAAGCTGAAATAAAGCTGAGAAGACAGTGTCATCTAAATGAAAGGATTGCAGGCACTATTAACTCTCCTCCAATGTGGTAGAAGATACTGCTTGTGAGAGGTTGGTCAAACATTGCTAGAGATCAAGCTCTCCTCAGCACAGGGAAATGCTGCATACTGGTCCCAGTACTGCTAACAATTATTTTGGTCCTCAGGTGCTGGCAGCATTTAGAACCTTGGGGTAAACAAAGCTGCCAGCATTTTCAACACTGTTATCTACTTAGAGCAAACCTAACCAACAGTCCTTGAAATGCTAAAGACCTTCTGTGCTCTGTGCATAACTCCCAGCTTTACTGAGTAGACAATCAGTCAAGACTTTAGGTTCTGACATGGTTTAGAGCCTTTGCAGCTTACAGAATGTAGTAACACATTTAGCTGCTCCTTAAGAGCTGGGATGGTGGTGAGAACCATAGAAGGTTCAGAAGGAATGCAAAGGGTGTCATATGGTGGGCCCTGAAGAAAACCTGATCATAACCTTTATCCAGGCAGGAGGCTACTATCTGAGAATTGCCACCAGTCATCATCAGCGATGCAACACAAATCTTCTGTTATAGCAGAATAAAAATGATTATATATATATTTTCAATTAAAAGTCAGTAAATGAACTGCTATTCCTAACTTTAAGGTAGATAATGAACCAGACTGCATACATATAATCTTGTGGATTTCAGTTGTATCAGAACACGCTTGCACAGTTTTAAACTATAGATGACTCTTAAAATTTTTATTTGTGTTCCGTATGTCAGTCTTATCTTCTATGACATAAATCATATCTTGATCTGTAAATCCTCACATATGGTGCTTTGCACTGTAAACCACAGGTTCTTTCCAAGATGTGTTGTACTGCAAAGTAGAAAAAATATTTTTAAGAGTCAAAGATAAATCAAAATGTGTTATAAAGCACAAGTGGAAAACTGCATGGTGCCTTCTATTGTGCCTTATGCGACATAAAAATATATTTTAACATAGGATAATAAAGACACAAATCTTGGTGAAGGCCCTTGGCTATTTTGGTAATGCCTTGACTGTCTGATTTGCTGTGTTTGCTTTGGTTTTATCTTACTTTTACTGGATATTTTTTATTTTTTAATACTAATATATTAATCAATTTTATTTTAAGCTTTAGTTTCCTTTATGTTACTTGCATATCTTTCACACTATATTTTGTCATAGTATTATCAGAGTGTAAACTTTAAAGGGTTGATTGGAATTTTTTCTAGCCTATTAAGTGAGATTCTTGGGGAAAATCTCATTTCACTTCAACTGGCATTTCTCTTTCAAGTTTAGGATAACATTCCTAAAAATGGAGATTTAGTCTACACAGAAATTATTTGTCACTGACCTTTTTTATTGCTACTCTGCCAATTTCAAAGTACTGCAGAGCTGCTTTTTTTTCTCTTCAAGTTTAATTTGTTGCTAAGTTCCCACCACCGTATATGGTGTCATTGTTTCACTTATTCTCTGTACTTTTGTTTTCTGACTAGATTTAGTGCAATGATTGAAAACAGAAAAGTTCTAAGCATGCTTTGTGGGGTACTAAAGCAGTATTTAATTTCTGGCAACATATTGTAGGTATTATCTCAGCTGTGTTGCAAAAATACTTAATATGGGTAGGAGGAAGGAAGATGGGAAAGAGGCAGTCTTGCTCTCCCTTACATGGTTGTAGAAGACAGACAAGTGTGTGGAAGGAGCAAATAACTTCTCTTTTATAGCCTGTGGAAAGATTCTTATAAGACCAGAGGGTAGCTGCTGTCAATTTGCTCATCCTGAAATAGATGTTGGAAAACAATGGAGAAGGGGGAAAAAAGGTCACTAGCTGGTCTGATGAATTAATATTTTACCTGCAAAAATGTGTACCAGTTGACTTCCCCTCCTCCTTTATTGATGCAGCAACTTACCTCAGGAAGATGCTGTGAGTAGTAGAACGCTTGCACAAAAAGCCTTGAGCACCCAGAAGGATAAGTAGTTGGTTTGTTCTTCCATGTTTTGCAAAAAATAAAAAATAAAAAATCCCCTGAGCATAGTACCAAACATGGGGATCTTCCATAGGTAAGCTTTGGATGGTACAGATAATGGAAAAAGTTCAGGAAGAGGAAGGTATGAACAAAAACTGGGTAGGGTAGTAAAGCTGCAGTGAGGTATTGAGTTTAAGGTATGGCTTGAAAGCAAAGAAAGATTCTGGGTTGACAATGAGTGAAGTAGGAAACAATACTAAACAAAGCAAAAGTTGAAAGAGGCAGAAAGTTAAAAGAAATGAAGAAAGAAATCAAAGCTGAGTGTAAAGACACAAAGGGTCACTTGAAGTTTTACAGTTCTATTGCACTAATTATTTATTACACTTATTGTTTTTTACCCTGTCAAAATGTTCATCTCTTCAATTATCTAACTTTTCAGTGTCTTTCTCCACTTTAGTTCCTTTTGGAATGAGTTACATACTAAACATTAATTTCAATATATTTATGTTTAAAATCACTAGGCAGTACCAATTCTAGTCCCTCTTTTCCCTATTCTGATAGTGGAAGTTAAAAGCAATTTTTTTTCTCTTTGTTCATGAAGCCAAAATGAACAAGGTTCATTTTGAGAGATCTGAGACCTGTGACTCAGAACCTGAATAGCAACTATTTTTTAGCTGGAGAAAAAAAAATAACATTCATCTGAGACTTGGCTTGGCAGGTTTTACAGTTTCATTAAATATTGATACTCAAACATCATCTTTGTTTACACTGCATGCTGCTTCCTCTAGGTTTTAAACAAGGTGGATTTTTTGCAGATAGTGTTGAAGTCAGAAGTTCATTATAACTTATTTATATTTGATAGAAGTTGTCAGTGTCTTTTGAACAATACAGATATATTCTGGTATGGTTAATGATGCTCAAAAGCTGGGGGGTTTTTGATATCAGATTTCTGACTCCAATCACCTTAGAGATGCTTCTAATTAAATCATAGTCCAATAAATAATCTGCATAAATGTCATCTTATGTGGGTCAATGCACTAGGATGCAAACACTAAGGACATCAACATTTGAGATGTATTTAATCTGCAGTCTTGTTCTAGGTTGTATTATGTTTACTTTCCAGTGAAACATATTCTGGTGATTTAAATGAAAAAATATGTTGCTTGTGTGTATAGTTCTTAGATTTGATTTTCCTGTTTTCAATAAATTAATAAATTTTCTCCTGTATTTATATCAGGGTCTAGGGAAAGGCAGAAGGAAGACTGAGAGAAAACAATTTTAAGGTGTTTAGAAGTAGCATTTTTAGCTGTAGAGAAGATAAGCAAGGTCCTGCTTGTGTGTTCAGGTTCCCAGATCAGGGTCAGATCCTGCCTTGAGGTTGTTGCAAGTAAGTTGGCTGCTGCTGGCTATTGCTGCCCCATGGATGGATGTTCAGGAACTGCAAAACTGAAGTCACTTGTAACATGACTGCAAGCAGATTTCACTTGGGGGTGGAGTGGAAAGGGGAAGAGCTACCTCCGTTTTACTTCCCCATGTTTCTCCTAATAAAATCACAAGCAAGAGAATTAAATCAGCACTTTTTCACTTCTCAGTGATATCAGTACCCTGTGAGTTCGTGGGATGTAAAGTTCAGGATACCTGCACAGTCAGCAATTCAAGAGGCAGTGCATGTGTCATGGTGATAAAGTTTGCATTTTGCTAAATCAGTGTAGATTTACATGGTTTTAACTGCCACAGAGATGAGAGCATGGAGCTATACCACAAATACCTACTTCAGGGGTATATGACAGCAAAAGCATGTTAGAAAGCAGAGGCATATATAACTCCATTTTATATCTTCCCATAGCCACTCACTTGGAGCTCTTCTTGCTTCCACTGTATGCATACAATTATTTTGGTTTACCCTATTGTCATCTGCAGCGCTGGGTACACCTATGTCATATCACATATAACCACTTATATGCAGAGGATCCTGGAAGACATTATCTGCTTACTAAAAGGAAGCTGGTTGAATCTGCTGCAGTTTCAAGTTACTGAGTAACACCCAGATTATACAACCACAGCCTCCTACCACCCTCCTTTCAGAAGGCGCTCAAATTGCTCCAGCCATCATCCACTTTCTGCACTCTACCGAACTAGATCCACTACTTTTCCCTAAGAGGGCAAAACTAATCCAAGATACAGAGATACCTGTTAAGCAAGCTTGATGGGCTATTAGAATAATTTATCAAAGGAGACAGTGGATTTTCTGTTCAACTCTTACAGGCTGTTTTTCTATTTCATAGACGTACCATATTCAATCAGAAGCTCTATCCAGAAATTAGCTGGATTTATATTGATGACCTAGATTATCACTGTGAATATATTTGCTTTGTAAACAGAGTCCATGCAATAATCTGCTTATATCTAGCTGCAAAGAATAGGTAGATATCAACGTAATTTAAATAAAATAAATCTAAACATAAATGCAAACTGCAAAAATCATCCCTGAAGTCAGTACACCTATTCTGGTGTAAACTGGCACAGGTTTGCAGTGAATCACAAGCAAGGCATAAATACTATTCCAAAATGAAAGGAGTCATATGGAATATTGATATCAAAAGCAAGGAGTAAAGGTGAGTTACTACTACCAGCTCATTTTGTTTACCACAGCAATGACTGGTAATGGAGGGAAAAAAATTACTTGATAGTTTCTCATGAGTAAGTTTTTCCACTGTACCTTTAATGCCCACACGCAGTAACCGAAGATGTAATGAGTTGTAAAATGGTTTCTGAGATTGCCTGCCACTGGCAGACTCAGGGCAGGGGTAGGTGTGTACCTGCTGCTGCCTGGGGCTGAGCTCTGCAGGGCTGCCATGCAAGGAGTGATGCCAGGACACCCCACTGCCCCATGGCTGCTCCTGCTCTGGGCTCCAGATTGGGCCTTAGGACCCATCAGCAGCACCAAATCTGTTTATCAGTGCTAACAGAAGCCTAACATTTGAATGCCAATCGTGTCAGTCAGTAGATCTGAGAAAAGCAGGAGAAAGAAGGCTGAATGAAGCCTGGGTATTCTGTATTAGGAAAAATATATAATATTTTTATATATAATAAATTAATTATCTTGTACAGGAGTCATAGAAATCTGGGCATCTGAGGGAACGGGGGAAAGAAAGAGGGAATGGGTTGTTAATTCAGTTTTTCCACTGGACAAAATAACTGGCATAGCTAATGCCCTAAAGACCACCACCATTCCTTCCACTTGTTGATATGTGTCTGACAGGGGGAGAGGGAAAGGCAGGGTGAGAGCTGCAGTATCATTCACAGAGCAGACAAATCTAGCTTGCCTGTCATCAATTCCGTGTGCTTGGTTTATCTGCATGTTAGCCTTCAGCTCTAGGTTCATTAATTAGATGTTTGTTTGGGCCTTTTCCCCTCATTTTGTTTGACACCGCTGAGAGATATCTTGCATCTGTTTCTTAAGTTGAATGTTTTGTGGTGAGAGGATCCTCTCTGACGGCATGTAATGTGCAAACTCAGCAGCTCAGCTTTTCTTCTTCTCATGCTTTCCTTAAACATCAGACAGCACCATTCAGACCTGTACAACGACAAGGCAGGAATCAGCCTGAAAAGTGATGCAGTTCTAGTTTCTTTTCAGCTGAGTGACTATGTTTTTGGTCACTTTTAGCAGTGAGTTAAACCATGTTTCTGTAAGTGTATGAGAATTGGGCCACCCTCACCGAAGTAAGGTATGGAAATTAATGTATAAAACCAGCTTGACCACTACTCTTCAACACTGCAAAACTGGTTGATTAATCTGCTTCATATTGCCAAATAAAATAAAGCTAGATTTGATAAAAAATAATATATCAGATTATCTTTTAAAAATTATAACACAACACATTTTCCTGTATTATCTGATTGTTGGCATGTTTCCCTACTCTGAGAAATACATCCTGAGGCATGTGATAGCAATGGGAATTTCAGTTACTGAGTGCATTACTGAAGAGATCACACAGTTTTGTCTAGATTTGAGAGAAAAGAATGGTCAGAAAGCAGTGCTAGATTCAAGAGATTATGAAAAATATATTTATAGCAGTTATGTTTGACTGTCATAAACTGTATAATTGATCAATGCCCAAGGAATACTCCTCTTTTTTGGCACGATTTACCTGCCATAATAAAGGCCAGGAAGAAAGTAGTGAGACTCGAGCTGATGCAGAATTGGGAGTTTGAGTGACCTCTGAATGTTCAATATGGCTTTGTCTACAGCACTATACAGTAAGTCATATATAAATTAGTATAATTTCTTCATTGCAATAAGTTCTGTGATGTCTACTCTCCGACATAAAGTGCGCAGTTTGTGGTCTCTGCAGGGTAGCATGGAGGAGAGCAGAGGGAGCTGGGTATAAAATAAGATCACAGTGCATGCTCATAAGCAAAAAAAATTCAGGTTACTAAAACTTCAATGGCTTTCATGGTTTCTTTAGTCCTGAGCACTGGTGTTAGAAAGAATAGAGAAAACATGCATTGACTGAGAATTCATTTTGCAGATGTGTGAACTCTTCTCTGCAAAATGCTGTTTGATCAGTTTTGACCGCACCTTTCCTGTCTTCTAAAAAAAGCTGAAAATATAAACGAGGGATTGTGGTTAGAAACTGACAACACTTATTTGGTTGCATAGTTACAGGCTATGAACATATAATGTCTGTTATGGTAAATGGATTTACATTATTATCAGCTCTCAGGGTTTTGTAAGGTTGTTTCTATGTACAGTTTCTAGAAACTGTTGTGTAGGTGAACAGAGACTTAAACTACAATTAGTGTTTTGCTGAACAACTGCTGAGTTTGATCAAAAGGAAAAGGAGTGACTGAAATAGTAAGTTAAGCTCTATATGCTGGAAATGAGAATAATGTTTACATCTTACTGTAATTTCATTGGGGCATTAATGGGATTTGGCTCTGCATTTTTGAGGGGAAAAGGGAATTAAAGATGTCTCAAAATAGTAATTGCAGGACATAAACTGTGCACAACTGTCCCTGAATATTCTTAGTACCTTGAATCTTGATAACAGGGCGGAGTTACCACATCTTTAGAGCATACGTGGCCTTTAGGTTAACCTGGTTTGGGTGTGCTTAGCATTCAGTATACATGATACAGCTGGTTCCACTTACAAGAATTTCACAATCTGAAAATGAAGTAAAAAAATGGGCACAGAGCAATATCAGAAGTTTGGCATTTGAAATGCAATGTAGGCTCTGATATCTATACTAAATAGAATAAACTAAAATAATTAATATAGAACTAGACCTGTATGACCTGAACAGCATCCTCAAATTATTAATGAACCTAGGTTTCCTGGGAAAAGTCCCATGCAGGGACATGAAGTTTGGTAGTTAACATAATATCCTGTGAGAGGGAAGGGACTACTCAGCTTCAGCTCCCCATTGGGTACATTGCAGGAATAAAAAGTAATGTAAAATTCAGAAAGTTTCCTGGAAACAGATGATATAGTAATCCTTCAAACAATATGCTGTTGATTTAGAAACAAAATGGAGCAGCAGCTGAAATGAAAGTGAAGCAACAGGACAAAATGTCACAGACACTGTTGTGTAAATCCTAATGGTATTTCCAGATCGTTCTTACCCTCATTGCAGTCACTGATAAGTTTGTTGGTTGCTCTCAGAAGGATGAATAGAAGCAGTCTGGGTGTGTGTAAGTACCGAGCCTGTCTAGTAGAATTTTACTTCTACAGTGGCTTTGATTTATGAGGGTTCAAACTATATGAAGCCTCACTAGATCCCTAAAATTTGTTTGCTAGCAAGGAAATTGTTGACTTGTTATCCAGTTGTCGTGATGTATTCAACCATACAGCTACCAGACTTGGGATGAAGGCATCTATATATTCAATGTGTCTGTAGAGAGACAGTAATAACATGGCACTACTCTAGAACTGTCCTTTCATTCTTACTAGCACAGTAAATGGAGCATAAGACTTTTCTCAGACAGTCCTAAAAGGGCATTTTTGCAGCAGGCAAACTGGTATAACACCCATTGACTGAAATAGAAATAGGCTGATTTATGCAGAAGGTGTCATTTGAAAATCTTCTTGCAGAAGTCTGCACTGCTACAAAACTCTTAGGAAAAAATGCAAGCAGGCCAATAGAAAAAAAAGCGCCAAAACATTTTAAGATTATTACATTAATGTTTCAAAGTATCAATGTACATACTGCTAAAATGAGTTGTAAAAGATGGGCTAATGACAAAATGATGTATTAGATGATGGAATTAAAACCAGGTGCTTGCTACATTAAGAACACTTGAGAGTTCAACATCTTCATCTATATATTTATCAGCATAGTGACTGAGATGGCATGTAATTTGCTTCCGAAAGTACTCTCCTGCAATCCTTGGGTCTTCAAAAGCCATTAAAGCAAATTAGCCACAAAAATCTAGAGATCAAAAATAGGTGCCAAATAGCTGGGCATGGATTTTCAAACCCATAGGTACAGTAAAACCTGATAAAAATCTTTATGTGTCCCTGCAGTTGCAGTCCTTGGCAAACATCAGGTCTGGCAATGATTATATTATAACTTAAATCTATGCAAAAAATCTATGCCTTTAATAGACATTACACATTACATTCGATAAAAGTTAATGTTTTAATTTTTTTTTAAAGTGTCAAAAGAGTTTTGTTTGGTTGTTTTTTTAAGGAAATCCAGCTGTTACTGGTACTCAGCAGAAATTGAATGTAGTTTAGAAAACTTTGTCTGCTTAATCTAGCTCTGGTATATGTAAGCATGCATGTCTGTAGAGTCTGCAGTATTAAAGACAAGAAAAACATTTGGCAGAGAGGAGTTATCTGAAAGAGAGGTTACAGACTGCATAATGTTGGTAAAGAAAGCTCACACTGTTTATGTCTACACCATATGGCCCACGTGTTTATGAAGTAGTTTAATACTTATCTCGTTCCTACCCAACATTCTCTTCCTCTTATTCTCATCTTCACTTCCTTGTTTATTTTTTCTGTTAACATCAACAGCATTGTCCATGGACAAGGCAGGCATGACAACTGGAGTTTCATATGAAGTTGTAATTCCCCTTACTGTTTTTTAAAAACTGTTTTTGCAATAGTCAGTATCTTAACTACTCAGAAGTGTATACAATCTTTAAACATGTGAGCAGAAATTCCTCAAGCCCGGTTGGTAACTGAGTTCATTGGAACTATGCTAAAAGGGAATAGGACCACTTGTGCCTAAAGAATGAATCCAGAGGAACAAAAAATGTTGTGCTAGATTATCACTGGATTGGGTTGACAGTGAGAAATTGGATGTTAAATGGTCAACAGCAAAGTTTAACAAAACCATCAACCAACTGGAGATGGACACTGATTCAACCAAATCATGTTTAGTTTATTTGCTGCCAGCTTGCCTGATGATACCGGTAGCCAGCCAAATGAATAATGAAATCCTGCTGCTGCTTCATTACCGTCCTTTCCCAAGAACAGCTGATTGATTACATTTACTATCTTTACCCCGTCTTATATCAGATAGTTAAGATATACCAGCAGAAACTGTTTCATATTATCCTTGTGTAATCCCATGGGCCTCCACTGGCACTACTAATTCTGCTGAGAGAGACAGTATTGGAAGTACTAGAAAGATGGAAACCTGAACTTTTAAACCTATACATGCATACCTGTTTTCACATTTGCGTATACATTCTGGCATATATGAGAAGTTGTATCAGGCTGACAGATGAAAACACATTTAGCAGCATCAAACAGTCGAGGATTGAGGATGAGCCAGTGGAACAACCTGCTTGCAAGGAGGGCCATCAGCATCCTGAATTGTGCTAACTGGAGAACAGGAAGTAGATGGAACTGATTATTCCCTTTTGCTTGTGAGAACACATCTAGATATTTCGTCCAGTTTTAGGCTTCCCAATACAGGAAAGTCATAATAAGCAACTTCAGCAGAGGACCACCAAGTTGGTTGCGGCTGGAGCACCTGACCTGTGAGGAGGGACTGGGGAACCAAGGCTAGTTCAGCCTGTTCAAAAGAGGGTTTCAGGGAGACCTGGTAGCTGCCCTCTACTGCCACAATGCTCAGTACCTACAAAGTATCAAGAAGACGGAGCTAAGATCTACATGGCGGTGCATGGTTGGTGGACAAAAAACACTGGCAATTTATCAAGGGTTTCTACCTGATAAACATTTTTTTCATCAACAGAAGAGTCAAGCAGTGGTTGCCTACAGAGGCTGTGCAATCTCCATCCTTTGAGGTTTCCAAGGCCTGACTGGATACAAAGCTCTGAGTAACGCAGTCTGATCTCAAAGGTGAATCCATTTTGAGTGAGAGTTTGGACTATAGACTTCCTGAGATCCATTTCAACAGGAATTATTCAGTGATTTTATGATTCTTTGGTTCTACATGGATGAACAGTTTTCCTGTGCTGAGCTCTAAATTAAGCCCTACTTTATCAAAGGAAAAATGGGAGACTATTCTGCCATTACTTGTGCCCTGGCTGTGATTACAAAGGTAAAATGTTTCTCAGAGGAAATTTCTCTCTGAACAAACAGCTCTATCCGTGTGCTTCTTGCATCACTAAACAGGTAAGAGTGATGATAAGTGCTCAAGGTTGCTCAATGAATCTGTGGCAGAGGGAGTTAGATCAGATCTCTTGGGCCCCACCATATTTTGAATGTAATTGTGAAGACATGGTCCTCACAAGTTTTCAATTCTCTTATTCTATAATATACACACTTGTGCTCAAAACACCCCATTGAAAATAATCACCTTTAACTAAATCTGATGTTTTAACAGAAAAGGCTTTCATTCCTTTTTTTTTTTTAAATATATATAGACTGATTCAGC
This sequence comes from Rhabdornis inornatus, assembly GCA_013397075.1. NCBI lineage: Eukaryota > Metazoa > Chordata > Aves > Passeriformes > Rhabdornithidae > Rhabdornis > Rhabdornis inornatus. The sequence goes on from VWZS01003636.1 coordinate 376,584, forward strand.
AATAGGATTAAATCATGTTCTATTTTAGAGAAGGGCTAACTTGTGCCAATCATTTATATACCCTCATCTGTGATAACCATATCATCAAAAACTTGCTTTCAATTTATTCTAGCTCTAGGTGAGAATCACATCTATTTATGGTTATTTATTAGAATAGTATATGCACTCCAAACAGGACTGGTTTCTCATTCACTGTAGGTGCAAACATGTAGTAAGGACTGTTCTGCCTGTGGAGAGTTTTCAGGATTAGCTAGATGGCTGGTTATTAGAGACATATGACATCTGTATTTCAACTAAGCCAAACCCTTAAATTCATCAGCTGACATTCCTTAGAGGTGTCACTACATAGAGGTCTTTGGGTTCATACATGCTAGCCTCTGTTTAGTTTTAAAACCCACAGGTAAAAAAATGCAACAAAACAGAAGTGCAATCATTCCGTGTTTGTTAATTGAGTCCTCTTCAATGATGTGAACCAGCTGTCTCATCACTGGAACTCCATTAATACTCTAAGACTTGCAATTTACCCATTCTGGTATGGAATCAGTTTCTTCCTTCAGATATCCTCATGCCAGTGTCTGATTACCTGACAACTATTCCTGTCCATTTTACTTTCACCAGGGAAATAGCAGATAGCATTGATGGCATTTTGACCATTTCTGTTCTGCCTGGAATCTGTAGAACCTCCTCCTCCCAAATAGTTGGCTTGCTGAGATGAAGAAAACCATAGTTTGTCATCGTTTCTTCTTTTTCTTATTACAGCTGATCCATAGCACCTTCTATTCTATTGTCTTGTCCATTGCCACAGAATGAGTTGTCTTCTATTTGCCTTATCAAGTATTTGCTCCTATTCTTTTAAAACCTATCACAGAAGCACAGAGCCCAGAATAATCTAATTACCTTATCAAGTGTCCCATGTTGAGCCCTATGCTACTCTATTGAGGTGACTACTGTCAACTAAAATAGGTAGTAGGTTAATGCTGGCTTAAACACAAGTTTTTACAGTGCAATAGGGGTGCTCTGCTAATATACGTTATGTCATTCAACTTCCAAAATACCTGATGTGATCTTTCTTTTCTTTTTCAATTTGAAGAACGGCTGCTACCCGTACTGAAGCGAACTGTGATAATAATTACTTTTGTTACTTTATGGCTTCTGTCTTAGAAATTTACAGTCATTATGGAGAGCTATGCTAAAGAATTTCACCATGTACTTTGTTTTAAGTGCAAAATAAGTTCAAATTTGCAGTTTCATATGCAAATTGGTTGATTAGATTAACCACCCATGCAACAAGTGTTTAGGCAAAATAAAACTTGCTATTTAGAGGTGCTTTTTTTGTGTATATGGATTTTTTCATGATAGGAATGATATTGTTGTCTTTATTCTGTGATTGAAGACAACTTGAATTTCAAAGTTGAATTTCAACTTGAATCCACTTGAATTTCAAATTAATTAAAGATAATATGTAACAAAATCATACTATGTTTAAAGACCAAGAAAAGTAAGAAATTATTAGAATAGTTCAGAAGATTACTTTGATAACCTTGGTGGAGGGAGGGGAGGGATGGAGAAGAAGGAGAGGAGGGTTTGTTTACATGTTTACAAGATGAGCCCTCATTGTGACAGTGTAGGTAAAAACTCTGGTGTGGCTCTTAACAGTAGAAATAGACCCCATTGCAATGGAGGCTCTATCCCCTCAGTGCTCATGCAAGCAACTTCTATTGGAATAATGTATACATTTCATGTGCCCAGAAGTCAAGAGACGTATTGGAAACTGAGAACAAGTGAAAAGAACAGTTATTGGGAGGATGATAAATGTGTTAGCAAAGCAGTTTTCAGTAGACACCTTGTCTGCATTTGAAGTAAAATATATTCAGTTCTGAATTAACAAACATGTCAGTTTTGGGATTTGTGGGTTTTTTGTGGGTTTTTTTGTTTTTTTTTTTCTTTTCAGAAAAGATAATTCGATATCAGAATTATTTACCAAAGTGGATTTGTCATCACTAAAGCTTAAATAGAAAATAATTTTTGAGATGGTTTGTTTGGTTTTGTTTTTGCTTATCAACATGGTAGATTTAAAACAGGAACAATTTGGGAAAAGTCCTGTAGCCTAGCAGGGATCAGAAATATCAGTCATCACACTTGGACTGCTAGACAATTCCTAGCTTGCATAACTTCTTATTATACTAAGGAGAAATGTGGGAGTAGAGAAGGATGCTAATCCTGCTCCTACTTAGTTCACAGGGGTGATAGAATAATAAGACACATCAGCCGCTAATTTCTATTGCTACAAAAGCAATGGCAAGTACTAATATTTCATCATGGGTCTGAGTGACATTGCACATATTTTTCTCAGAAGCAAAATTCTTGAAAACCAATGACTGGAATTTTCAACTTTTCTTAAAACAGGAAAACCAACATCTTCCTAACCTTCTCCTTTCAAAGAGACACTTGAAAGCAATGCAGTTTCACCCTGAAGGCTCAGAAAGTGATAGATAAAAGTATGCATATACATAATTTAAAAAAAATATTTTTTTTTGAGAGAAGCGATTCATAAATTTTACATGCTTGAGGTTGGTAGTGCTGTCACTAACACACTTGATTAATACACTGATCTGGGTACTCTAGACATGTGCTTCTTCATCTGTGGAGAATGCAGAGAAGAGCAGATGCCACCCAGTTCAGATCACATGAGCAGGACGTTGCCGTGGCTCAACAAAGCACTCTTTAATCTTGAAATCACTTCAGATTCCTGGTGGGGGGGAGGGTTTGGAAGTTTTTTTGGTTTGTTTTTTTTTAATGCCTGTGAAAGTAATTCAATTATGAATTACAGTAAAAGGCTCCAAAAATAGTTTGTAAATCATGTGGAGGCTACAAACAGCCAATAACAGTGGGAAACAAAGAATGGATTCTCACAGAAGGGAGAGGTTCCTTCCAGCAATGGCTGCTGCCCTACACCATCTCCTGTCCTTAGTGATGCTGACTTCACTGGGGGCTTGCAATAAAAACTTACATGACAGCACTTGTTAAGTCTGACTGGGTCCAAAAATTTTCGCTGCCTGTTTGCTTCTTAAGCTCCAACCTGGACTCACGAACTAAGGCAATGGTTTCCTAAGGCTGTTTAGTAATTTAACAAGGAGCCAGTTCTTAGGAATGCAGGCTCCTCCAATGTGTTAGGGACCTATGAGGTATATGTGTCCTTAATTAATAGTCAAGATAAAGTGATGATGAGATCTGAACCACAAGTACTTTATTTGGTCCTTTGCTATTGATCTCAGAGAAGATATTCGGTATCTTAACTCACTGAGGTGACAGTTGTCATAGTTTGACCTGGAGAGGAAAAACTCAAAGAGGAGTTTTCTCTGTGAGTACTCCCCTGGGAGTGGATAGTGACCAATTGGAAGCTGGTTTGGTTATTGACAGCGTGAAAAACCAATTGAAGAAAGTTAGTTCACTCCGTGAACACACATTTTGAAGGAGGTAATCCGGAACTGAGCCCTCTTGGCTTTTCCGGCAGCAGTGCAGGTAACAGGGCCCTGGCCTGGCTCCACTGCAGGCCTGTGGGCCTGGCAGGGGCCGGGCCGGGCCCCCTGTCTGGGGAGCTGGCATGTCCTGGCAGAGAGAGAGAGAAGGGGGGTGGCCACGGACAGTGACCAGAGAGACTCAAACTAATATAAAAATCCCAGCCGCTTCCCCCC